>NADL03000867.1:0-418103 GCA_002205965.3 Kappaphycus alvarezii
TTTGAAAATGTGAAAATATGTAATTTTTCATAATCAAAATAAATTTTCTCCGTTTTCTTGTGCTCAATCTCTAAATTAATCAATTGATTCTTTGGCTAAATTAAAGCTTTGACCATTTTTTGGAGAGAAAGAACAAAATGCAGAACAAGCTTTACTGGGAGACAGGAAAAATCTTACGCAGCGATCAGGGCAAGAGATCGATGACAAGTGGCGTGAACTGTGAGTTGCAGGATGAGATAGGAGATCGTGGTGAGGAGACGAAGGTATTCGGAAGAGGAGTTCGTATCGCGGCGGCGGGCAAGATGAGAAGCAATGGCGGTCTGGATATCCTAGGCAGGCTTCTCCAGACAACAGAAAGTACCGAGACCTAAGTGGTGTAATTTAGATTGTACAGTAGTACGAATGTCAGCCTGGAAGATAGAAACCTATTTTTGGAAGACATTCGACGAAAGAAACTAAATAATTTCTGCTTCATTAATTAATTTAAGACTTAGCTATTTCTCAGTGTAGAAATTGGAAAAATCAAGAAAGTTGAACCATTTAAGTAGCTAAATAAATCCAAGTTTTTTGTGTACCCGGGTATAATTGCATCTCAGCTCGCCAGCGGGTACTGGCCTGAGCTCTTTGTGGGCAAAGAAGCAAATTCCGAATGATGTGGGCCAGATTTACTCATATAAATAATCTCAACATACGTAGGCGAGTGATAGATAAACCGGACAACAGGTCTAGTGTAGTTCACCAATGAGATCGTCACATTCCACCGGAAAGATGATCAATGCGCAAATACTGTGTTGTAGACAAATATTGTAGTCGCTTGGGATGAAATTCTTTTTCCGTACTAAAAATACAATCAAAGGAAAATAAAAGAATATTTTTGACTCAATTTGTGAGGAATTGCTTCGCAAATTTTGATAAATTTTGCGAAAAGGGGTCTTTTGAGTAAGTTTTTAATGCTTTATGTCAGCAATTTGCAAGTCTTTAACATTTATAAATAATATTTAGTTCCTTCGGGACCAAAATGTTGAAACAGAGTGTATAAGCAGACATGTTATGGTGTATTTGCTAATATGCACATCAGACACATTCAATTTAACCCGAAATCATTCTTCATTGAAATTTTTTGGTTCAACCCTAATATTATTTTGTAGACATTTTTACAAAAAAAGTATGTACCATACCAGCTGAAAACTATTTTCCGGGTTTGAGAAAAAGGAGAAACCTTTCAATTTGAGATGGATTCTGTTGTTGCAAGGACTCAGAAATATTATATGATGAATAAATATTTAAAAATTCCAGATTTATCCGAATAAGAAAAAAGTGTGAATTTTTTTCAGTGGCAAAAAGAGTAAATAGCATATTTGAAAACAAATTACATGAAGAAATGTAAGTTTTGGTATAAAATATAATTTTTGAATGCTTTGTTTATTTCTTTTACCCCAGCCTGAATTGAAAGTGGTTTGCTTTTAATAATTAATTAATTACAATAGAGGAGGAAAATCTTAGACAGTTCCTTTCAAATAATTAGTGAAGAATTGTAAATGACAATATCAATCTGATGCGATCTTTAAAGTAAAGTTAATGGCTATATAGGTCTCAGGAAAGGTCCTATATCAATGAAAAGGTGTAGGGCCCACTCAATTTTAACTTGAACTTGCGTGTACTGTAATTAGGACCCCTAAGAATTTTGAAATTGGCTATTGGACATGCTTGAGTTCCAATAAATGCTCTGTTATTGGTAATTATTATTCTCAAAATTTTTTAAAAGCAAGTTACGGAACGCTTAGTCCTCACATAACTCGCAATGAACGAGCAAAAATTACCGCTTAACGTGCAAAAATGAGCATAAGTCATATTATCAGATTTTATTCTGTGAAGAGCTAAATCTTAAAAGCATTTGAGATGTACCATATTTATAGCAATTGTACAGTCATAATTATTGAAAGCGATTGAAGAGCCATCTTCATTGAGAAACAGGATTAGAGTTTGGACCTATTAAAATATTTTTATGTTGCTATACCGAACAGACCGCCGTAAATATGTAAATTACGATTTCTTATGATAAACTCAATTCTTTTCCGTCAGAATCCCTCATCGTTAGAAAGAGAATGTTAAATTAGTAGAAATCGTGATATTTAAGCTTACTTCACTAAGTCGTTAGGTTTACCTGGAGCAGATTTTTCATATCTTGGAAAATCAAACTCAATCACTTTGCTCTCTCACAAACAAAATTTCACAATACAGAAACAAGATCTTAAGTTTTACTTTCGTAATAAAATCCTCCTTAGTCTCGGCTTCCTCATAATCCGTATCCAAGCTCATGACGTCTCTTGCGTTGCAATCAACTTGGATTTTTTGAAAACTGATAGGATTTCCCTAATTCTAATTCCACTGACTTGATCAGAATTAACTTTTCACAGACATGGTGAAGATTAAATCGAATAGTATACGTTACGGCCAGAAATATCTCTCCTTCTCAGCAGAAACTATCTCTGAATCAGTTGGGACACATATGTAATAATTTAAAAAAGCGATCACAACTAATATCATTGTTTAGGCAATGTTTATCGTCTTCAGCCTCAAAAATTGTAACCTTTCCAGGTTTAAAAAAAGTAGGAACAAACCTACTGAGATACTAATAAGTCCTAGAGGGACATACAAAGCTTTTAATATATGTCCAGAATTCCATCAGGGTCCAAATCGCTTCCATGATACATTACCTTGAGTAACTTTCGTCTCTAATTGTAAACTTGCTTCAAACCTAGTACAATTGAACTATTTACTTCAATCGCAGCTTTGTATCAGTTACAGTCTATCCGGCAATGTCTAAAGAAGTTATATCACATCCGCCGACACACAGCGGGTGAGGTTGATAAAGATTCACAGATAAACGCGGCTGATTCCGGCCCAGCTTCTAGCAATTTCGGGAGCAAAGCTTTCCGACATGCTCCCAGGCTTCCAGGCTCCCAAACACCTAAATAAGGCCATTTTGAAATTCAAAGATATATGAAGACCGAAATTATGCGGACTATCCTGACATGAGCAATCAACTGAGATATATACAATCATTAATTTTCGTGAAAAGGATGAAACATGTATTATTATTAATTACTTGATTGACAAATATAGAAGAATTTTAATAACTGCATTACGCAGGGAGACCTTCGCTTTCCCGGGTTATTCGATTTTTGACTTCCGCCTAAGACAAAAATTGGAGGCAATGATGCGGAAAATATTGAGATTCTGAACGTTTAAGGACTCGGAGTTGATTTTTAATGTTGTTATAAAGAAACCCAAGAAAGTTGCAAACTTATCATGGTGGGCTTTCACGTCATAAGGGAGGTATACGAATCAGTTGAGGTGAGTGATACAGCCCTGGTTCTTAGTTGACGTATCGCAGCGGAATCGCTTGTGCAAACCAATAAAAATGCTTTCCTTACTGAAATAGTAGAAAAGAGAACCATCAAAAACCACATCCAACAATCGATTATTCGGCGGTATTTTTCTCAAGGCCAGTATTATTCAGAAAATTAAGGTAGATGTAGTACGGTACACACATTAGGAATGGATGGACTATATTCTTTTTTAATACTTAGGAATTAGTTCTCATTGGTAATAGCGCTACTAGTCTTAATGAACGCAGATTTGGATCGTTTTTCTATTTCTGCAAGTTATTGTCCATATTACTTTGACTGCAACGTACATTCCGTACTTCTTTGGCAGAAATTTATGAATGATAATCCTTTAACCGAAATAAGTGATCTCTATTTCTTATACGCAACGTATGACCGGCGTTGGAAGCCTTGGTATGGGACTGTGCCTTACATAATAAAACCTCTTATTATGTAAATCTACTAACAAATGTATTTTGCAATATATAACAGTCTTAAAGTCTCTTCGGCAACTATTGATGTTATTCCAAGGTCCAAAGGTTTGGGTATTTTCACTTTTGAAAGATATATTCGCTCTATTCTAAAATTTTCCAGACGATAGAAATCGACTATATATAATGCCGACGCATGAATGAGGGGGGGGCTAAGTTCCCTAGAAGACCACCTTCTAGTCATGATCTAAGATATTATTGATTTAATTTTCTGTTTCGGATATTCTTATCAATATATCACTACTAAATAAATTTTTATAGTTTAAATCTCATAATGATGTCTATATAAGGCAAGTTTCGAGACAGGAACTCCAAAAAGAATAGAAAAATCATTCATCTTTTTTCGACCAGTCAGAAATATAAACAACTAACCAAACAAACAAGAAACTGAATAATCAAAATTCTGTAGCTCTAACTCTCTCAATTGTTGCATAATGTACACATTAATTAAACACTTGAAATACGTACGTACTTACAGTTATGTGTCATACATTGATATACGAGAGAATGTAGTAATTTGACTGATTTTCATATTTAAATGGCAGACTGCTGAGTAATTTGCAAAAAATAGCTTTTGAACGTTTCTTTTTAATTTTACATTGAAAAAGTAAGTCCAGTTCGTCTTTTTCTTCTAGACTCTTCTTCTAAATAATCATTTTTGTGAATTGAGGCTGCAGCAGTAGTGGCTTAACGGAAATATACAGTCATTACAAAATTATTCTTACATTAGAGAGAATGTGATTTACGTTTTGGGCTGATTTCGCAGATCAAATTAATGTATTGTTGCATAATTTTTTCATTGTAAATTAAATTTACAATTCAGATTATGAATTGATACCAGAAATGATCTAAATTACAGAAATGACAGGCTTTTGACTAATAGATGAACTAAACATACAAAATAGAAAGAATATAACGAACACAAACTTTTTGCAAAAAGATATAATTATTTTATATACAGAAAAAACAAATTTACGAAGTCACATACTACTGACTCCACTATTATGTAAATCAAGCACCACAGAAACACCTTATTCCATGTAACTTGCCCTACTTCCTAGCTCAACCGACACTTGCCTTGTACTTCGCACGGTAGCACGGTTGGGCCAATCCGTGTATTTCTATTTTCGTCAAGCTCAACTCTCTGAAATTTTCCCCATTCAATCTACCCATCTTATAGAAGAATTAAATAAAAATACGCTCAAATATAATGCTATTTATCCCGAGCATTTGTCTATTGGAATCCCAGTCTCCACCATACTTGAGTGTTGAAATAAACATGAAGAGGACATTTTTTAATTTTTATCCATATTTTTGACCTCGGCCTCCTTCATACTGAGCACGGATCGATTGCTCCATAATTATCCATAAAGCATCAACTTACAAAAGAGATAAGTTCATCATTTCCATAGCTACTCCAGATCCTCCAGATTCCGTTAAAGCGTCCATAAGCGGGCAGTCCGATTCCTCATTGTCCGACTCCGACTCAGTTTCCTTCTAGTTCTTGTAGAAGTCGGTGAATTCTTTCATACTGCTTCACGCTTTTTCCGCCATAAAGCGTAAAATATTCCCAGTGAAGGTGCCTCTTCCATTTTTTTGCTCCATTCCTATTTTTGGCTAAGGGTGTAAAACTTTTCTCTTTCATAGGCCAAATTTCATTTTTGTTTGAATTAATTATGTCGAATAGATAATTGGGGTGTATGGAGTTTCGGTTTTGCAGTTCTTAGTTGTGTGGGACTATTTGCTCTAGGTTTTTGTTTCAATTCTGAAAGGGGGATACAGTAACGAATCTTTTTAATTTTATAATTTTTGAAGAAGTGGGAGATATATTTCCCCCGCATTGTTCCTGCATTTTGGTGGTAGCATGAAATCCCTTCAAAACTAGGCTCAAATACATCTTCAGTGAGCTGCGTGCCTGTGGCTGGCGACAGAATTTTCTACGTGATCATTCCGCGGATGAACACACGCCACACCCAGCGCATAGACTCGCCGCTTCGACCGCCGCTTTCGTCCATTCGTAGTTGCCTCGTTCGAATGAGTTCCACCGAGAACGGAGCACCAAGTGCTCCACCACACATTACAGGTACTGTTTTCTTTGTTGCCCCCGTCTCTGCCCCAGTGCTGAGCAGTGTCGATCCTATCGACGTCGCACGTTTCCTCAAAGAATGGGAGAGATATGAATTAGAAATCGCTGCTAAGCAGGTTGAAGTCCCTTCCCTCAAACCGATTCCGTACTCCGCAAGTATTGACCGATCCCTTCTCAAGAACCTTTTTCATGGGAAAGTTCGACTCTACCGCATCCGAAGCAACAGAGGTCACAGGACTGAATGATGTGCACATCAAGATGCACATAAAGTCTATCGTCTCCCGCTCAAACGAAACACCTATGGATCCAGCACTCGTCGAGCGAGCTCTTGATAGATGGTCTATGCCGACACATATTCTCAGCGCCGATGCTAGAGTTACACATTTCTGCTCCGATTCTTTCGACCGTCTGGAAACCGTTGGACATGGATACTTCCGCGAGGAAAATCCCAAGAAATGCGTCAACCTTCACAGGTTTAGAGCATAGGATTGAAGATCCTGAGGTCATAGGTTCAAATCCTATTCTGGACTCAATCAGCGTCTGTAGCCAGCAGTGCTAAAACGCGAGATGCGCAAGTTAGTATCTTACGATGAGGGGGTTGGAAAAAGACTTAAAGAAGTTCATTTCGGCCCTGTAGCGAGAAGCTATCAATTGTCAAGTTTATGGTGCTGACACAAAGCATCCTCCGACGAATCTAGGAACAAGTAAGTCTAGCTCGAACAAGAGTATGTCGAAGGTTATCGATCGCGATAATTAAGTACCCACGGTAGATGGTGAAAGCAAAGAAACTAACTTTGCTCTTATGGGAGGAACACAGTGCTAAAGGTATTCGCCACTGCCTCCACGACTGTAAGGACTGTCCAAAGGAAATCAAGGACAATCTTTTCGAAGAGCATCGCTCTGAGAAGGGTAGCGGAGCGAAGCGCACCACCGGCGCCCATGGCACTGCCTCCAAAAGCGTCGTTTTCAACTCTACTTTTGGAGGGAATTACATATCCAATATCTATGCAGACAACTGCTTTGACAAAAAACATTCTGGATAATCATACGCTGAGTGAATTCAAAAAGAACGATATAGATCACTCTGTCGAGAACCTATCCTGTCCGCGCGAGTTTGACGTGGCTGCTAGCCTCCCAGATGGTACTCCAGCTTCGTTAATTTGCAACAAAGTCGTGACTGTAGACACAGAGCTACATATCAGGCATGGATTCACTCTCGTTCTACGTGGTGTTCGATGGCTCGTTACCGACTATTGGGCCGACCAATCCTATAGGCGCTTGGCCTCAACACACGCGATATTCTCGCCGCTGCAGCTGATAGGCATGCAGGGGTTGTCGAAGTCTCAGATTTATTCACTACAAACGCCAAAAGCTCGCCTAAAGGGAAAATAGCCCGAATAATGGAAGGTGTTTATGATGCCGATGGAGGCGCGGAAAGCTCCGAACTCAGCGGTGGAGACGGCTGGCTAGACCTCGGACCGGAAAATCCAGACGAAAAGGAAACTGTTCTCGCACAAAAGCTGAACGAGGCTGGCAGCAATGGCATGATTGAAACAGGTCTAAAAGCCCTCTCGAACATGATTCGCGAACTGGACGATGTCATCAGGCTTAAGCTCGACACCGGAAAGACCGCTGATATAGAACCGCTTCGTGTCAATCTTAAGCCCGGCACTGTTCCAGTCCGTGCTAAAAAACGTCGCTACCCGCCTCCCAAAAGGGTTTTTATGATTCGATTGGTTAACCAACTCCTCAAGCTTGATTTTGTCAATAACTTTACTGCATCGGAATGGGTCTCTGCTCCACTCATTGTACCCAAGCCACCACCACTAATGTACAGTATAACAGTGGACTACCGCCCCGTCAACAATACTACCATCCAGACCTTTTGGCCTATGCCGAACATCGAATCTGAACTAGCAGACGCGAAAGGTGCTAAAGCATTTGCAGCTATTGAATTCTGCAGTGGGTATTGGCAAGCTCCGCTACATGTCGAAAGTCAACCTCTTTTTGGGTTCATGACTCCGAATGGTGTGGTCATGCCGACTAGGACCACGCAGGGCGGAATGAACTCCGCAGCTAACTTTAAAGAGAAATTAGCTAACTGTTTTTCTGAGCTTCGTCGGAACTTTAAGGCATGGATCGACGATTTTATGGTTTTTGTCGTTGGTTAGGACCACCTCCTTCACCTTCTCTGCCGTTTTTTCGAAGTATGTAGAGCTCGACGGCTCATCTTTTCAGTTCCTAAGTCTAAGTTCTATCTTTTCGAAGCTCCCTTTTGTGGCCGGATCATCGACTGGTACGGCGTTCATTTTAATTCGAAAAATCTCTATGGCCTACAGGATTGTGAACCCCCACGTACTGCTGGGGAATTATGAGAGTATGTATATGGTGTGTCTTGGATTTCTACCAGCATCCCCAGATTTTCTGAACGGGTCGCGCCTTTGCGCGAGCTCTTGGAAAAGGCATACGCAAAGACCGGTGGCATCCGTAAGAAAAAGTCCATCTCGAAGTTCACCCTAAAAGAACTTGGCTGGGACACTTCACATACCGCAGATTTTATGGATCTACAAGAGCAGCTTCAAGAAGCAACTCTCCTCTCACACCGAGATCCTTCTACGACCTTTTGCGTGCTCACTGACGCACCCGATAAGCATTGGGAGGTACGTGCAACACAGTGCGATGAGTCTGAACTGGCAAAGCAAGTTGAGGATCAAGCTCATCAGCCCTTGGACTTCCTCAGCGGTACAGCTCAGACCGTGAGGAGCACTGGTGTACGTACGGACGAGAGACTTTCGCCGTTGTCTAAGATTTTCGCAAATTTGATTACTTGCTCGCATGCTGATGACGAAATGGTCACTTGCACCTCTCGCCACTTTAGATTAAGGCCAAATATTGTGATAACAGTTAATAGACGAGCCGGTGATGTCTACTCTGTTCAGGGCACTCATGTGGATCGACACGTGTAGGCGGTGGCAGTCTTTTGGAATGCCATGTGCGATGTGACACGTTTCTGTGATGGAAAACGCATGGGTGATAAATGTAAGCTACAGATCTACCTTTGGTATGACACGTGATTGATACTGACACATGCACTTCACATGTGTGCAACTGACACTACCACAATTCACGTCCACCGGCGTTGATTGATCTTGATGTTGAAAACAGAGGAGATTAGAAGAAAAGGTACGAATGGGGACTGAGGTTCGAACACAATAAACCAAAAGGGAGATTGATCATCGATTCATCTATTCAAACTACCTTTGTCAACTATAGGTTATGGGCCCAGGAAGTCGACTTTTGCAGACTTAATCGCTTCACTGCTAACATGTTTCACATTTTCAACCTTCAAAATTCATGGTCTTACGTTCGGGGACGTATCTGACCTTTGAAGTCCAATACTCCAAGTGTGGGAGCTACCTTGCAAAGTGTGCTGTACTTGTGTCGATTCGTTCAACGGATATTGGTAACTTCTTTTTCACTCTCAATTCGTCTGCTCATTTAAATATTTAAATATTTCGTACCGTCGACGACTTGCTTGTTTGGTATGTCCGACAATGGCGTCGACAGAGATGGGACTAATGGTCTCAAATTATCTCTTTTTCATGGCACAAGAGGTGAAGATTATAGTTTGTGGCGTCATCGCCCTCGTGCTCCGTGCCGTTTAAAAGGCGTTTGGCGGGTTGTTGATGCAATTTCCCCAACCTCGAAAAGCACGACGCCCGAGTCTGTCTTTGATGCACCCGTTCATCGTGATGTTCGAGACCAGGCTAAACGTGTGAAAGCCTGTGGAATCATCATCTGTGCTCTTGGGGATGCTCCGCTCCATGTGGTCATGTAGGTCGATGATGACCTTGCTCTGATGCTCAAGCTTCTGGATTCTCGTTATGCTTCGAACCGCACGGTGTCTAGGATTGTGGTGCAGACTCATTTGTTCCGCATGAGATATACAGGACAGAACATGTCCAGCTATATTGATCAGTATACCTCCCTTTTCTCACAGCTGGGGCGTATGAGCAAGGACTATTCCATTCCCGATAGTCACGAGGCACCCATTCTCTTGGCCTCCATTGATCCTTCATGTTTCCTGGAATCAACTGCAGCTGCACTTCGAACTAAGGATGCTATCGATCTCACCTGGGACTATGTCGCTACTACCCTGATTGATGAGTACAACTCAAAAATGTCTCTCTGTTCAGGCTCGGTTGAGGCGTCGAAAGTTAAGTCCCGTCGTAAAAATAAAATGGAGAGCGCATCTGGTTATCTCCACCATCACCACGTTGGTCATGGCGAGCATTCCGAATCTGATGATCCACTTGACATTGAGTCCACAGTACGGGTACTTGCGGCGGCACTCAAGTCTAGTAAGCAGGGATCCACAAAAACGCATCATTGGGACTTCTGCGGCAGGTCCGGGCACACTGCTGACAGCTGTTACCTCAACCCCGACAATCCCAACAACAAGCTCCCGCCAAAAGTGCAACAGATGTTTGCTGCTCATGCCAAAAAACGATAGCGCAAATGCTGCAGTTAGGAGTTCGTGGAAGCGTTCTGGCAAAGATTCGAGCAAGGTGCCCAAGATGTAAATCGCAGGAGCCATACTTGAGAAGACTACTGTTACGCCCACGGGAGATCAGGGAACCTATGCCGACAGTGGGGCAACTTTTCATTGCTTCCATTCTAGGGAATTCTTTGTGCCCAAATCTATGGTTCCATGTGCCACACGTACAATCATGCTCGCAGATCAGACTTCTGTCTCCGCCAGCTTCTGCGGGGACTTCGTGCTGCCGTTTGAAAATGCCAACATTCGCCTGACAAAAGTGCTATACATTCCGGAAAAGGGGTATAACTTGGTTTCTACCGCACGTCTGGCTGATCACGGTATTGAGTCTCACTTTCGCCGCACTGAAGTGCGGCTGATACTCTATTCCGATGAACTCATAATTGGGTCTGGCCCACGTCACGCTGTATCTGGCATGTATGTCTTGCCCAATCCTCTTTCTCAGACTTTGGAGCAGCAGGCATTGCTGACATCGGATGATAAAAAATCTGCTCAAACCCAGCTCTGGCACCGGCGACTTGCTCACTTGAACGTCAGGGAACTTTGTCGCATTCAAAATCATGCAGACTTTGTTCCTAAGTTGAGTAACAATTTGGATATATGCCGGGTGTGCCGACTTGGAAAGGCCCACAAGTTGCCGTTTCCTGGTAAGTTTCACCACGCGGATGCAGTTGGTGACCTTACATATTCGGATATTGTGGGTCCTCTGATAAGGTCATTCCCAAACGGTTTCCGCTACGCATGCACGTTTCTTTACGATCACTCCAGATATCTGGTGGTGGCATGCATGAAGCGCCGCAGTATGCTGGGTGAAGTGCTAGAGATAGCCTCTGCAAAGTTCGTTGACCTCGGAGAAAAAGAGATATCCAAGATCCATTCTGATGGTGCCAAAGAGCACCATCATTTGCAAAACGATTTGGGAGTAGTTAGTGAAGGAAAAAAGTCCTTCTCTCCCCCTTGTACACCGGAACTCAACGGCATTGCTGAGCGCGTCAACAGAAAATTGGAGGATGCCCCCCGCAGATTGCTCATCCAGGCGATTCTACTACTGCGTCTATGGGCTTTTGCGCTGAAACATGTCAACTACGTGCGCAACAGGGTCCCGCACTCGACTATCGGTACGATTCCATTCCTGGTTATGACTGATTAGAAGCCGGATTTGAAGCATGTGTGAGCGTTTGGGTGTACTGCATATGTGTTACGGCTTCCACGTGGATCCAAGTTCGAGTCACGTACACTTGAGGTAGTTTATTTGGAGACTGTTCAACATGATATCTACAGGGTGCTAGTGAGTGATGACTATTGTAAGCCACGACTGATTGATTCTCGACACGTTACTTTCGACCAATCAAAGTTCCCAGGAGCACCGGGCCTGACAGACTGTGTATATTAAAGCGACTCAACGGATGAGGAATACGAAATTGACGCAGTTAAATCCGAGGCCTCGCTCAATTCTGACATGGAGGTCAGCCTATGTGAGGCATCTGAGACAGTTGAGAAAGGCAACCATGTAGAAGACGCACTAGGCTGGGACAAGTTTGTACTCGAACACATCCCAGATTTCGACGTTGACGAAGATGCCCCTGGACCAGATGCAACTGCTTTATCTAACAGTTCCCGCTATCTTAGTCGTCAACGCAAAGCTCCAAGATGTTATGTTGCTTCGTTCGCACATTGAACTCCACAGGTACACATCTCGACTGCTGAGGAAACTAAGCTGCGAGAGGCCATGTCGGCAACTCCCGAGGAGCGTGAATTATGGCAGGCGGCTATTGACGATGAATTTGACTCATTAGAATCTAAGGACAGATGGGTGCGGGATTATAATCCGGGTGCCCAGCCGCTGCCTACACACACCATCCTAAAGATCAAGCGTAAATTCGACGGAAGCGTAAAACGTTTCAAGGAAAGAGTAGTTGCCGGTGGCAACTATCAGACATACGGTCAGGACAATATTTAAACGGATGCTCCGGTGGTGCCGTTCTCATTGGTACGCATTTTCCTATACCTAGCGTTGTTTCTGGGTATGCATGTTGCGCAGCTAGATTTGAAGACAGCATTTCTCAATGGAGAGCTTTCGGAAAGTGTCTGGGTCACTTCTCCCCGTGGAATCCCCGGGCGGAAAACTTTATGCTATAAACTGTTAAAGGCTATTTACGGGCTGAAACAGGCTCATCTGGCTTGGCATACGAAGCTGTGTGGTGACTTGCAGTCATTGGGTTTTGACGAACTTCCGAGTGCACCGTGTGTTTTTCGTCGGAAATACAAATCTGGTTTTACATTTTTACTTGTCTACGTTGATGATGTTCTTGTTATGGCTTTGACTTCGGATGAGCGAATTGCAGTTGTGGAGGAGCTCAAGCTATTCTATGACACACGTGTGTACGACAAGGTTGACATGTTTCTTAGATTTCAGCTTGGATGGCAGCTGAGCTCTTCAGGCAAACCAGTGTCCCATCGAATGAACATACAGACAGTATGGTACGCCGCTTTGGACTACACGAATCCAAACCGGCGCGTACTCCAAAGAAAGACGAATGTGCGCAGCTGGCGGAACGGTAGCAGCAGATGATCGGATCTCTACTGTACTTGGCACCTAGGACTCGTCTGGACATCCTCGTATCGGTACTCATCCTGGCCAGATACCAGAAAGCACCAACAGCGTAGTTTCATTGCGGTGTGAAACGGGTACTACGCTATCTGCGAGGTACCCATAACTACAACTTGGTGTATAAGTGTAGTGAATTGATGTTGCAGGCATATGTTGATGCTGACTATGCAGGTCACACCGAAGATCGCAGGTCGATGTCGAGGTACATGGTGAAGCGCGGGAACGCAGCATGCATATGGGGCTCCAAGAAGCAGTCCACATTTGCACTGTCTACGTGCGAGTCTGAGTATCAAGCTATGACTCTGGCTGCACAGGTGACAGTTTGGGTCTCGCGAGTGCTGAAGGAAGCACGGTTCGGCATGGATGCACCGAGACCTCTCCGGTCGGACAACAAATCAGCCATTAATTGGGCAACAGGTGAGCGATGTCTGTCTGGTGGTGCAAAGCACATCGACGTTCGCATGGACTTCAACCGTGAACTAGTGAACCAATCGGCCCTGGACGTAGTATATGCGACTTCTGAGGACAATGACGCAGACATACTTACCAAACCACTCGGTCCAACTGTGCTCAACAAAATACTTTCCAGGGTAGGGCTTGGAGGAACCATTGAGGAGGAGTGATGACGAAACGGTCACTGGCACCTCTCGCCACTCTAGATTAAGGCCAAATGTTATGATAACAGTTAGTAGACGAGGGGAAAAGGTTTGGGTGTTTTACTCTTGGAAGGTATATCCGATCTATCCCATGGTTTTCCAGACAACCGCAATCAACTCAAAAAGGGTATACCGACACAGTAATGGGGAAGGAACTGCGCTCCCTAAAATGCTACCTTCAGGCCAGCCATCAAGCAGGCCGCATTGGACATGACGGCTGCTGCGGCGTGCCTTTGCATCAAAGCCCCCCGAACCTTTCCGTAGACGAGCCCGTGAGGCCTCGGCTGTTCAGGGCACTCATGTGGATCGACACGTGTAGGTGGTGGCAGTCGTTTGGAATGCCATGCGCGATGTGACACGTTTGTGTGATGGAAAACGCATGGGTGATAAATGTAAGCTACAGATCTACCTTTAGTATGACATGTGATTGAAACTGACACATGCACTTCACATGTGTGCAACTGAAACTACCACAGTTCACGTCCACCGGCGCTGATTGATCTTGATGTTGAAAACAGAGGAGATTAGAAGAAAAGGTACGAATGGGGACTGAGGTTCGAACACAATAAACCAAAAGGGAGATCGATCATCGATTCATCTGTTCAAACTACCAGCCGTCATGTCCAATGCGGCCTGCTTGATGGCTGGCCTGAAGGTAGCATTTTAGGGCTCTCCGCGCTCTCTGCTACACAAGCAATGCTCGCTGAGCTCGATCTTGCTCCGCAAGACTGGTCTCAAGCAATTCCTGCCATCTCATCGGCTCTCAATGAAGCAAGTATCGACAGACTTGGCCGCCGACCCGATGGAATTGCTCGTACACCGCTAGAAGTCATGACTGGTAGTTTACCTAAGCGCTCCGTGCTGAACATCCTACCTCACCCGCCCAGCCTCACGAACGAAAAGCTTCTCGGACGAGCTCGTGCTGAGCGAGTCATCGAAATCGCAGCCTTAAACCAGGCATTGGTTCTGATGCACAAATCAGTCGACCATTCAGTGAGTCTCCGACGCGAACGTGACATTGTAGCACACAAGTCGACAAACATCATTAATCCCTCGTTTAAAGTGTGTGATTTCGTCCTCGTTCGAAGAGCAAACGATCGTGGACACAAGCTTCGCTTCCGTTGGTTCGGTCCTTGTCGCATTAATGCCGTCTACAGCCCCTTACTTTATGGGATCGAATCACTTCGTGGAGGCAAGACCGAATGTGTACATTGCTCGCGTCTCATCAAGTATCAAGACTTTCTACTCGGCAAACCCGTACCGCCCCAAATGCTGGACCTAGCCAAACGCACCGCTTCCCGCTACGAAGTAGTCGACCAGATCATGGATATAAGAGAAGCACCCGACGGTCTATTCTGTCGCGTGAAATGGGAGGGCCTCCCCGACAAACGGGACTGGACCTGGCAGTCTGCTGATGAACTCTACGCTGACATCCCTGATATTATCATCGAATACCTTCTCCGCTGTGAGTCTAAGAAGGCTCTCGTCAGCAAAATCAAACGCCACCTGAGCATCTCCTGAGAACTATCCGCCTTTTAACTGGATAAAACTCATGGGGGCAGTGTGGTCCGCTGGCGTTATCAAGCTCCGTTCGGTAAGATAGCTTTACTGATATATAGTGTGAGTTCGTTAACCCAGATTTTGTTCTGCTGATCCCTTCTGGGTGACACTTTCTGAGTTGTGGCTGTCCTGCTCCCCTGTGGGTGGCACTACCGTTTCCGTTCGATTCTTAACTGTTGTTTAATGCTTCTGGGTAGTACCTGCTGTGGAAAGCAGTTTAGGGCTCAAGTCGATAGAACTGCTTCCGTTCTCCGCCACTGTCTCCGTTTACCTAATAGACAGACATGGGGCAATTCGATAAAGAAAGGCATCCGATCAAGGATCCGACTACCGACTCCCAACTCAGAAGCATCGCCAGTGAGTTGCGTGCCCGTGGCTGGCCACAGGTGCCGGCGACCTGAGCACGCTATAGTACATAACAGAGCGCGAAATAGCGTTGATATAGAAATTAGCCAAACTTTTCAATCTCTAGCCCGGTTTCCTGTAGAGATGCTTATTCTATCTTACTTATATATTTTCAGTACGTGTCAAAATTTTGAGCAAAAAAAACATCCAGGTTGAAAAATACACGGAGGATGTACATAACGCATGCCAGAATTACCGACACGAGCCCGGTGCACGCGTGCGAGTCGCACAGTTGTTAGAACACTTTCTTATCTCAACACAGTGCGTAAAACAGCCCCTGTCTCTCATGTGCCCTTTTCAAGTGTCTCTTTTACCCACTCCCGCTCGTTCGGGTTCCTTTCCACTATCTCTCTTGCGCTAGACACTTTTGTCTGCCCTTCGCAGTCAGACCGCTCGCCTTGACTTTCCCCATTTGTAGGCGATCCTACCTTCTCCCTATGCTAGTATCCGAAATTACTCGACAAAATCTTACATGGGGCCGATCCAAATCTCTGCCGCAACCTACTTTCCTTGACTCAACCCCTTCATCAACTGGAACTACTTTCCAAAGCGTGCTCTGCCCCTCCTTTTCGCGTGTCCCATTTGTATTTGTTGAAGTAGCAAAGCCTAAGCTTCCTGTGGTGCAGCCGAATTTCGAACGCGCTTGTTCGCGAGAAAATAACAGCCTTGATGGCTCCGTCGGGCCAATAAAGAGTAATTAGAGCATGCAGATCGTGCATCCCGCCAACAGTCTGAATCCAAAGTCATGCCCTCTCTTGCAGCTTCTCAATGGCCCGCACTTAGTAGAGTCCCTTATGTCTCCCGCTCTTGCTTGTACTCCTACTTTTCACCCTATCCAATTCCAAGGGTGACAGTCATATAGTTTCTATATGCACTTCCGCTGGTATTTTGTTCAACACCACCAAAAATATGCCCTTGCGTTTTCGGAAGAACCCACTCCCAAATGGGTAAGACAAAACTCGTTGTTCTATACCACGGGCGAGGTAGCGCATGTACCCTTACTCAGCAGCTTTGTAATGAATTTCCCTTGGTGTGGAAAGCGAAAAATGAGAAAAGCCAAGAGAGCGAAAAACGGCATAGCTGAGGCTCAATCATCCGCAAAAAAGACAACGGACTTGCCTTATCGTGTTACAAGCGAGATTTTCTTGGTTTTGAATGGTTTATGCCCCCGTTCACCTCTTCAAAACTTGATCTAAATTGATTTCTCTTTCCAGTATACTTATTCGAATGTCACTATTTCTATCTCTCGTTAGTATCCAAACCCAAAACTTTTAGGGTACCTGTTTGATCCTAGATCGATTTCACATCATAGAGCAGCAAACTGCCTTTTGGTACCTTGTTGTACTTGTTCAAGCGTCTGGCATGAATGCCCTAGTTTCTATCCGCGATAGCACTGTCCTCATATAAAGGCTCATTTGTTTCTCATACGAATATTTACAGCAAGTTAAGCGATTGAAAAAAATTTGCTACCCGTCAATAGTTACTATATACTCTACAAACATGGAATGAAAGTAATGAGTTGCTTAGCAGCTTAAAACTCTACACCTCTTTAGCTAAAGCATCCCCTTGCAGGTACTGAAAGGGTAAAATGAAATCTAAGGTTATCGAGTAGTAAAATGGGGATTGTGCTCTGACCACCGTTAAAATTTCCGAAACATTTGTTTTGATCGAGTCTCAATTCCGTTCAAACTATATGATGGCACATAAAAAGGAATTTTTTCCGTAAAAACATTATCCCTAAACTTTGTTCTCATATGATGAAAATGGCCGGATATACATTATCAAGTGATGCCTGCGGCTGAAAATATGAGCTGATAGCGCGGAAGACTCGCTGTAGCTCTACAAGGCCCGCAGTGGAGTGACTCGAGGGCCGGCCATTTCATCTTCCGATTCAACGAAGGGCCGTGCGCGATGAGTACATCTTCTCCGGTTTCGAACCTTTTAACCATTCCCTTCTGATTAAACGGATTGATTGACCTATCACAAAAAAAATACAATCAGATCTCCGCATAGTCTCAGTGTAGACCAGGATTGTGGCTCAGACCAAAGGGTGACTCAAGATTTTGTCTGGAGTTGTGATGGACGTGATGTTGACAAAGGATGATATAGTTGGTTTTATATTCTACGAGGGGTGCCTTGAATTCTGATGTGGTTATGTAATTTTTTTTGAGTGGAAGCCAATAGCATAGGTAAGATTCACGTTCCCCCCAGTCTAGAAAGGGACTTCGCCATATGGCAGCAGGGTTTCACTAGGTTTACCTGGTGCTGATATAGAGTATACTAGATGCATCCATGATGAGTTGCAGAAGTAAAATGGGATACCACAATACTCCTCTTTTACTACCCGTTCAACACTCAGTCAGTATCCATTCCTAACTAACATCCTCTAGGGGGTTCATAGAGTCTTTTGCCACCGTATTCAGAGTGGGACCGTACACCAACCTAAGCGGCGAAACTTTGTCCCAAATATCACGCCTTTTAGTACTACTAAACAGTAACTCAGAAGAATTTACAGTCGGTATCCTCCAATTTTGAGAAAAAATTTCTATTTATAGAGCTTAGTAGTCCCAAAAATCTTTCTCACCTTTCTGTTTGCTTGCAGTATGTAGAAAAGTACGAATTTTCAATCTATACCACTCCCTACCGTGAACATCTGCCCAGAAAATCTATGAATGCCGCTTCGTCAACCGCCACAATACCCCGCTGAGGGCCCAAAAAGGATGAAATATTGCTTGGCACATATTTCCACGATTTAGAAAGTCACTTTCTCCGAAAAAAGCAATCGGATAACATTTCATATGCTCTTCTGCAACTTGAAGATGCTTTTATCATTCTCGGACAGCTTGAAAGGATTCACGGAGGCTCACTAAAATTCTTCGAACAAAATGATGACAGGAGCACTGAGATTAATGTGATACGTCGGTATTTGTAGGTCTTTTTAGCAGATTTAATACGCTTTAACATATCATGTCATTTTTCAATATAGTGCAGGCCACTAAATATGATTACTCATTAAGCTTTTTGTAGATCCACTTGTTCAATGAGCAATATCATCATAAAATATATTCCGTAGCAAGAGAGTTTCTCCAGAGGGCGGCATAGTGCGAATGACTTCCCTATCCCATCGGGACAGAATGTAATTACACACCATGAATTTCTCGACTACCGGCGGGTGGTGATCCCCTTTCTCTTGCACAAAAAGTTTTCGGACCCATAAATTTTGCTATTTTAAAGATGTTCGGATTATATCCAGATGTATCGACATCGGCCCACTCCAAGGTCATGGAAAGGCCTTCAGTGACTTTTCTCCCTATAATTCCCACAAATAGTACCAGCCTCCTCAAAAGGTATTTAGCTACTATATTGGCAGAAAAAGGCCCGTAGTTAATCTTTGAAACGCACTGAACGAATCAATTCCAGCTACATCGCCAAAACACCGTGAAATTAGTTCTTATTTAATGCCTTATGAAGGGTATGAATGCCTTTATGACCTAGAAAACTCTATCAGACAACGAATTCATCCTAAATCCATTCAGAAATACACAAATGCCTACAAATACCTTTCGTTCGTCAAGCAGAGGTGCTCCTGTTGCGTCACGTTACGGGAGACAATCTGAATAGGATTATTCTTGCCGTCGCTCTCCATTTGCGACAGCATCACTCGCGATTGAGAAGGCTCATATATCCACCCAGAACGGAAATTACATCTCTGAAGTCCATTCGATTGCTATCTTCACCGATATAACCGCGAGCAGCGCTACGCAACTCCTGTACAAGCCCTTTATGAAACTTCTATAATACCCAGCTTTCCCGGGAAAGCTTCTTTACATGATCAAATGTTTCGAGTCGGAGCTTCTAACATGCACTTGATCTTAGATAGATCCACCTCTATTCATGAATTTTTGACCATGTGTTCGAGTAGCTGACTGGAACTTAGTGAAGATCCTCTCGTAACCTTCAGACTCGTATTGGCACCTTTGATCCTCCTGAAAACTTGCTCTTATTTCTCCATATTTTACTCGACATAGCTTTATATAATATAGACGTGGCTGACCGAAACCACGGCGAAAGGCAGACCTGAGAAGAAATACGTCCATCATTCGTTTGAGAGTTACTGTTTTGCTCATCAATTCGAACTCGCGAGAACTGTTGCCACTCGCGCAATGGAAAGGTTTTCGAAGGTTAGATGCATTCTTTTAAAGCGGCACTCCGCATTGACAGTAACCTCCAATGCCGCTTGTTTGCTGGCTGGCCTCCCCTCCACCTTCTGGTAGATTGGAGTGCCATCTACAGTTTTCGATGCATTGTACGGTTTCGCAAATGGCTTGGCCAATATACGGTATCTACGCTCCGGTACAAATTTACTGGGTACCAACCCACGTATCTACCACAGTAAATTAACCCCCCATTTTCATTCGAACAGATACACGTCAAATCTGTAATTACCGTACCAAGAAACAAAGATCATCCTCACCTTGCATGTTTAAGACATATTCCGTTTCCAATACCAGTTGCAGATATCCTGCGCAGCAAGGACCCTCGCTTTTATCAGCTAATCAGAAAAATCTTCTATCGTAGGCAATGGAGAGTGATCTAGCTTCATTTTCCTGTTGATATGATGATAATGAGTACAAAAGCGAAGCATCTCATCCTTTTTGGTTTATATCACCACCGGAAACGAATCAGTTGAACTTGAATATGTATTAATCCGTACTTCCAAAACCCCATCCACTTTTTCCTTCGCGATTACTTTGTGCTTTTTATTCATGTAGCAAGCAATTGAATTTATCTGAATATAGCCTATCAACTCATAGGAATGAAACACCGGGGCACCAAATTTCTAGAGATCATAAAAGGGCCTCAATATCGGGTCCGTGTACTTGCGTGCTGAAACCAGGGTCCTATTGCTCTCCTACCTCAGATGCTTAAAATTCTAGGTGATAAATGAAGATAGTTTCACCCCCGCGAACTCCCTTTTAAGGTATCCCTGTATTAAAGTTCCTTCCAAAAGTCTCGTACGACTCCATGTTCAAGATCACCAGTCCTGTTTCATGCTTTACATCGGAATTAAAACCAATTACACTCGAGTTTGATCGAAATGAGGCCACAAGCTAGTCACTTTCAAGCTCTTTGGGGGATTTAAAATCCTCACTATCTTGTTATTGCGAACTTTCGTTTATGGGAAGCTTACAAGATAGCGAAAAAAGCACTTACTTCTTCCAAACCACCATAATGACCTCCTTAAGGCTGAATAAAATTTCTCTTGTAAATATTATCTTGTGAGAATACTGATAATGTCATCTAGAGGGACATTGAGTATCACTGGAAAGTAAAACCGAACGTAAAAAGAGTTGAATGACAATAGAACCTACTCAAGGAAAACAAAGACTTTAGCAACCGCCCTATGGGGGAAAGACCCTTCATCAAAAAGTAATTTACTTATTGACGTACTGGCTCTTACTGTCTTCCTGCTCCAGAATCGTAAGCCTTTATAGGTAGAGGCGATATCAAGTAGGCAGGGCTCCATACGGAGGTCCTCATCGTCTGACGGGCACCAAGGTAGCTATACAAAACGTTTTCGTCTAGGTTGGAAACGGCTGATTTTCGTGCATAAAACACTCGCAAAAGGTATGCCACGGCACGATTTCCCACATAACGCATTAGCCGCGTGGATATAACCGACCATATCTTCCATGAATTAAAATAACCCAAAAATTCCCCCGATTTCCCATTCAGTGCCGATATTTCACCTCGAATTTTATTCAGCCAGTAGTTTAACCAACGCGTAAGCCTACTGTGAACATCTTTCTTCTCGGTAGTGTACCGAGGAGTATGATGAACGATTACTAGGTTGAATGGCTTCGCCGGCAAAAAATATTTGCTGAACTTCCTCAGTTCAATAATCAGTGAGAGGGCATCCTTTTCACATGCAGAAGAATTGCCCTTTGTGGAATGATTCGGCATCTGTGATTGATCAGTACGCTGTACATTACATGTGAGAAAAACGAACGTATGTGAGCCCCCAAGACCAAGAAACCCAATCCATAAGAAGAAGAAGACTTTACCAAGCAGAAAAGGGGGGGCTAGCGGCCCTCAAAAGGGGAAAAATCTATCCGAAACAGGAGCGGTTGAGTTGTCGTCGGTTGATCGCGACAGAAGTTTGTTGTTGTATGAGCGAACTGATAATCGTGAACGAGCGATCGCGCTCGAAGGCAGGGCTACTGCCTTTCCGTAGAGCGATGTACTCAGCAATTGTTGACAGGCCTTGTTCGGCACCGGGACCGGCAGACCCGTATATATCGAAAGCCATCGGGTGGAAGTCGATACGTAGTTCGGCGCAGAGGTGGCCATAGCGGAGAGATTTCGCGCGCTCAGATGCAGTAAGGGCAGCGAGGGGCGTGTGAATCCGCTGTTGGGCGTATGGAGCGGAGTGGGGGCTGATAACAGTGACGTCGTAGCCCTGGGGGACGGGAGAGAACTGGACATCATCGATGTAGATGTCAAGGCGGCGGCGGGAGTTGGAGGGTCGGGGCAAGTCTTGCGGGAAGATCCATTCCCGGACAGGGCGAATCCCAATTGATAAGCGTGATACTTCGGAAATGAGGCGGTCGCGAACACAATTGTGGGGCCGAATGGAGCCGTCGGCGCAGGGACAGATAGAGGCATGGTGTCCGTAGGAATCCAGGGTGGGGACAGTGCGGAAGTGGGCGGCGGCGCAATAGGTGCAGGGTTGTGTGCCAGAGAAGATGGGGACACCAAGACGGAGGCAAACCATGGTTCGCCAGACTTCAGGAGCGGCCCGGGTACCGAGATGGCTCTGTGGGAGGTTGTGAAAGGGACGGGAGGCGTGGGAAGAAGCGACGGAAGCTAGGCGGCGGAGTAGCCGGGAGCTTTCGGAGGAGGAGAGGTCGACGGAAGAGAGAAGTCTGGCGCGAAGCGACACATAACGCCGATTTTTTTCAAATATTAAAGGCAGAATCCAGATTCAAATGGCCGTCCAAATAATTACCAAAAATTTCTACAATTAATGATCTTAGTTAGTCAGAGCAGCCATAGAAAAAAAGAATTCCAATTCAGCAGCAATGAAATTACAAATAGTGCAAGAAAAATAACTTTCACTTTATTTAGTACTGCACTCATTACTTTTTGGGCTCCCTTTCCGCATCAATCGAGGCAAACATGCGCCTGAGGAGACGTTGATACAGCTTTAAATGTAGCTGCTGTCAACCATAAACCATGTGTCCTCTGTTCCAGTGTAAAATTCTGCCACAGTCTCGAACCGCCTAGCGCGCGCGTCGACGCAAAGAGTCAGCAAACCCCAGACATTTTCAATAATATGTAAGTCTGTGGATTTTGCAGGCCACAGTAGAACTCGAACACCGCGCTGTGGAAATTGACCAAACATTTTAATCTCTATCCCGGTGTCCTACAGTGATGCTGAATTGTGGAGCAATATTTTCATTGAGGCCCACAATTTATGTTTATTATGAATCATCAAGGAATAATTTTACCTATTTTACACTGGCACTATTTTATGCTGAATTCAGTGTGAAATAAGTTTTATGTCCTACAGTTGGGTTTTTATATTATACAGGCTATAATTATTGCATTTATGCTACCAACAAATTATTATCTGGATGATTGCTTACCCGGAAAATACTGCAATAATTATTGCTGGACCTGAATTATGTCTGCCAAAAATATTGAACGGCTCACCTGATTTTTGTAGCAGGTTCTCCCTGGTGTAGAGTATAAGTAGTCTAGGTTGTTGGAAATATTTTTACATCCTTGGGCTATCGAAATATTCCCCTCGATCAGATATTATTAAATTTGGTTTTCTATTCATTATTCATTCTAAGTCCAATTGTGGCATTTATTTATTTATTCAAGTTGGAACTATTTATTATTATTTGGATCTACCTATCCCAATTATTTTTCACTCGCTGGTATAAAAAAGAATGCGTTTCTTGTGACCTGTAAATACTTGCACCATCCTGTTCGAAAGTTCATTTGGTTGTTTCATCGAGTGCTTCGGCCACTTACGGTAGAATTTCGGTTTCAAAAGTCTCAAAGTACTGTTAGAATCCTGTTTATCTGAAATAAAGACGAGCGGTGACGATCCATGTATAACAATTGTGACACCAATCATGACAAAACACCTTTATTTTGCCGAGTCTGAAAACTGTGGAGCTCATTCCGAAGATCGTGCCAGTACGTTGCCAATCTACCGGAGCTGTCAAGGTTTAGCCTCTTCTCATCAGAAAACACAACATGAGTTCAAAAAATGTCGCCTTTCGAGATAAACCGACCAGCCCTCTGTAGTCTTCTTTTTATGTGCTCATTTGTCATTGCCAGATCCCAATTCAATCTTCGGTAGAGGAAATATGATGAGCTTGAGAGAAGCTGCTGCAAACTGCGGACTGTTTCCGCCAAGTTTAGCGCAGCCTTGATTTTTGGTTCACCCTGCGAAGCCTTGCAGAGTACTTGGCGGCGGTCGTATTCAAAGAATTTTTTTTGCATTTTGGGAGTTTTCGTCTTGCACCGATGATGGCGCTTCACTGGAAATTCTGGACTGTTCCTGCGTTGCGCCTCAGAGCTTTGGCAATCGCTCACACTTTGATTTGTTCCCTCTCCATGGTTATGATCTGTTTCTTTTCAAAGTTGTGGAGTTAACATTGCTCAAAACTACTCAGAGGCAACTACAGGACTGTCGTTTCTTGATATCGGATTGTTGGTCTATTGGTGTAGTGTTGGGTTTCGCGGGAGTTGTGGTTAGCGTTCTCGGAACTCTTTGTTTGTATCATTCGTAATTTTTGGTTTATTTGTTAGGGGTTGTGTAGTATTTTTAGTATGGGGGGAATTTTTGGGTTATTTTAATGGTAATTTAATTTTTAGTATGGTGCAAACAGGAAATGTGTTTTTCTGTTTCCTGACCAGCCGCATCTCGAGGAATTGCATGGGGAATACGTAGAACCGTGGTGCTTGTGAAGAAGTGGAGTGATTTTATGGCACTGTACGTGAAGGAATGACTCAAGTTGATTATTCGCGCACTTGTTATTCTGCGGGGTTACTACAGAAGATGCGCATGTTGTCGCTGCGCGTGGCCAACGTGGACGACGGTGGACCATGGTTGGCTCAGTATACTGTACTGTACAGTATAGTGAGATCTTGCAGCGGACACCCCTCGTACTGTAATGCCGTAATACAGTAGCGTAATGTTTGCATTGAAGAAAATATCTAAAAATATATACTGGACCAGTGGAGCTATTCGAGTTGAAATCAGCAACAAGACTGTTTGGGCCAAGCATCGTCTCCTGGAGAGGGGAATCCACGTCGGTTTGCATGCCGTTCGTTCGTCGCCTACCGCGTATCCTCCACGGCCACAGCGACCAAACCGTTTGTCACACGCCCCGCAGCATGCGTGACGGCATCGCTGCCCCGGGAGGGGGGGGGGTACAGCACGCTCGAGTCAGACAGGTCCAGGGGGAGGCAAGTAGACCTCCCGGAGCCCTCATACAGGGAACGCGACGCGTCGCCGCCGTCGTCCATACCAGCCGTCAGGACAGGGCGCTTCAGCTCGGCGCGTGCGGTGCGGTTGTGGAGGCGTGTGGAGGGGGTGATAGTAAGAGCTCGGGGCGGCATTGCCTCGCTTGAAGCCGCGCTTTGCAACCTTTGGGGGAGGATGAGGTGTGCAAAGTTGGCGCGCACAAGTTGCCGTGTGCACTGGTGGCATGGGTGGGGTTTGGCCGGGGGGGGGGCGGGGGGAGGTCAAGCGCGTTCCCGTATCGACGAGGTCCATGTCATCGCGGGGGTTGGGTTGGGCATCCCAAAGATCATCTTCTCACAATGTGCGCGCCTAAGCTGCTTGCAGCATCTGCACCGCCAGGTTGAAAGGCAAGTGTCTCGTAATCAAAAGGGCCGAGGTCGTGGGGGCCGGAGGCACTCAGCCCCTCGCACTCCCTCTTCCCTTCCCGTCTGCCCTGGACGTCCTGGCCATGCCTCCTCGCTCCCCTGATCTGATCTCTTCCACTCTTTTCCTATCGCTCGTCTTCGAAGCAATGGCCTCCTGCACATCCGCCTTGTGTGGGGGGCGTTAGAACCATCACGGACCCCGCCACGGGTCATATTGCTTTTCTCCGAATGCAGATGTTCCCGACTGTGGCTCTTCGGCGCGCCTTCTCCGGTTGACCCCGATGGCGCTCTACGGGCAGGCCTACTCAAAAGCCATTCGTCAACGGATTCTTCGCGTGTCCCATGCCACCGAATGGGCCCCGCCCTGGCATGAAGCCATTATGGCTCACCAATGCAGCTGAAAACGGAACTCCCACCAACCAGCTCGTACCCGCCAAATCGTTGGTCCAAATCCAGGTGCCGCTCGTGTCGTGCGCCTTGCCGAGGACGCCGCAAAACTCTAGTGCTATGCAAGCCCTCACGAATTCCCCCACTAACGAGCCACACAATCCCGCCACACAGGCTGCCCTCCAAACTCTCCCCTCTCCGACGCACCCGGAAGCGCCATTGAGTCAATCCTGCGGGGGAGACCCACGTGCACACCTTCATAATCCTTTCGCTGAAGGTCTCTCTTCCGCGAGCCCTGCTCGACACAACCCCGGGTGCACTCAACTGCCTCTACCTCCCTCGAGTCGCCTCGTCGGTCTGCCTCGTTCCACACGTCTTCCGCTTGGTGCCCTCGGATATTTCACTTCCCCTCGCGATCTGGTTCAATAACCTCCAAGTGGAAGTCTACGCCCGACCCAATCACGCCCGTCTCACATCTTCCACTCGCTCTCAGGTCACGCTCCCCATGCAGCTCAGTGGCCATGCATTCCAACCACTTGCCAGTGCTTCCCATCCTCACTAGTCCGCAAGCCTCGTGGCCGCTGCAAGCCATTGCGTCACTGGCCATGACCATCCTCACGCCCCCCTTTTATCCCCGCATCCGCCGCGTTCCCATCTGCCTGATCTCTCTGTCTCGATGGCGGCAAGCCCGGCCGCCACCCTCCCACCGTCCACACCGGCATCATCGTCAAAACTGCCCCTCCTACCCGCACCGCTCCCTCTGCCCTTCCTCAAGCACCCTTGCTTTCCCCTTGGATGATTCGAGAAGTAGAGGAAAGTCCACTTTTCAGGGATGAGGGAATTGCGGAGGGAGGAGCGTGTTGGAAAGGGCTGCAGCCTCCCGAAGAAAGGCTTGATCCGTCCAGGAGGACGGAAACGCGTGGTGGAGGGTTGGAGAAATGAGCAGGTGGGACGAGGAGTGGAGGCGACGGAACCGACGGGCTCTCGGGCCCCGGAGCGGGGGCAGGAAGGGAGGCTTTGGCTGGTTGGCCAATGAGCGCCTGTGCTTGCGGGAGGCTTATCATACGTGATCCAATCGCAGGGTGTGCAGTATGCGCGGAAGCTCGATGGTGGCCAAAGGGACACGGGTAGACGCTGTTGGGTCAATTGGGTGCGCAGGTATTCAGAGGGCAAAGACGGTGTAGCTACTAGGCCGCATCCGGGCTCCCTGGGATTGGGGCGCGGGATGATGGGGCCAAACGTGAGGAGCTCGTTATTAGCCAAAGAGGTGGAAGGAGGGGAGGGAGGTTTGGGGATGGAAGTGGGGAGGAGGCATGATTGAAGCGGTTGATTCGCGCAGTGCAAAGCATTTGTCGCGTCCGCTTCCACAGAGACCGTGACAATTTCTGGATCACTGTCGTGGCGCATCATGGGGATGCATGGGTCATGAGCACTGGCGTCCCCTTTGGCTAGGTGGTCGGGCGCGAGGAAGGCGCGAGAGTGTGAGAGAGCCTGCGACAAGAGCACCGTGGTGACAAGACACTGGAGACTCTGGCCCGTAGCAGTCGGCCTGATCCTGTCCTTGCCAGGTTGGGAGGGGCAGGAGTGTGGCAGATGCGAAGAAAGCGGAAATTATTCTTTTTCTGCTGCATGAATCTTGAAAAACAGTGCGCCCCGGGCCGGCCTTTCAGGGTTTGAGAATGAGCTATTGGGATTTGTTTCACCCGCTAAGTGCATCTTTGTCACAATCAGGAGCAAGAGCATTGCTCCTGCGGTCATCATTGATCTTGGGTTAGACGAGTCACGTCATATGTTACTGGGCTGCGCGGGACTTTAGGTAGACACCAGGGGACTCCCACTGGTGCTCGCAATTGCAGCCTCTTCCATCTGGCGCATTGTGGACAGGGAAGGAACATCTGGGCAGAAAGCAGTGCGGCAATATTGACAATGGCGGAGATTTTCTTCAACTACCTGGCAATGGATGCATGCGATTCAAACTACAGGGTCAATCTTCCTTCTGACCAAGTCTTCAAGGTTTCCGACGGAGAGTTTGTTCGACGAGAAGACCAGCCTCTTTCCATCAGTGGCAGTGGACAACGTGTCGTGTTTCCAGGGCTAATTCCAGCAACCTTCTTCAATGTGTCGGCGTGTTGGGACAAGGCACCACGGTTGAGCGGTGCGGCGAGTGTGATGCAAAAAGGTGACCCAGTCAAGGGGAACACGGAAAGACGCCGGTCTACTGCGTTGGCAAGGGCATTTGGCGGAATGTCGCGGTCGCGTTGGTGGCAGCATGCAACGTGTTGGTGACTTACCATTAGGGTCGAAAAGTGGCCTGAATGCAACGATACGGCCCTCTACCTCTGCTCCCTCTTCTTCCCCTGTCCTTAGCTGTTGATCGCGTTGCATATTTGGTTGGCAATCGTGTGGCTGGCCGCATCGGGCGTTGCGCTGCACGAATCGTTTTCGCTTTTTCAGCCTTGATCAAGCATCCCCTACCTCCCCGCCTCGGTCACTCCCCAACAATCGTAGGCCGCAGTCGCGGCCGCACCAGACATTTGAAGGCGGCAATCATTGTACCCGCTCTCGCCCTCAATCTCCCCGCACCCGACACCCTAGCTAGCCAGCCAGTGAGGCCATTTAGTGCTTTCGTACGCCGACCAAGACAACCAGCCGCACTCACGCATCACTGACGGGCGCGTACTGGCCACCTCTGTAAAGCGCATCCAATGTCCGTGCCCCATGCCTAGCCTCCCTCGCTCGCAGCCGCGGTAGATCAGTGCTGCCGGGATTGCACGGACATGCGAGTGTCGGAAATCGTCCGGGGGGTCCATCCTGACCTCCAAACCGCCACACGTGATCTCGCCGTGACTAGTTCAAGTTTGCTTGCCCGGCGGCCGTTGCCGTGGTGCCGGTTAGAAAAGCAAGTAGAATAGGCGCTGAAAGTAGACACCTCGAATTGTGGAGGCGGGACGGCTGGTACACGCTCAGTGCTGTCGAGAACAAGGACATGTCGAGTCACAAGACAGTCACGTCGATGCCACCTGGCATCCGCAAACCTCCAGAGGCAAGGGGCGTTTGCCGGCGATTGGGGTGCTTTCTGGTCTGAGGCCATAACTGCACACTAGCTCCTTGACAGGAGAGGCAGGCGCCATGCGCGCAGCACTGTTCGAATGCAAGTACCATCTCGCCACATACGGTGTGCGCTGCGATAGAGATGGTATCGCCCGTGATGCACAGGCACTTTATAACCGACGGGGGAATGCCGGAAGATTACACCATGGTAAGCATGGATGGGACAAACGTCTTCAACACGTGCAGCGGATCAAGGGTCATCGAGTGCCTTCATGCGCGAGTTGCACCACTGGCCCGCGTCATTGACGCCATGTACGGTAAAATTGCACCACCCCTTGTTACACCGAGCCCTCCTCCACGGTTTCTTTCCAAGTCGGAGGGCAGTGAGCGGGTCGACCCATTCAACGTTTGGTCCCTCATCGCAGGTGCAGAATGTATCTCTGGCGCTGCCTGAATTGGCCTCGATGCGAGAATAATGACACCTCCGGAAACAGGCTCGGGGCTCGCTGGAGTAAACTGCAGACTTTGCAACGTACTGTATTGGACAACGGCCTACTGTAAGCCCCGCCTACTATAGTACTGTACCTCATCTGTAATGCTGTACTGTACTCCAGTACTGTAAGGTATTGCACACCATGTACACGTGTACTTTAAGCTACTGTACTTGAACCCTAACTTTTACTGTACAGCTCTGTACAGTATAGTCCATAGGCTGACTGAACAGCTATGGACCATTCTGCAAGATATTAAAAAAAAGTGTGTTGGTGTCCCTAGTAGTAACTGAAGATAGGATAGATTAACGCCAGGGTTGAAGTTAAACATTTATTTTCTATAATCTGTAATTTAAAGATAATAATTAATCTCGCAGCTTGTAACAAGTATAGGCTACAGTGCATCACCGGCGTTGCCGGTGGCCCTCGGAAAAGGCGGCTGCATCTAGTAGGAATCGCTACGAGGGCAAGGGAGGCCTACGCAGAGGTCGAACAAGTCCTAACACAGCGCCATGCCGCAGCGGCAGCGATGTCCAATGCGGTGTGCCTGTTGGCTGGCCTCCAGCCAGTTTTCTAGCGTTTTGACGGCTTTTCGCCGATTCTTTTCATTGTAAGCCTTTATCCACATCACGACATCCCTCAGGGAACAGCTGACCATATTTTTCATGGATTAAAAATTTCCCCCCTCTAGTAGGACTTGATAATAGCTTCCGGCATTTGCGCCATTTTCGTGCAAAACCGAAATACTCCGCCTCTTTTTTCCTCCCCTTGTTAAATTGCCGGCGCGGTGCGCCACATGCGCCTGTAAAATGCATTGCTGTGGCATTATGAACTTAATCAATCTTTCTACTACCCCCTTCAACCATCAAACACCTTCCAGTTTTACTCTCCTCACCGCTCAACGAACGATATGCCCTCTCAAACAGCAATCCCTACCGCTTTGGCTGCTCCCGCAATGTTCTAAAATCATGCAGCCAAACGCTGCGAAGACTTGACAGCTGTGACGATGCACTAGATCTATCTGATAGCGACGATGAAGCTGAAGGCGAGAGCCCCGTTATCGATCTCTTTTTGGATGAGAGTGGATATTGTGCCATCCATAAGATGACAAATTTCACGATACCTGAGTTCGACACCATCTAGAACCAATTTAAACCCAATATCTGTAGCACGTACAACACTGGAGGAGGGAGCAAGTCTTCAATCAAACCGGAAGACATGTTGTTCATGCCGCTTGGAGTTCTCAAAAATGGTACTAAGTGGGATTGTATGGCCGTCTTGTTTTGAATCAAGGAGGTTATATTCGAGAAACAGGTTTCGAGTATGATTCATATTATCCCGGGGTTCGCGAACGAGCGCCTCGTCGAGAGCTACTGGAAGAGATACAAGATGGAATGTTTGGTTGCTGATAAAACGTTTTCAAGAGCGAGAAGATGTGTCGGCATGCTACTGATGTAATATTTCAGAGCTACAGAGCTGGGGGCACTCTAGAAGGGGTGAAGAAGTACTAATCGGGTAAGCACAAACTGTATGGTTATAATGTAGAAGTTTCTGCCATGCCAAATGGATTGGCAATTCATGCTACGAAGAACTATCCACTGTCAGTATCAGATATGGATATCATGCGTGATTGCGTTGGTTTCCACGCTAACGCGTTTGAAAGACTCACAATAGGAAAGTTATCACTGATATTGCACCCTTTTCTGATAAGTTTCCCGAAAGCTGGGGTTGGTTGCTTGAAAAAGCAGAAGAGGGGATCGAGGGGGAGATTAGATCGATTGTTTCCAAGACAAAGCCGGTGAGAGGTATTTTAAGCGAGGTGGAAAGCAGAGAAAATGAGGCTAACGCATCTGATCTTGTGGTTGTTGAGATTACTTTGGTGGGTAAACAGACCTTTGCACTGTCCTTTTTAACATGTATATATGGGCTGAGAGTAGCTACAACGACATTTTTACTCATAGCAGCGCTCACCAATTTACAAATAAGGTTGCATTTGCTCAGGAATGAAGGTGGTTGTGCGTAAGAACGCCTCATCAAGCGCCTTAATAACCTAGCGGATACCGCTGTAAATAAAAGAAAGCTTTCACTCGTCATTTACAAGCCAAAGAGCTAGCGATTGATGCAGCGCAGTGTTCTTCAAGACCAGGACAGAGGCAGGGGTCTGATGTCAGACGATGAAGAGGAGAGCGACAGCACCGAGGTTTGATTTTGTTCCTATTTGGCAACTCCAACTTCGCGTATAGAGATAAAAAGTAAAGTTTTATTACCGTACCGGTCAGTGAGTGTTGCATTGCTGTGTTGGCACAACCCCACCAGCAAATACCTAGTATTACAACAAAAGATTGACTTTTGTCTCAATAGACCTTTATGTTACATAAACAGTTCAACTGCTCCGTCTGTCGCGAAAATTCAAGGGTTAGAGTAGAAAAAGCAGACGGGCGGCGTTAGCGGTGAGTCTGAAAAAAACGGTACACGTTTTTGCTAGTGTTGAACAGTTGAGTAGGTTGAGAATAAAATTGTGGTTACTCTCTTTTACTTCAGTGCCCAAGGCGGCGAGGCCTTTTATAGGCAGTAGATGCCGTCGACTATCTCTAGCACATCTACTTACTACTAGCTACATTCCCTAGCGGATAGTCCTGCGGACGGTCCTAGTGACCCTTACACTATAGAAGTCCTAACAGGCATCGCTAACAGTACAATAGGATAGAGAAAATATAGACTACGTAGGATAGAAATAGTAGTAAGGGCAAATTGGTTATCCTAAAGGAATGGAAATAGTACATAAATAAACTATATGTACACTGTATTTTAACACTCCCTCTCTTTCCCCTGACCTATTGTTTTCTCCATCCTTAGTCACGAATTACCCATTGCTGAACAGGTAGATCACACTTACTTGTTGTCAGTATGTAAGTTAGTGCCTGGCACTTTGCGATCTTCGTGAAGGCATCAGCGGGATTTTCCGCAGTCCGTACAAATCCAACATTGGATATTTCCTCCTTTGCATATGCATCTCTTACAGAACTGATATCAATCATGAGGCGTTTTTCCAAGATGTAGGAACACTTGGTGATAACATCAAATAAACTTTTTGAGTCTGTAAACATCGAGAGTGGAATTTTGATTTCAAGCAAGGATTCAAGGTCGTGCTTGATCATGTATCCAATATCGAAGGCATCAGTGAAAGCGTAAACTTCGGCGCCTAGTACTGATCTAGTTACTCTGCGACTCTTGTGACTAGAATAACTCAGCACATTACAAGTCCCGGTCTTGTGAGTGAGCAAGAAAATGTAACCAAGTTGAGAAGTGTTGTCGTCGTTGTTTGTGAATGACGAGTCAGAGTATACTTTCAACTTTAGAGAATCTTTGTCCAACTTGTAATACTTAAGCGAAGAAATAGGGTTGTTTTGCACATGCTTTACAACTTTGTTCAACTGCTTGATTGCTTCCACTGAGAATTTCGTATCAGTTACTTGCGCGGCCATATTCACGGCACAACATATTTCAGGCTTTGTATGTGTTAACCAAGCCAATCTATGCCTTAAAGATCTGAACTCAGAAAAAGAGGCATCCATTGGCAGAATGCGTAATTTCTTAACATACTGTTCCTGACTTAACTCAAATCCATAATCAGTTCTCTTTACTCTGACACCTGCAAATATAATGTCATCAAACTCCCCCCTCTCGATTCAAACGTATCAAGAGTCTTTTGGGACAATTTAACGAAGTCATTGTTGCCACAGAGTAGAGAATCGTCCACATATTTTCCGACCAATCCCTGAAGTTCTGCGTCTGTACGCTTTGCGAGGAGTGCAAGATCTCCATTGTTTGGCATCATACCGAGATCATTCTTCAGGTGGGAATTCATAGTGCGATTCCAATAGTCTCCTGAATCGGATAATCCATAAAGAGGTTTCAGTAACTCAAGTAAGTGGTTCTCAGGTAATCCAAAGTCTGGCCTAAGGTAAACTTTGCGCATCAAACTTTGAGCTAACTGTAAGTACGTCTGTTTAACGTCTTGAGACCAAATCCTAAAGTCGAGCATTGCGGCAATTGCAACTAACAAGCGGGTGGAACGCTGGCGTATAGTCGTATTGTCGTGTACGAGATAGTTCTTTTCTTTGTCCCTATGACCTTGTACTACAAATCGTGCTTTATACATCTCTTTGTCAGTATTCTTATTTTTGATTGACAGAACGAATCTTCCAGAGAGGATATTAGCATTCTTTGGTATGTCGTCTTTAGCGACGATTTTCCAGGTATTTCTCTCAACGAGTCCTTCTATTTCTTTCTGTTTCGCTTTCAGAAACTCAGCAGAATTGGATCTGGTATCTCATGGGTGTAAAACTTCATTGACATTGACGTCAATGAGTTGGAGATTTTTGGAATATACCCCTTTAAATGTTGAATATAAAGCTTCGACTAGTGTTTCAAATGCATCTTCGAAATAAGGTTTTACTTGAGAGCGTGAGTGTTGCACTTCCTCGCCATTTCTGTCAATAAAGACTTGTCCGTCATTAATTTTCGTGATTTTGTAAGGTCCTGTCCACTTAGGTTTGGACTTCTCACGATAGACTAGACCTTTACTTCCAACATTAAGTTCATGTTGAGCAGTATTTGGAATCTGCGAGTTCAGAGCGGTTCTGAGTCTGATTTCTGAGGTGATAGTTTCCATCTCAGCTCTTGCCATTTGGAGCGCTCTCATTCGTTCCATTTGATTTGGAAGCTCGCTATTCATGGTCGGAAACCTCGGCAGAGCTCCAAAGACGAGTAACGATGGAACCAGTCCTTCTGGGTTCATAGTATCGTTCATAGCCTTAACGGCGAGACGTAGAGCGAGTTCTATTTCAACTTCATTTTCCGAATGGCGAATCTTGTGGTAAATAAGGCGTAACGGATCATAGTAACGTTCACCGGAACCAATAAAATTATGACTTTCAACTCCAGATAGGCTGATTTTGATTCCATTCAATTTTACCAAATCTTTCCACGCTTTGGAAACGAATTGACTACTTTGGTCCACTTTCAATCTATCAGGAAATCCAGTGTATATTGTAGCCCAGCACTCGAGAAAAGAGTTCCAAATAGATTCCGTACTTTGACTGTCTAAGAATACAGCATTTCCAAAATGAGTTTGCGTATCCACGATATGAAGTACAGGATTTTTGTCAAGAAACATAATATCAAGAGCTAACTCTTGGTTGAATATGATTCCATTGGGCGTTCCAACCTGAAATGATCTGGGTTTCGGTTCAAAATGCTGACATGTGCGGCATTGTTTGGATATTTCTGTAATCAAGTCTCGTGTCTCGGGCGTTACTTCCTCTGGTCTAGCTCTGCTAATCAGATTGTACAGCTTCGAGGCAGACGGATGAAAAAAATGTAAATGAAGGCGCTTTAACTGAGATTTTGTGAATAGTATTTCAGAAAAATCCCACACGACGTAAAGATGACCGTGTTTGCGTATGATAGGTATAGTCCATCCATGTCTTTTGGAGACAAATAGGTTATCAACGTTGTCGGCAACAAGTCCAAATTTGTCTAAAGCTTCTAATCCAATCAAAAATGGAGTATTGGCATCAACTACATCGACATGTAGCGGGGTAAAAGCGCCATCAGGTGTTGGAATACGAATTGAAATCTGCGCAATACTTGGAAAGATTCCATCACCAAACCTGTAAGCAGTTGTCACGTGCTTACGTTTTATCTTAATCCCAGCTAGGTTACAATATGCTATTGCTTGTGATTTTCCGATCACAGATTTTTGGACACCAGTGTCGAGACATGTTCCGTGGAATTTCTCAGAGTTGGAGTGTCTTGGTAATTTACTGCCTTTGGCAGTTAAAATTTCATGTATCTTTACGTGTTCATTCGCAATCTTTCTTTGTTTCCGTGGAAAAGGTACGTGTCTCACGTTATAGATTGGAGGCTTGTCACGTTTCCTTACAGTTTGCCCGTGGTTAGGAGCACTTCGGCTTGTTTGAGTACCCCTAATTAAAAATCCTCGTCATCCAAAAACGGTTGATCCTTAGCTGTAATTTTTGAAAATAATTGTTCAGGGACATACGTTGAGTCATCGTCATTCATTTCGTTTTCGTTTTCTTCAATGTCATCATCATTGTTGACGTCTCCGAAGAAATCCTGAGCAGAGAATATTTCTTCTTCAATTGATTGATCATCATGATCCAATTCTTGACAGAGCTCAAGACGTACACGCTTGGTGGACTTTGCCGGATCTTTAAAAGAGTTTCTCTGGTAGTAATGTACCTTCCTAGCAACATTCTGAGCCATTGACTGGCGACATGGAGAAAGAATGTGGCCCTCTTTACCACAACCCCAACAAATCCTATCATCACGAAGTTTGTTCTTCCTCAAGCTGTAATCGCTGTTGCTACTTGAGTTACCATCGTAACGATTGACTTTGATATAACGCGGGTCACGGCCGTATTGAGGTTTTCCGGTATACAATGTGTCAGCAAGACGGCTACGTAGTGCAGGGTCTGCATCTGAGATTGATGTCATACGTAGGTTCCTCTGATCTCTCATTCGTCCAACTTTCTCCTCTTGCTCGAATTGAGCGGCAGAAATGAGCTGACCGTAAAATGATTGATAACTTAAGTCCCCCGAATTTGCCCTGCTGCAAGGATCACGAGCCCAGGAGAATCCAATAACGGCGGACTGAAGATACTCAATCTTGTGCCTTTCTGAGCGGCAGTGAGGTGGTGCTTGGGGAGTCAGCTTAGAGATCTCCTCGTGGACTTTCTCGATAGCATCATTTACAGTGCAAGTGGGAGAAATATACTGACTCACACGAATGTTGCGAAGGTACGCAGCAATTCTGTTTTGCCTTGAGACTGAGTTATATTCACTTTCCAGAGCTTTTAGAGCTTGAGAGTAATGCTCATACACACCTTCAATATTCGTTATGTAGAATCTTTTCGCATTTCTTGTAAGGAGATGGTGGAGATATTTGAGCTTTTGTTCGTCAGTGAGCATATAATCTTGGCAAGCATACTTGTACTCAGCTATGAACTCGTTCCAACATTCGGCTAGGCTTCCAGAAAATTTCTTATTTTCTTCTCTGAAGCGCATAGACATGTAGTGTGAGACCTTGTGTTCAGATGGTACAGGGGGCTGGGTGGACATTGGAGTGGAACGTATCGGGTTTGGGGCGAGTCTAATCGGTGATCCGGTCGGTGAAGCAAGAGAATTGAAATATGCATCAATTTGGTTTAAAGCTTTGTTGAGGTCACCATTGCGAAGAATAGTTGACGCAATAAGTCTTCGAAAGGACAGCAGATTCATGGCGGACAGTTGGCACATTGCGTTCCGCGAGAAACGAAATCACCTTGCGGATAATGGAGGGATTATTCAGAATTTGTCCCGAGAAAAGCATTGGTATAGGGAAGTCCTCAAGTAACCGAGCCCTTAATTCATCACCAGCGAGGGAACTATCCTCAACATAACCTTTGAAGCAGTCCACCAAAGATTGTTGCAACTCTATGGTCTGTCTAATAGCTTGACAGAAAACCATATCAATATACCCTTTTGCAAGTATAAATTAATAGTGATTTAATGCTTCGAAAATTTGGCCCCTTTTTGGTTCCCTTTTTTCTTTTTTTAGCACTATATGCCCTTTTTGGATGGCCTATTATTATTTCGCTTTTTTGCTTTTCCTTTCACTGTAAACTTTTGATTTTTCAATTTTTTTTCAATTTTTTTTTCTGTTTTCAACTTGTGTTTTTTTTCAATTTCCCTTTTTTTTCAATTTTCAAGCAAGAATCACGATTAATTTGATAATTCAATTTACTCAGAACAATATCGAATATCCAGATTGGATCTAATTAAATCTAATTGCAAACTACCTTAAGATGATTTTTTCCTGCCTTGTGGCGCTGTAAATGCGAATGGCTCTCGAAGCTGCGCTTGCACTCCTGACAGTATGGCGGATTTTTTTTGTTCTGTAAGCGATTCTTGTGCTTACAGCTCTGTAAATGATCAAAGTAGGTTTTAGAGCCGTTGCAAGTGACCTTGCAGAGCTTACAGGTCCTCTTCTTTACAGCCACACGTGTAGAAGTAGCCTTAGTAACCCCAGCGCGATCAGCCAATCGACGGTCAGCTTTGCGGCGTAGGCGTAGCGGAGCCCTAGAGGTAGGTCTGTAAACACTGTTAGCGGTAGGACGATCTGTAAGGTCGATTACTGTAATGGGACGACGTGGCACACGTGGTAGATCTGAGACTTGAACTTCCCCTGAATCTGAATTCACACCTAGACTGCCTGAACTTGAACCTGAATCTGTAGGGACACCTGTCGATATTTGATTGGTTGCAGAAAGTGACCTCTGATTGGTCTGGGTCGGCGATTTTTGAGTGCCACGTGGGGGGTCCTGATTGGTCGAAGAGACAGGGACACTTGGCAAAATAGGAGTGACGGTGGTATTTTTGGTGCTTACAGTCGGGTTCTTGGTGATGCTGACAGAAAGTGGCAGCTTACACAAAGTCGATCGGGATTCCGATCTTGTTCTTGATTCGGTCGGGCCAGGTTGGCTACGTGGCACCGGGAGCGAATCGTTGCCCTTATTGGCCACTGGATAGTGTTCAAAAAGAATCAAAAATAAACGTATGTGTCAGTATTTACCGGCTTACACGTGGCTTGAAACAACGCGGAAATAGGACAAATAGGTATATTTTCACTATCGAATAGCGAATAGACTTACTTCTTAAATTCCCCGAAAAACGGTAAATCCGGATTCTCGCGAAAATTCAAGGGTTAGAGTAGAAAAAGCAGACGGGCGGCGTTAGCGGCGAGTCTGAAAAAAACGGTACACGTTTTTGCTAGTGTTGAACAGTTGAGTAGGTTGAGAATAAAATTGTGGTTACTCCCTTTTACTTCAGTGCCCAAGGCGGCGAGGCCTTTTATAGGCAGTAGATGCCGTCGACTATCTCTAGCACATCTACTTACTACTAGCTACATTCCCTACGGACGGTCCTAGTGACCCTTACACTATAGAAGTCCTAACAGGCATCGCTAACAGTACAATAGGATAGAGAAAATATAGACTACGTAGGATAGAAATAGTAGTAAGGGCAAATTGGTTATCCAAAAGGACTGGAAATAGTACATAAATAAACTATATGTACACTGTATTTTAACACCGTCTACCTATTATGTTGTTCAAGCAACATTACTGCACATACTGTCCAGTGCGGCTGCCTTACCTCGCAACTATGTACTGTACAACAGTCCGAGTGCCGTACAGACATATTTTTTAACCTTAAAAGTACAGTACTACAACCTGTGGAGTGATCTTTTGGGAGGATAAGGTATTTAGCCGAAAGCTGCTCAAAGCATAAGCAAAGGTACTTTGCTTTTGATTCCTTATGATATAACAGGCCAGGTAGAACTATTACAGCTTCAATCAAGTCCGAATCTTATCTAATAATCATTCTCCCCTGCAAGATTGTCTCCAGCTTTAGAAATAGACAATGAGCGGTAGCTCTTCTGAATGGACAGCAGTGTACGCTGATACTTACGAACTGGGTGGTAAATCTATTTTAGTTGAATTTACTGTCGATGGCTCCTGGAGTTTCACCAAAAAACCTAACTTTCTCAAACCTAACTTTTCCGCTACCTGTGTATATGACGCCTTTCCTCGGTTTTCTAACCCTGCCAGATAAATCACTCTAGATTTTTTTCTATTATTATAGTTATTTTTAATTATTGTCGGCCTCGCGGGGTGCGGCTTTGAAACGTTCGTGTTGCGTGTTAGTTCACGGAGTCGGTAGCCGATGAGCCTTGAAAGCTTGAACGAAAAGTAGTTGAGAGTTGGTTCCTTGGCTAAACCAGAAGTTGGGTTCAGCAAGCTTTATATAGACTAGCATAGAACAGGGAGTGTGGAACCGCTGAGTCAGAAGTATAAATACATACTAGCCTATGAAAATAAAGGAAATGGAAATCTAATAATTCTAATGAAAACTTCAACTCTAAGCTGAGAAATTTAAATGCTGTGTTCACTGTGCCCCGCTAGCATACAGCACAGTTCGGTCGTACCCGTGAGTCTCGTATAAAAAGTGCTGGTCGTTGGTAGCTGGGGAACGAGGACATACGACACAACAGCAGCACTCCGCATTCCTAGGGTCATCAAGCACCCATGTTTCTTTTATTTCCGACCCTATCATGGTACTCTGCTGGAATACCTCTCCCTCTAGAGCTAATTCCATCGCTTAAGAAGAGAACAGTGATATGAATGAGGTCTTCTTCTTCTACGACAATGATGTGATGGCCAATAAGTGCAGTGAGGAGAAGGCATTGTCCCCCCCTCGGACACCTAGATATTCTGGCGTTCGAGGTCTACTGCGATTCCCTCTAAGGTCAAGGAGCACTGATCGAAGATGCCAAGAATTACGCAGTAGTCAAGAAGAAGTTCTTCGAATATTTCGCAGAGGAGGAAGAGCCCCAGAGCATCAGCTGAGAAGCATTAGAAATCTGTCTATATATCAAAGACATACCGACCTCCTTTAAGAAATCGGAGCTGTTGCGCGAGAATACTGGTTTCGACAATATTGCAAGATTCTGAATACTTAGGACTGCTACATGTTGACATGATCAGTAGGATTAGTTCCTCTCATTCTGAGGACAGAAAAATCACGCCGATATAAAGAAGGCTTTTAAGGACTTTCACGCGAATAAAATTGCGTTTTCCGGATCCCAGCCTCAACTTATGGAATTTATGCCGGTAAAACTCTTAGTTATTACCGATGCTCGCTCAAGAAACATCCAGGATAAATTTCATACCCTCCCTAAAGACCCGTTTCGCCTGATACTTCTCTTAAAGCAGAAGAAGAGAAGTGCCGGTACAGTCGCAGGAACATTTTCCTCAGCTTAGAAAATAATATCTGTTAGATTGAGCTCTTATTGTCGCGAACCAGGTCATGGGGCATCTATAATGTGACAAAAATCCGCACCGCGATCATCGTTGCACTCTTTGCGGCAGATTGGGGTATTTTGAGGCTACGTGCCGGTCTGTGGCAAGAAACCAGGCTTTCAGTGTTTCGTAATTTCACGATAAGATAGAAGAACTTCGAGAAATCGACCAAGTCAACGTTTTCCGCGAAATTCAATCGGATACAGATCGGGAAATCGAATAGGTCGCCAAGGCAGCGAAGAGAACTGCTGAAGGGGATCCGTTGCCGAAATAGCCTCGTCGTAAAGATCAAGGGGGAATTCCGGTATACTGTGTAGTGCATAATCCGTACCAAGTAAGAACCATACCTCTCGTTCCGCCGGTCGAATAATTCCGTGTTTCGATCCGAAATAAACAGCACAAAAAGAAAAAATAAGGAACAAAGGGCTCAAACAAGCTTCAATTGTACGTAGGAACATAGGAAAGTACGATGTTGTCGCTGAGCTCGCAAATGCCAAATGCAGGCTCCCTTTCGGTCAATTTCCTCGATTTTATGCTGACAGAGCTGCATAGGAAATGAGAAGGCTGTTAGAAAAGAATAATATGCCCAGAATTTCCGTCGTGGCCGATAAAGGACCGCACTTGCTGCGATTGCTTCAGCTCAAACTCTTCTGCAGTACCTGCTTTCGGAGGTCTTGACGTAAAATGTTCTTAAAATGTTCTGCCTCTTTTATTTTCGGTTAAACTAGTGTCCAGAGGACAACTGCACTCATATGAGTCCACAGTTTTAACGGCAAAGTTTTATACAAAAAAATACATAATATCACCATTAGCATTTCAATATATCTAGTGGCACCCTGAGGTAGTCAACCGTGCAAAACTTCGGAGTTTACACCTCAACTGTTCAACCGATCACACAAGTTTGTCAACATCGCAAAATTTAACAAAAAATGACGAATCCAAAAGACCCCCATCAACAGCCCGGAAATCTTGTCAACACTCGAGCAACCCTTGTTATGTCAGCGGCTGACTGAAAGCGACTATTCAGTTCTCTTTGGAGAAGTAAGCGCGTCAACGGAACTGTTGTCAGCATCGAAATTGAAACATCTATCGGAAGACGTCAGACTACGGTCACTGCAGACTGCCCCATTCAGGACAGGACAAAGAGCGTCAGCTTGAAACTTGTCAAAATCAAGCCAGAAGAAGCATCTGAAGATTGCTCGGCAACATCAAATGAAATAGAGGTATCCGCTGCCGTGATAGAGCTACCGAACCGTCAACCTTCAGAATAAGAACCTCGACAAGAAGCCAATGGGATGCTCGGAGTAGGACGGATATGCAAAGAAATGCATGGAAAATTTTGGACCAATCAGGATGTATTATTACGCTTGAATAGATCAAATGAACATCGACCACGGAAGATAATTAGTCTAGCAGGTGACAAGTACAATCAAGGTCATTTCGAGTATGAGAAGACCCCGTGCCATTTTTTTCCTTTGCATGTTCCCCTCGAACACCTTTCCACAATTACCGAACTTACAAACCGGAAAATCTCTAATGGTGGGCACATGCGGGCAAAAGCTGGTGAATTCTACAGTTTTTCGGAATTCTCATATTGCTTTACAGACTCGAATTCACAAGCAGAAGTTCTCTTTGGAGTACACAGTCTACATTCAAATACATTCCATTGGCGATGTTTGGAAAAAAATTCGAGGAGCCGTTTCGAAGCACTGGTCTCATCTATTACGTTCAACCCGCTACACGGAAACTGACAGCACCGACAGAAAATGTTCTTTCGTCAGTGGATTCGTGGAAATCATAAAAAGGCACAGGGGGTCGATTGTGTTGCCATCGGAGAGATTTTGCGTGGATGAAAACATGTCGCGCTGGTACGGAATGGGGGGAAACTGGACGTCGGAAGGACTCCCGCACTATGTCGCTATGGACCGTAAGCCTGAAAACGGATGTGAAATCAAGACTGCTTGCTGTGGTGTCAGTGGAATTGTATTGAATTTGGAGATTGTTTTGGCAGCAACTGACAGCAGTAATCGTCGCTACGAGTCGAATTTCCCTCATGGACTGCTGTCGCTCTTTGCCTTACAAGGCCTTGATTTAATTCAAATCGACTTAATTGTGCAGACTCTTCATTTGCTTCTGTGGCTACAGCAAATGCACTGTTCGAATATGGACTGAGGTTTGCAGGTGTCATCAAGAATGCGACAAGGCAGTTTCATATGTCATTTATGTCAGGGCTGGAACTTTTTATGCGTGGGGAACATATCCATATGATAAGTTCGAGGACTTAAATCCATCCTTCTATGATGGCCGTTATGTGGATGGATAGAGACAGAAGATATTTCGTCAGTACTTCCGGTACAACACTTCCGTCAGAGCCTATCAGAAGATCTCATTGGAGATCTTCTGGAAATGAAATTGTGCTTGCGGAAATGTAAATTACAGTCCCAGCGGTTGCCAAACCATATTATGAAACTAGCTCCCAGATTGACAGGCATAACAGGTGAAGACAGGATGATCTTGGATCGGAGACGAAATTCGAAGTCAATGATTGGTCGTTAACGGTTAACATATCTTTGCTTTCAATTTTCATCGTTGACTCATGGCTGCTATACAAGGGTTTGATGGGTGCTATAAATTGCATGTCGCAAAAATATTTTTTGCAAAACTTGCAGAGCAACTCATTGACAATTTATTTGATGCTATTGGCCTCCGCAGATCTGACATTGACGTTCCATATCATTCTAATCCCTCAATGGCCTGCGGTACGTGAATCTAATTTGTGTCCACAGTGAAAAGGCGGAAAGGAGCCAATGGGGCCCCAACGAAATTTGCAAATCTGAAAAGAAGGATAACTTTCTCTGCTGTGAGTGCCTAAAACTGAACAAGGGGGTTTAGATATGCTATTCAGAGACAGGACGTAACTGCTTTCAAAACCACCTACGCAATGTCCACTTCTGTCATAATTAGATGATGCTTTACACTATTCTATAGTGATGTTTACTTGTCTATCCTTAAATTCTTTGTAGAATGACTGAGCAAAAACAAAAAAATGAGTCCTTGACTATAGCCGCCTACATTTCTTATTCGCGTCGTTCGACTTGCGTAATTAGCATAAGTATCTATGAGTTTATTCCCCTTTATGAGTGATCATTGAATTAGCCCCTCTGCTCATGTTCAAGTGTACACGCTAAATAAACTTAGGTAGCAGCTGTCGCAGAAATGTCGACCTTCCTGAAGGAGGTTTTTGCCTTCTCGTGGAACGCAGCGAGTCGGAATCACGATTTCTTTTTCCATTCTATACGTGAGGCGCATTAGGTTACAGATTTTTGTTGTGAATGAGGATGTTGTTACTTCTATTATAGTTAGAGGATGTTAGTCTTCCGGGATTTAGTACACCAAGGTATAATTTTAATTGAAAAAATCTAGGTGTTTTCGAACAATCATTTGTACTCATATGTGTAAATTTGCTTGTCCTTTGGACACTAGAATTAAACAGCGCCTTTAACATCTTTCTTAGCATCATTTCAGTGTTTCAACATTTTAAGTACCCAAAAAATCTATTTTAACATTTCTATAGGGCTAAAACAGTCAATTATACATTTTACCGACCTTGGACTGATTTTCAAGCAAAATATATATGAGCAACCCGTTTCATTGACATTAGATAGGTTAATATCGAAATTTTCCATTGAGAAGTATCGTTCTGTGCGATATTCCTCTTGGAGATAGTGACGTCTTGGACACATGTAATCTTTTTTCGCTTGAATAATGAGGGCGCCAGTCAGGCTTGTTTCCGGTGAAATTTCTCGGATCTATTTTTGTTGGATGAACTAACATTCTCGCGAAAGTAAAGTTATTTGGCCTCTACAATATCATTGTAAAGTAAAACTTTTCGCACGTGGAATCCTAATATCTTTTTATAGCCCATTTGCCCTCACCCGCTCCGAAGCAATTTTACCATCCCGAAAAATCTAGACAACCATATTTGTAGCCCGATAAAAATGAAAAATTACAGCCACCCACGAATTATTTGGAATTTGCCAAGGCTATGGAACCATTCTCAAGCCATCATACAGAAAAATACATCTCAAAAATATAACATCTACAAGTATGCTCTTTTTCACCGCTCTTTACAATCTTCGGCATCCCTGTCTGTTCGAGGTCGTCATAAAACCATCAAAAAATTCCCTAATTCACCATCTAACGCTTATAAACAAAGGTTTCTATTGCATGTAATGTATAATGCTGAATGGGTATAAACAGGATTAAAAGTTTCCAATATTAGACTCAGATGTTGGTGCCCGCACGATGGTAGAGATTTCTCCATTTCTTTTTCTATGATAGTTTGCGCCAGCTGGTTAGATTCGGTAATTACATTATTTGTATCGTTACAATCACGAATAAGAACTACAGAAAAAACGTGTTGCCGGGAAAAACCAAGTCAAAAATAACTTTATTGACCCTTGAATGGCTTAAAATCTTCCAGAGAGATGAAATGCTAATGAAGTGAGCTCATGAAACTTGTACATCAATCGATTATGTTGCAAGTACTCTCTTGATTTTTGCACTTTCAGGAGGCACTCATCACCATGGAGAGTATCTCTTAGTATTTTGCACACTAACGCTGGTAGCAAAACATTGCAATGTTTGCAAGAAGCTATCAACGATTTTTAGGTACTAATGATCTCGATAATATACCAAAAGATCAAGCTCGAGGGCTTTTTGGCCTGAATACTAGCCCCCAACTTTGATTTTATATTTCCGCGGGTAAAAGCCAATAGTTGTTTCAAATGGAGACCTTACTTTTTTCAAACTGACAACTTTAACTGACTTTCCAGAACCAATCTACCTGTTTACTCTGATCCTAGTTTGTATAGGACCATTGTATTCACACGAGGGTAAGTACTAGGGCAATAGTTTTAATTATAGTTTTCTGGTTTTTGATATTTGTTCGAAAATAGAATTTCAGAAGCAATGAGATTCAGTCAAAAAATTGTATTTTTAACGCTGCTTAGAGTAAAATCACATTTTCACATCCGATAATATTCCATTTAGCGTCTACCTACAGTATTCATCCTTCAAGGCCTTGGAGAAGATGTGTCATCTAGTAGACCCCTCTATCAGTTAGGTGGGGCATTCCAAAAGAGCGAATAACTTCGAGGAAACGATGGCTGCTAATGGAATACATTTAGTCAAAAAAATGAGCTCAAATATAAGAAATGATAATTTACAAGACGTATGAAAAGCCATTCATATAATTTTTAATAGGATAATTGCATCAAATTCAATATGCAATTTAACCATATCATGAGAGATGACCCACCCACATTGGAATTAACTACGTCACTTTCAATTTGGGCGGTCACCGTCGCAAAAAACAGCGCCTCTCCGCAGAGGTAACTTCTTATGCTGTCCCCACACCACAAACCTGCAGGCCGAAACCTACCTTTTTCAGGAAAATGGCCCAAATGCAATCTCAATAACCCCATTCTCAACTTCCTCTTCCCCTTCCGAGCCAAAAACACGCAAGCAATGCCCTAAAACTGTTGGCTGACGCCGCAACTGAGTTTGGTTCTGATTTGAACGAATTTTCTGACAATCCTGACAATCCGATTCAACTTGCCCGCTATTTAATATTTTTTGTTAGGCCGTTGGATCAAAGGCGATACAAGAAAAGACGGACTTTGATGCCGCAGATTTTCACAGGGTTTGGAGTAGCATTGCCTATATTGTTAATGATCCTCACAATATCAGGCCAGATCGCAAGTGCCAGTGCAATGGTAAAGACACATTTTTATGCTATTGTCTACGCTTATTTTTAGTTGTAAATGGGAACTCATCGCCAAAGTGTTTGGTTTAAAAGGCCCGTCTTTTGAGAAGATGTAGACCAAATTAATGGAACTGCTTGGTAAAACCCTGTATGACGCTTTTTCGTTCTTAATCTCTCAGTTTTTCCTTTTGGTGAGCTGATTCAGGGCGGAAAACCCTTTACGAACATCCCAACTGCTCGATACTTTACAGACGTGATCTTCCAGCAAGCTAACCTCCCGAGCGGAAATATGGAAGAGAGGAAGGTATATTTCAGCAGGAATCAAAAATTTTACGGGTTCAAAGTTGAGGTCATTGTGCCTTGTAATGGTCTGGCAGTAAACTGCACAAGGCAATATCCATGCTCTGTCTCGGATCTTGAGACATTTGAGGGCAATATTCACTTTCACAAGTCAGCTCTGAAGAAGACCGCAGAGGAGAGAAGAATTGTCGATATTAGCCCATTATGCGGGGAGTTCCCGATGCATTGGAGGGTGCGTATAGATAAAGGTTATTTGGAGGCATCAGAGTTGGAGAGAGCAAATACTCTGGTTAAGAAATCTCGAAATGGTATGCTGTCCAGGGAGGATGAGGCTGGCAATAAGAGAATTGCATCTGATCGTAGTATAGATGAGAATTTCTTCGGCCAACTTTGTATGTTGTGGTGTGTTATCGCAGCAAACGGTGCTGGAAGAAAGAGCGGTACGACTTTTTATTCAGATTTGTACCGCTCTGACGAATATTCATATACAAATTTATCCTCATCGAGCCGAGGATGCCAGTAATCATCGGCGGTTTAAGCAGATACTTTATGCGGTTGGTGATGATATCACCAAGAAACGCCACAGAGTGCTGGAACGATATCGAAACAAACGTCGTAGGCGTATTGAGTTGCAGTTTCGTAACGTCGAAATTAATGATCGTGAGGTTGAATCTGAATAATTACTGAAATAAATTTCATTAATTTAATTTTTGGATTTATGAGCTAATTAATTCGTTATGAATACAGTTTTATTGTATGAATACAGTTTTATTATATAAATTTAAGTGATTTCAGTATCCTTACAATACCATGGCGTTTGGTTCATATAAATATAATCGATTCAATTCAACGGTCTGCTACTTTGTCATTGAGCAAGCATCAAGTCTTTGAGAGAGAGACCTAATAATGGGTATAGTAGAAACTATAGATCTCCCATTTGCTGTAATCATTTGATTGAATACAAACCAAAATGAGTTTAATTGCGAACTGTTACTCTAAATATTGGCATGATAAATAATGTTGTCCTTATATATAGGTAGTGGCGCAGTTAGCGTCAGCCAACGCCGCAAGAACGTCGTACGGATTGACATATTCTTGTAACTGACGAGCGGATGACTTTCTTGGACGGCTAGCTGCTTTGGGTTTCCTCCCCACTTACTGTTTTTGCGGTATTAGAGGGATCGCCTGTGGTGGCTGATTCAAGGGCTTAGTGATTGGGAGACTCACATTCTCATCCTGAGGAGGCTGCTTGGCTAACGGTTCCCCATCTACTGCCCTTTCTGTTGCATGTACAGCATTGTTTCCGGGCTTCATTTCTTGTACCACATTTCCTCCACCTCCGTTACTCGTTCCCTCCCCTTTAGCATCAACTTTCGGGACTTTTAGATTTCCCTCGTTAGAGTCCTGCTTCATCTTGCCCCACAAAGAAGTCTCTGGGTGCCCCAGCTTACCACAACAGGGACAAGCAGTACTGCGATGGGGGTTCTCCCGACAACGATCGGCTCCATGTCCAGGTTCGCGGCAGTATGAACATAACCTTTCCCATGGCTTCTGTCCGTTTCGATCGGCTTCGGCACCTCTGGCACCAGCTTCCTTTTGTTTTCTCATAGAAAGACTCAATTTTTGCCATTTCATCTGTCAACGCGTCCAATTTGCTTTCTATACTCGCTGTACGGGCAGTGGAACGGTCTCGTGCATAATTTTCTTGCGGAAAACCTATGGAGGAGGAAACAAGTAGTGTGATTCGATTAAATCAGAAATCCCACAGCGAGTCAACTACCCATAGCAAATATTGCGGCTTGTGGAATGCATAGAATTGTGCCACCTAACCATGGTGACAGGCAGCGAATTGTAATAATCAAAACTTTGCGGGATTTTCGAACCCGGCTTTCTCATGCCGCCTATCAATAACCTTCAGTGACCCGAGGATATTGTCAATGTCCAACTTCATTTCAAGTGCTTGAAGAATCAAATCCTTTGCTTCTTCCTGGGCAGCAAAGATCTCCACAATTTTTCGCTTTACTATCTGATAGTTCCGAGCTTCCTCAATTAGGGCACCTTCATGTGCAAATGAATAATAATGGAAGTCGAAAACAGCCCCATCAAGGAGAGAGAGGAGCTTCATTGCTTTCTCCTCATCCGCTTTCCTGATAATAACGACATTCTTAAAGAAAAATTAGAAGAGGCGAGCATCATTCGTTTAATCGAATATCAGTACACTGTAATTCGGGGGGGCTTGTATCAAAAGAATGACCTGCTTCCTTCCACAAGAGTACCATATTGACGTCCAGTTCGGTACACGCGGAAGGGAGCTGCGAGTGGAAACTCATTAGTGACTGCAATGAAATGAACAAATTTATAACTTGAATGCAGAAATTCTTTTGAATTTTTTGATGCACTATCATCTATTGGCAACCGACTCTCTTTTTCTTTGCAGCATTTACGTGGGTTGTAGCACATGATTGACGCTTAAGGTTGTGGACCAATGGAAATGGCCTTTCACAAGCACGTCAGTACAGGGAATCTTTCTCTTCCATCCGGTGCTGTGCAGTTCGAGCGTGTGCGTTAGAGGTGCAGTGAAACTCCCTTTTACGCACAGTGCTGAGGACCTTGTAACACAACTTACACCGGAACCTAGAAAACTCACCCCCAACACCAACTTAGAATTAAAGAAACCAATGCTGATTTTTTTCCCGTGGTTTCCTAGTAGGTAGAAGGCTGTCCTATAAATTTGGCAAGGGTTCCCCAGTAGGGCATCCAAAACAAGACAGGCTGTCCGATAAATTTGAGCAGAGGTTCCCCGGTAGCAACCCGAATTCACAGTTGCTTGCAATAAATTATACCAGGGCTTCGCTTCTGTAGATCCAAGTTCACCACTTGAGCCCCCAGTTGGAGTAGCAGGCACGGCACAAACTAGCCTCTATGTATAACAGTATACCAGAGTGTGGCGGAGGCCAAGTCAAGTCCCTCCCCTCAGCCTGCAAGAGCAGTTACAGGCACAGCAGACGGCAGTCTTTATATCGCACAGTAGACTGCCGTGTGGCGGAGGCCCGATCACACGTGAATCCAGAAGCACCTGAGAGATGAACAGCGAGCGAAAAGCAGAAGCGGCAGCGGTAACAGAAACAGCGAACAACGGCAGCAGCAGTAGTCGGTTTGTAATGCAGTAGCAGTCGGTGGTGTAGTGTTGATCGGTAGTGTAGTTTTGGTCGGTGGTGCAGTGTTGGTCGGCTTTGCAGTGGTATTTATGCACATTTTGTAGGCCTGCATCCTGATTATGATGCAGCACTACTGCAATGTGCTTGAGGCTGATCCCTTAGACCAAAGGGATGAGCCAAAAAATTGAAATATCGATGAGGGTGCAGGGGATTGCCGCTGCCAACCTTGCAACAGATACGGAAGAAAATTCCCCCATTGAAGTCTCGGTAAGCCCGGAAAGCAACGGGTTAAGAAACACCCGTTGTAAGCGACTTCCTCACAGAAAGCGACGACGACAGCGACAAATTCTCGAAACGGCGATCTTGAGTAACACCAATAGGACAGCAATAACTATTACCACTCGTTTGCTGTGACGAGGACAGCACTGGTTGAATGCGGCTGGGTACGTTGATCATTGCTTACCCTGACGAAGGAGGACGGCCTTCCTTACCCGCCTTTCCCAGATCGACTCAACCTGCAGGAGGGGCGGGGGATGGCAATCCCTCCAGAGCGGCAAACACCAAAATCGACACGAAGAATGCTTCGAAGCAATGACGGGCGATCCGTAAGTCCCGCTTGTGCTTATATGGAGACAACTTGTGTTTCATATGAGGATCGTTCCATCGCGGATGGCCATATTAGAATAGGCAGCATTTTTGGTGTTGAGAAATGCGTCCGAGCTCTGGACGGAGGCGTCCTCGACCGTGAGCTCTTCCGAGAACTCCAGCTCCCAGTGAAACCGCTAAACTCCAAGAAACCATCGCTGGGGATAGGCCTCACGTCGGCACGCGATATTTCCGCCGCCGCTTTCCTCGCTTCGTGTGCCGCTGCTGACACCCTCGGCTGCTCCATCTTACCGGCTCCGGTACGACCGCTGAGCACATACAAGGATGCAGCCGACGCCTATAGGTTGTGGTCTGCCTTGTGCCCGCCGTCGAAGATAGTTCCCTTCAGCGCCTTTTGCTCCAACAACCCACCCTCGCAAAAGAAGCTGGCGGACGCAATTCACGAAGCGGCTCAAGACCTCATACCCCCTGGCGACAGCAGGAGACAAGCTTTTCGCTCATCGATGGGCCTTCCCGGTGCTAAACAATGGGTATACTGCGCACCATGCCCGGGCCTTAAGACACACATTGCTCCCAAAGCTTTCTCCGTCTGGCTCCAATATTACTGCTAGGTACCTTTCTTCGCCCCCAACACCCCGTGCCCCAGGAGCAACTGCCCGGAAACCTTGGACATCTACGGCGACCACCTCATGCACTGCTTGCATGGCCGAGAGCGAATCGAGCGTCACGACCGACAGGTTACGGTCCTCACATCGGACTCAGCAAAGGCAGCGCGGCACCCCGTCATGGAGCCCCGTCCCAATGGCCAACACCGCACAAGGCCAGACATCAAGGCCTTCGGGAGCACTGGAGGGACAGACTTCTTCGACGTTACCTTCGTCAATCCACTTGCCCCCTCCAACACATGGGCCCGTTGCTTCAACCCTCTGACTTCTCTGAACGCCGCGAAAGCGTCAAAGTTCAGGAGGTATCAAGACTTTATCACCACGCATGTCAGGTCCCGACTGATCCCAGTGCCGATATCTACTCTTGGCGGGTGGCACCGAGACGCATTCGCGGTGCTCACAGACGTGGCCAGGCACGTCGGCATACGAGCCACGGAGACCTTCGGGCGGGTGCGATTTGTCCTTATGCAGAGACACCCTGCGGCGACGGTTTCGTCCAACGCAGCATGCCTTACGGCTGGCCTCACACCAGCCCTGTGAGGTAGTACCTCATGACTCGGCCTCATTCCCAGACTCTCCATTACACAGACTTGTCCCCCCTTGGCCTTCGGAAAATAGCCGTCCTGCATCCCTAATCAGTAAAGCACCCCAAAAATCACCCCCTTTTTGGTGTTGGGCGTGAACTTGAGTCGGTAATTTTTCCGCCCCTATTGCAAATACCCACGAAGGCGTCTATGGGCAGACGTCAACTGGGCGCGCGGGTGAGGTTATTGGAAGGACCGAGATGGCCACCGGTCTAGCCCTAACGGGGCCGTACGGAACTATGCACCTCTGGGTGCTTTTGACATGGATGGATTGGTCTGACTTCAATTCTGAAGACGGCGACGGCGTCGATGACGCAGTTGACCAAGCAGAGGAGCTGGTCCTTGCCGAGTCGGTGGTTCGGTATGTAGGGATTGTACGTGGCGGTCTGTCACACATGTAAAGTCATGTTTACGGCGTCGGTATACCCTTTTTGAGTTGATTGTGGTTGTCTGGAAAACCATGGGATAGACCGGATATATCTTCCAAGAGTAAAACACCCAAACCTTTTCCTGTTTACGACGTAGTCACTATCTGGATAAGTCCGGAACTTGGACGTACGTATCTTCCCAATGTAAAACACCCAGACATTCCGCCTAATTTTGCCTGTGGAATTCTTTGCTGAGCAAATTTGTGAGAGCTACGTTGATTCGCCGGGTTCCCCCTTCTCGTCTCTGTATCCCATTTTGCATTATCCCATTTTTTTCTCTTGGAGCCTAGGACTCTGGCGTCTCCATTCAAGTAGTAACGTGAAGGTTGTCGTTGGAGACAGTGTTCGATTCTCAGAAGGGGGTACTTTGCAGCGCTAGTCCGCTTCTGTCACACGATTGTTGTGCCGTTTCGCACGCCAATGTGAACGATTGTATTGATTCGATTCTTGACAAGGTGGTGGGATTTAGACGATAAGGGACCGGACGTGCAACAAAGGGGACAAGCATGTAAAGTAGTGGGGCAAGAACTACTCCCCGCTCGAGTACCCAAACTGTCCCTTCCTACGCGCCCTACTCCACATGAACTGATACATGAGACCGTTTTCTGGATTTAACAATGGTGAAAGCGTTGTGAAATGCGCTATCAGTATGGATGTGACTGAACCGTGTGTACCATCGGGATGATTGCTGTTTCCAATATTGATTTGGGCAATGACCTGGCATTCGATGAAATACGGCAGCTGTGTGAAATTGTCTTTGTGGGAGTGGGTGGTGGTTCAGCCGTCGCCTGGAGATGTTGATAGTGTTCTGGAGTACCCTGTAGCTATGACAGATACGGTGCGGCAACAGGTTACCCTACCTCTCCGCTATGGCGGTCACGGCTTCACGCCCTTAGCCACGCTGAATGTTGCCGCATAAGCAGCTAGCATCATTGATTCCGCGCAGGTGGAACACCAATATGACACTGCTGCTGCTGACTCCCGTTTACTCAAGTACACAGAAGCGGGTCGAAATCTATGCACATTTTTCCAACACCTCCACCCGTCATTCTCCGCACAACTTGGAGGCCTCCCAGACGCATTTACAGATAATACAACCAATATCTTATATCTAGCCTGGTGCGAGTTGTCCGCTAAATGCTTTTGGAAAGATGATGATTGGTCGCGACTCCCGAACCCCTCGTCACACTCTGAACCTGAGATTCGTCAACGCATCCGCCGTAACGCTTTTTTGCATACACCTGCTGCGGCATTCCTCACTGCCCATCCGTCTGTGGTCACCCACATATACGATGATGTGTGGTCAGTGATGCTGCGGGGCCAATTAGGAGTCCCGGTCTTCGACGAAACGGCCCCGCTCCTTTGCGCGGAATGCAAGGCGCATATGGACCACCTCGGCGATCATGCCGCTGACCTGTGTAACAAAGGTCTCGGTTGGAAGGACCGCCACGAAGCTGTGGCAAAAGTGCTCGTCAAAGACCTGTTCAAAGCCGCTGGAGCTGGCGTCCACTATGAAGTCCCGCATTTACTTGCCGGACTGGACGCCCGACCTGCTGACATACTTGTCCACCCGACTACTTGTCCAGAAAACGCTACGCGCCCTCTCCCGGTTGCGTATGACATCACAGTCTCCTCACCTTTCCAACAGTGCTTCCTATCCAAGGGAGCGCGGGAAGCGCGCGCTGCCGCCGATGCGGCAGAACGACGGAAACTGAGGGACTTTGGCACCAAAATCGTCGCCATTCCTGGCCATGCTTTACCGGGACGCCTGCTTCTCGGCTGACAGTTTGTCCCGCTAGGCTTTGATTCCCTGGGATGCCCGCCGGAGACCACATCCAAGGTGGTCGACGAGTATGCGGCCGCCATCGCGGCCCGTATCGGAAGCTGTAAGGCGAAGGTATCCTCTCGGATTTATCAAGAGGTCAGTTATGCCATTTGGCCCACGTGTGCAGCTTGAGCGATTGGTCGTAGCCCGTAACATGCAGAAGTTTGCCTCCCGCTCCAAAGGTAGTCAATTTTAGTGGCCCTTTACAAATATTGAAGAAAATGAATGAGTAAAAACCCACGTACATACTGTACAGTACAGTACAGTATATGTACTATACTCCCCCGACCTGCGACGCCATGGAATCGGCAGTTATTGTACTGTACAAGAGTCGGGCTTACAGTGGGACGCGTAGGGAATAGAGGAGTGGTGGTTGCATTCAGTATGCATTACATTTGGCATTCAGGACAATAGTGTAAAACAAGGATATTTATTTTTGTTCTACTCAAGGGGAGTGCACTCGCGGCCTATGCGTACAAGAGAGTACAGTACTCATTACAGTACAGTACAGTACTGTACTGTACTGTACAGTAGAGTAGAGTAGCAGGGCAGATGCCCCAAAGTCGTCCTCCCAGGTCATCGAGTCCAAGAGAGGCCAAGGTTTCCACTCTGCTGCTCGAAACCTAACCTAGTCTAGTCTAGGGCAAAAATGCCCTTGTCAAGATATTTTGGCATCGCACAACAGGTAGGGTATTCACCGGTCAACCCGCGCAACTTTAAAAGACTCCTTGCGCCACACACCAACACAACCTGCTCTCTCTTCTGCCCACTCCACACCAACCCATCCTCACAATGCTAGCCTTTGTCCCCCTTCCCCCCCACAGCCTGGCCCTCCCCGCTTGCCGTCCCAATCCCCGCTCCCCACTCTCCCCCTCCCACGCCAAATCCCGCCACCCCATCTCCCTCTCCCTCTCCCCTACTCCCCCCCAAACCACAACCTCCACCCTCCACCTCTTCCTCAACTGGTTCCGCGGCGACTTTGACAACTGCTACCAAGTCGCCGCCGAACGCGCCGCAAACCTCCCCCGCCGCTCCAGACACGAGCACATGCACTGTCGTCTCCAACCCTTGCAAATCAACAATCTCGCCCCTCCGGGCCACGTCCCCATCTTTGCCACCTATTACTACAATGGCAATCCAGACATTGTCTTTCGTCAACGGGTATACTCCATTTCCGAGCGGGACAACCTGCTCGAAATGTCCATCTTTAAAATGGAATACATCCACGGCCTCCTTGTCTCCCGCGCACACCCCAACTTTGACACCCTAGACATGGGTCATTTACACAATCCCACCTTGTACAACCATCTCGACGGCGCCCAAATTCACTGGCACTACAACCCGGCGCCACACACCTCCGATGATCTCGTTGCCAATGGGGCACACTTTGTGGGTGTCATGCGCGATGGAGCGTTTGTCTCCAAGGATCGCCTGCGCTATGAGGATGAATTAATCTTGACCAAGGAGGATCTGTGGGTGGGCGAGAGGGTGTACAACACCGATGGTGTCATGGTAGGCGGCAATCGAGAAGGCGTGCCGCATAAAATGCAGCGCATTCGACGGGACCATGAATTGAAATGGACCTTGGATTGGACCGTGCCGGAAATTCCCCTCGATTATTGATGGTCCCCGATTCGTTTCGAGTGGCGCTTGTCTTGTGACTGCGGGAGGGGGGGGTTTTCGCGTTGCTCGCGTGGTATCCACTCTTTGTGCCTTGTTGCTATAGCGGCCCGCGTCTCATGCACCGTCGCTTTGCAACCGCGTGCGACAGAAACCGCCCGCGATACACAATCGGTCCAGTCGCGCCGGCAGGGATCCGTGCGCTGTTCCACTGCCGTCCCGTCCCACTTGGCACTCATGTTGCTGCAGAGGTCGGCAGGAGCGCTGTCGAGACATATGGAAAGGGTGCGTAAAACTCGTGTGTTTTGTCGCGGCTGGATTGGCCAGCGATACCGCCATGGCCACAGCTTTGTATGGTACGGTACGGTAGCTGTTTCCTTTTGTGCTTGAAAAACCTTGTGTGCACACGTGTGCACTTTTGGCACACGAACAGTCTCGCTGCATCGAGTGTCGAATGCCCTGCGCCTCTCTGTCCACTGCCGCGTGCATGATGCTTGCTTGCTTGCCACTGGACTCGTTTTTCCTTTCCCAACCAATCCATCCATGCATCCATCCCCGCCCACCCCCACACAACCGACCGACCGTCCCTCCCCACCCCCCACCCTGAAACAAAATGCTACCACACGTACTGTCCCACCCCTTCACCCACCACCACACAGTGTCCCCGCCACATCCATGCCGCACGCACCTCCCGACAATCCGACACCCGTATGTCGTTACGGCCCGCCCACCGCTCGTCCCACCGACCCAGGGGCCGGGGCCCAGGCGCCGCCCCTCGCAGCGCTGACGGTGCTCAACTCGGGCCATGTGCCGGCATGGTATGCCGCGTCACGCGCTGCACCTGCCGCGGCAGCGAAACGCTGCTGTTTGCACATGGCCGATGGTCCCCTATCCCAACAAGCGCAGCGCCTTGCTTGTGTTTCGTAAAGTATACTGTACGAGGCGGACCCCTTCTGTAAGCGGCACAATTTCAGTAGTGTACAATGCCCGCCAAAAGTTGAATGACCTTGTCGGTGCACACGCACCTAGCTAGTCCTTGGCCTTTGGAAAATAGCCTTCCTGCGTCCCTGATCAGTACCAAGTACCCTAAAAATCCCCCCCCCCAGTGCTGGAATGTCAAAAGATGCAAGTTAAAAAGGATAGTATGCGTTGATACTATTGGAAAAGCCGAGACTTTCTGTGCTGAGATGACTTTTATTTTTCCTGATCATTCTTCCATTCTACATCTTTGATACTCTTTCCAGCCTGCCGGTCCAACATTGCACATTCGCTTTCATATGGCCAAAAGAATAGATCGAATATATCTTCCAACAGCAAGAAACAAAAAAACTTTCCCCCCTTTGCCCAAAAACCACCGAAAAGGAAATGCCTAAACCCCTGTTTTCCTCAAAGATTGCCAAAAGGCTGTCAAATATTCATGATACTCTACGATATGCACTGTCGAGTCCGTCCTGTGTTTGTAAGTCTCATATTTGTAGTTGAACACTCTGATCCAAACGTGCGATTGGATCAGATCATGCAGGCACACTAAAGTCCAGCATTTCAACTGCCCTTCCCAACGAGGCAGGCTCTTGTCTAAAGGCAACCATTTTTGGAAGAAGACATACTGTACACTACTGTACAGTACTGTACTGCGTAGAAATAGTCCTGAGTGACTTCCGTCGTTGTCAGCGCTAGCACTTGTTTGTTAAAACTACAATCTCTCGTACCACTACCTTTCTTATTTCACTAGCTTAATTATACACGCTAGTAAGAAAGAGCAAGAGAGCGAGTTCCACTGTAAAGAGAAGAAGTTTAATGCATTCAGTAAAGGCAACCATAGAAATACAATACTACTCAATGAGACACCTGAATATGCATACAAATATGCATAGAATAATATATAATATATTGCAGAGGCATCAACATGTAGACTACTTGAACTTAAGAAGATATTCTAACGAATTTTCTGATTCGTTACCTTACATCTCGTCATCTCACGTAACTTGACAAATTTTCTAAATACACCGAACCAAGTTCCCATGCTGTTTCCATTGTGAGACAGTAATGTTACCGTAACGAAGCCAACGGAACGTGCAAATAAATGAGCCGGATTGCAAAAAGTCGAAAATAGGTGAGGTCGGTGAGACGAAAAGCTTCAGAAGAGAAACTTTGAGCACGAAAAACTAACATAAATCTCATTCTTCGTATTATTTCTCGAAATTTCAGCAGCTAGTACAGCGGTCAACTTTTTACCATACGAAAAGATATAAAAAAGGCTCCAATTGTGGATGAACACAATCTCAAGTGTAAAATTGACTGTTAACAGCAAATATTAGGGTATTTTGCCATTATCATGTTCAGAATTATCTCAGTATGCTTAAAAAATAGACGTTCTTGCCGGATTTTTGCGCCACTGGTATGTTTTAAGGAAAAGACGTATTTGAAATCTGCAGAATTGCGGATAATTATTCATTTGAAGACAGGTGCAGTGTACCATGGCTTTTCAGAATTTAGAGTGTCACTATCTACTATGAACTGAACAACGTATAAGGATATGCTGCGAAATTAGATGAAACCATTTGCTGCAGTTAAACTAGGTGAAAATAATGGTAAAATAATGTTCTCATGCACGAGGGGTCCTCATCTCACCCAAACCACACAAAATGTGGACTTGACTACTAAATTTTGTAATAGAATTTGTTTCGACTTGGAATAAGTAACCAATAGCTAGCTGGTCGTATTAGAAAAAATACGTGCTTTACACATCAAAAAGATGAAATTATGTACAATGATTTGTCTCATGGATTTGACAAAAAAGGATTTCAAAATTTTGGCTGTATCCTACTACCTTTTCTTGCTGTCTAAATCAAATTATAAACCAAGTTTTCGATATTTTCTTATGTTTGGAACTTTTTATACCTACTTTTGGTTGGGGAAAGTTCAATGCACATAGATCTATTCGTGAAATCTAATTAGTTCTGTTCAGAGTAGCCAATATTGTTTATTAATTTCATCATTACTGCGGTAACATAATCTATTTCTAAAATACAATTATCATCATTTACTTCACTTGATTTACAAATATTACAATTTCTACATCCAAATTTGTTTGGTTCCCCTAATAACGTTTTCAGTCTGATTGCTTTATTTTTTTCCTTTTTACCCGTTAGTTAATGTTATACATGCACTGTTCAACAAGATAGAGTTTTTTTATGAAATTCGCAACCTTTGAAAAAAATAATTCTTTCGTTCAGCACATTTTGATCTGTACCTAATATCGTTTTTATATTATTTATAGATCCTACTATTTTTTCAAACATTGACAGTATTTTGTATATACTTCGAAGAGCTCTTCAATATTTTTTTTGAAGGTAAAATTTTCTGATTACATTCAACCATTTTCATTTCGTGCTTAATATCGTGTATCGAGTTCTCTCCGGATTCTTAGTGCTTTAAATATTCAACTTTGAAAGTAAGGAATAAACAAAATACTTCAACCTTTTTACTGATACACATTTCCTGTTAAGGCAAACCCAAAATCCACAAAGTTTTACCCACGGAGTATAATAAAAGATAAGTACAGTTCATCTTGCTCATTAGATCTAAATTTTAGCTCAAATTTGTACTCACCTTACGATAAAGTAGTATTTTCGTGAACAATAAATGCTTTTTTTCGTTTATATCTCCTTTAAAATGAAATAAACTGCCAGTAACAATGAAAAAATTCTTTCAGTAAATTTTAAGTTCAATTTTCGACATACATTTAATGCTCTAATTTGTCTGCTCATTCATTCAAAAAGATTACCTATGATTCCGTAATAGTATATTATGGAACTGCGATCATTCGGCAGATCTCTAAATGGACCTAATACTGTACTTAAGGCTCATGATTGCCGATTTGATTTAGCTCAATTGTTTTTAGAGAAACATTTTCCATCTCAACTTAAGCGTTGTATTGAAATTTTAGTCTTTAAACATCCTTCAAGAAATAATAACTAATCCTGTTGGGGTCTAATTGGAATTCCAATTTGCAACACACTATGCAGTAACATTTACGTGGTAGTATTGTCAGAGTATTCCTCATTTATTGATAAATTTACTTAAATGCACTTCTAGATGAAAATAAATGTTTTTGTTTATCAAATATGGTTTCATTCACTCTGGTCTCATCAAATATAGCTTATGTACCCCATTTGTTCTGATTGTAACACTTTTATTGCATTATTATGGGATTATTTTAACCATGAAGGCTAATGTAAATTAATTTAAATCGTTTTATTCTACATATTCCACTAAATGCGACGTTATCGATAATTTTTATTTATAAAAAATAACGCAGTTTTTCTCCTTTTAAATTTCACCATCAGTATTTGGAATCCTATCAAATTTCCTGTTGCATTAAATTTTGCATTTTCACGCTCTTGAATTTAACAATATTCTTCAGGAATTAGTCCTCCTCTTTCTATTCATTAACTAAGTATCTTGAGACTGTCAGACTGACCACATATTCAGAGGACTACATTATTAGAGATCTAGTATTTTCTTTTACAGTCAAAGTAATATCCATATATGCTTATTTCACTGAATTTTTACAAAAACAAATACTTTCCGAGAGTAACTATCTAATCTCGCATTTCATTCCCTGATTTTAAATTAAATTTGCATGTTCTCTACCAAGCGTTTAAGTAACATGAATCTAATGCATTTCATATTGTATGCACCCGCAAAAGTTTCCAAGAGTTCTTATCTCTTTTTCGTTCATTCCTCTTTGAAACAGCTTCTCTATTTCCTCTTTTCTTATTTTTAATAACTATTGTCCTATTAATTCTTTTGTTAGTTTTTACCTGAAACGGTCAACGAGGGAAATCAAATTTTATATGGGTTTTCATATCGCTAAGAATTTTAAAAGTACTAATTTTGTATTTTTTCGAATGCGGGCAGTGGAAATATGAACAAAAATAGATTTTTCTGTTCACCTAAGCTAATTACTGATTCACAATAATTTCTTAGCATAGAATATAATAATATTTTACCTCCAATTAAAGATCTCTGAAGACGTCTATGGCTATTAATTGAAACCTGCGAGAGCATTCAACCTATAAATTTTACCTAATGAATTTTCATGTTATTACTTATCTGAACAAATCTATGAAAAAATTATTTAAATTTCTATAAATTCCCTATAAACCCATTTTGAAGGTTTTTTTTGATGGTACAGATACATGTATTCTTATATTTTCTGGGAAAATCCTGTATACTAATTTTTAACCTCCATAATGATTATATTGTCATCTTCTGATTATTTTTTCAACTTCTAAAAACAAATTATATCTCGGAAATTTGTCCAGTAATGCTTTAAACTACCTCTAAAGTCAAGTGGTGCATTAAAATATCTTTTTCTGTGGTGAAATTATTTGGAAATGATATGAAACTCCAAATACATGTTATTCTTGAATAAATGAGTTGCATTTTATTAGCACATGTATGTACAACCTCAATGCCTGCTTTGAAATGCGGTTTTTCAGTTACCTTAGCTCGTATGATAAAGGATTAGGAAATTTGATTCATGAAAGAAAATATCAAATTTCGCTATCAGCTCGTATTGAAATTCATGACCGCGAACTTAAAAAGTATTAAGATTTTAAGTAATGAACATTGCAGGTACAATATGGATATACTTATGTTCCATTTATACCTCCTTTCCTTCCTAGTGGTATTAATTTTATTATTCAGTTAATATATTGTTATGATAATTTATTCTCCATTTTTAGATTTCCTAATAAAATTTTTTTTGAATTTTTGAAATGAAATATCGTTGAAATTGCACTATATCCACCAAAACGGAAGAAATAATTTCATGCAAATAGTTTAGGGTGTACTGGTATTCTAAAAATCAGGCCTTTCTGGAACTAAAATTATTTTGCCTCCAATTCTTGACATATAAATATTGGTAATTCTTTCTGAGCTCATTCAATTCAAGGATTACTAGGACCACGGAAGAATAGGAAAGTTACTCTTTATCCCATAGTTGTCTAACACCCAGACCATGCAGATATGTAAATGAAACCTTGCATGTAGTGCTAAGTAAATCGACCTCACCATTGCGGAAGTGCACAAGCAATGAGACTGGAGTAGCCAAATTTAAAAATTACAGCTGTACTTCAAGAATGTTTCGAATCAAACATTCAGATGCTAAAATTCAGAATTGAACTACTTTCACTACCAACAGTCCTGACTACGAATGTTTTTCTTGAGAATCTTTACATGTGCTTGGATTTAAAATCAAACTGACATGGTGACTTGATTTTCAAACCTTTTCCTTATGGAATACATTTAAGGAAGAAACAAGCTTCTGAGATAATCTGGAACAGTATTATCCATAAAACCTATGGTCATTCCTTACTGTTCAATTATCATAATTCAGAACTCAAGGCAGTAATTGCTGTCGTAAAAAATCTGGAAGATTATACCGAAAAAAATGTTGGCTACTTCAACATAATTACGTGAATCTCAACGCGGCTAATCTCTCCAGCACTTCTAACACTAGCAATAAATTTATGCATTCTATTAATTGAACTCCGCGTGTCTCCCTTCTAAACTCCTTCTGAAAACAGATGCTCACGTATAGTTATACAATGTAGGATTTTTGTTTTAGGCGTTTTTGCGGAAAAATCTTTTTAATCCAAAGTTTTAAACAGGCACAAAGCGGCGGTTTGGTAGACTATTATTTATCATAATAATATCAGTTTTTATTTCAGGGAAATATTCAAACAAAAGACTTTCGGATTAGGAAATTACCGCTAAAGAAATCAAGATCTTGCGAATACATACAGGCAGTACTTTTTCCTGAAGTTGCAGTTAATCAATGTACATACTTCTTAAAAGAGTTGAAAATGTCATTGATAATTTTGAAAACTACTAATCAGAGAGAAACAGATGAAATTTTTCAAAGCAATAGAACAGAAGTACTCTTTTTTAATTTGAGCTATTACTGCTTTCTAACAATTTACGGCACGCAGGAAAGCATACATGGCAATTCGGACATCCCTCTCATACGGTTACCTTAATAGAATTCGAAAAGTTCCGATAAATTACCTAAATGCCACTGGAAGATGTAAGAAATAGCTACTAGATATTAGTTTAGTATGTTCAAAAGTCGAAAAAAATTATTAAATCGAAGGGGGATACGCATTAAGGAATATCTAGTAAAGGAGGATTTATGTTTTTGCTTTATATTAGGTGGCGTGTCGTTTAATGTTGTTTTTCATGTAAGCCGCTCCAAGTGATGTTTAATTCAGGATCTCGTCTTCTATAGTAGAATCCTCACATGAAGAGATGACTAGATGAAAACTGGATCATGTGCGTATCCATATTTTCAATTGACCTAGTCCTATTTCAGGCTGAAACGAAGAAGTCAGTAGGACGGACAAATTAGTAAACAAAATGTTATGCAAGAATTTATGGCAGCTCTCTTTGCCTTATCTCTATCGGTTTCATGCGTATTTTACAAAAGTGACTGGTCCCTACGCATCTTTCGGGAACTTTTGGTTGTATTTACCCAAACATTGAATGTCAATCAATACAGATAGGACGAGCTATGACGTTTTAGTTATTGAAGTATTAGTTTATTCTTAGATTTCGTGCATAAATCCTTCAGATTTAAATCAGGTTCCGGAATCAAAAGTGCTTAGTTCGATAAATAGTTCTAAACATGAGAAGACGTTTTATTTGACATTTTAATTGGACATTGGTACTCCCAATTCTGCATTGCACTAGTATTTCACCATGTCAAAAATGTCCAATGCAGTCAATAAATTTTAAAGAGAAAGCTTTTCTTCTTTATATGTCAAGTGTATAGATGCTTTCAGCGAAATAGGAAGCTAAGAAATTATCTAGATTTTCGAACCGGCTCGTATGCTGTATATACTCAAATCTACGTCCCAATATTCATTGATCGTGTTAAATCTCTACAGAAACAACTTTTAACTAAATTACCCTGACACTCACTCGGCTAGTATTGGCCGAAATCAATGAAGACAATCCTTTATATTCAGTTTCAAATGAAACAATTCAACGAGCTGCCTACGAGCGATTCTACAATCCTACCGTCTGAATTGCTACCGCAACTGCCTTGAGTGGTCCAGGGACTCTGAATTTCTACACAAAAGATTTTGTCAGTACCGAGCTGCAATGGGTCTGCAATTCATGTCAATGGGATAGAGTTTACTGTGTGAGCTCGGAAGGCTGAGAATCAGCGAAACTTGTGAGGAAGGCGTTGTGAAACAAAGAAGTTACAATTACGTTGCAAGTAATATCCGCTTTTCATTTTTCTTTTCTAATTTTTCCTTTTGAACCCCGAAGAAGCAAAATACTATTGGTAAAACAGATTATCTACATGCAAAAGACTTGTTTGATTGTTCAGTTGAACAAAATTCTGTCTTAAGGGATAGTGATCACTTCATAGCCGTTCTATTGAGTCATTAATTGGTATTTTAGGTCAAAGCTACGCATACCGCCCATTATAAGAAGGAAATACACCAAGAACAGATGTTTCTGTGAATAAAGTTATGATTTCTACCGAAAGGAGTTATGCAGCTCTCCTTGTGCAACAAAAATCGACTTTCAACTTCATTTTTCCTCTATTAAGGTGAGAAAAGCTGTTCTCATTTACTTTTTTACACTGTAAATGTAGTAATTTGCTCCATTTAAAAGGGGCTAAAAGTAAGTCTAGAAAGGGCAGGGTTTCCCACCTATGCTCAGCGACTAATGAAAACGTAGCCTTTTTGGATAATTTTTTAGTACCTAATTTTCAGGTCTGTCATATTAGAGCATTCGACGGCTTTGAATGTTTTATCTTCGTCTTTCTTTGGTAAATAATCTAGTAACACTTTCGAGGTCATTTTAAACTTCACAAATTTTCACGTCACCAATGGAGTTTGCCTGACAAATTTTTTGCCCACTACCATCGTAAGCGACTAACCGAGCTGGCGTAGAGTTTGAGCTAATCCTAAAGTCTCTTCTAAGCATACTTCATACTGTAAAATGCATTTAAGTTGATCTTGCGGACAAGAAAAACTAAGAAAAAATATTCTTAGGATAAGTGTCTAGATTTAGTCCTCGTAAAATCTTTTCTAAATCAAGATCCAGAAAAGTCCTCTTAAATATACATACATCCAATAAAGTCCCTGCAAATTATGTTTAAAAATCCAAAATAATAAATAGACGCTTCGGACATGTGAAGGTCCTTGGATTCCTTCTTACGGTCCTCAAACTCTGCTTCATGCCCAAAAGAGGAGTCGAAGGATATGATCACAGCCCCGCTCTCCTCCCAGTCCTACAAAGCAACTCACCCATGGTTGCATATCAATGGCCCCCATGATTACAGCCAGTTCTCCTCACCTTCGAGAGTCTCAACATTAGCCATGTCCTTCTCTGCTTCTCCGCCTCCTCTACTTCCTCTGAATCCTCCAGCAAATAGACGACGAACCCATTCCCGAAGGCGTTCTCGGTCCGCGATCCTGATTTATTCCTCTTAGAGATTTGTCCCATGGGGTATCAATACCAAACCATTTATACAAAGCGGGGCTCTGGTTGATTTCCCGATTGTGTAGAACTGGCAGAGATGATTTACGTTAATGAAAAAGTGAGGAAGTGTCATTGAGGCGATAGAGTGGTTTATAGTAGAGCTGATGCTTCAGTGTCGTTACTATCGCTCTTTACATAGGTGCATGTCCTCGATAATTGTCAAGACCTCGGTCGAAAAAAATACGAGGCGATTATGCGGCTTTGAAGTTGGATTCAAGGAGGGCAAAATATATTATTTCTTGATAAATCGGAAATGAATTTGGAGAGCGAAGCGGATCACGAATCGAACGGCTCCTTTTCGTAAAAGGATGACAAAAATATTCAAATGTAAAAAAGAACATGGATTAGTACAGCGAGTTTGGATTCATGACGGAAAAGTAACTCTAAGATTTATAAATTTGAAAGAAAAGATACGAAGATTGGTCTAAGAAAAAAAGGTCAAGGACGGATCTCAGTTTTAAGGAAACAGGGACCTGTGGAAAGGAACTGATTCATACTAATAAAGTGTAGAGACAGTTTATCTACTCCAGCAGGATATTTTAGTCAAGCCCTATAGCGTAAATATCCGGTTCCTTCGAATTGAACATTACAGCACCGAAATAAAGGCAAAAACCCCGCTAGTCATAATTATAGACCCTTCCTCTGGTAAAGGCAGTCATTGCGCTTTTCTTTGCACGAATTTTGACCTTCCCGTTTGCTTCGACATGAAAGATGCGTTTGGAAAATCTTTCCGTCCGCTGCGACGAAATGATGGCCTATTGGAGGCTACTACAAGCGGTGCTCAGAAATTTGGTTGGTCCTCCAAGGAGACCGTCCCTAAATAGCCCGCATTAACTTGTGGGTTTCTGGACGAACACAGTGTGTACTCGTTTGGATTTTTCTACGCAAGATTCAGGTGTGTGTATGTGATTCAGGTAAATGGTGGTATTAAAGCAATGATTGCTGAGCTTCAGGGTCTACATACAGCCTGTGTAGTTTATATCACCGTCTTGAATCGATGTATTTGATAGGGGTAAATCGTCGGGAGAAGAGATACTCAGACGCAACTACCCCAAGAAGGAGGTGTTGCAAGCGACAAAAGTGCTACCGTGGTATAGTTGAACGAACAAAAAGGAGTGTATATGGAAGAGAGTTGAGAGATTTACAAGCAAGTATGGGAGGGGCAAGGTCTACCACTGATGCTCTGTGACCAGCGTAGGAAAAAGTTTTATCTGGGTCTGAAGTTGACTCTCAACTTCCTACTACTCGGGACTTGGCTTGAAGTCGTCTGCCAACTTGCTTGACCTCTCCATGAAGAAGCAGTTCAATCAGCTTATATAGACTTTTGGCTACCCCTAAAGTCCGAACAAAACTACAGAAAGTACCAGGAAATGCATAAAAACAAGTTGTGTGGACGATATACTCTAAACAAAAGATACTTAAGAAACTAACAATCAATGAGGTCCTCTTATTTCATATTCTCTAAATCAGATCCAAATAATTCCTCCAAAATATCCATGCTGCCCAAGCAGTCCCGACAAGTATCTGCAAACGGCTCATAGCTCTCTATTTCTTCCTTGGAAATATGTAAACTACTAAAGATATCTCCATCCGGTTCCAGCGTCGGCACCACTTGTTCCATACTCTCCAGTCCAGGCCCTACCACTCCAACACTTTCCATACTCCCTTTTTCCTCATCTACCACGTCCTCGTCCTCATCATCCTCCTCATCCTCCTCTTCTTCCTCTTCCTACTCTTCCTCTTCATCATTATCCCCGTTATTAACCCTGTAGACTAATTCAGGGGCTATCCACTCCTCTAAGGTCTCCCCAGCTCCCTCCTCGATGTCCCACTCCCGCCCCTTACCTACCTCCTCCGCCTAACCCTCAATAAAAAGGCGACGCACGAATTCGATGACCTTTTTCTTGGTTTGCCGGCGCAGGTATTCATCACGGTCAGTAGGTCCGAAAGGGAGTAGGGGAATAGATTTTAGGGGGCCGGGATGGCGATATTTGGAAATGACTTTCGAGTGGCATAGATTGTTCATTTTGGTAGGCTCTGGGGAATGGGAGGCAATAGAGGGTGTTTTTGGGTGTGTGGGGGGAGAAGTGTGATGAGTAAAATGATCGGGGACGTTTGAAACTTTAAGTAAAGTGGTTTATATAGGCTCCCAGGGCAGGTTCTATAGATTAGGAATAGGTAAAATAAATCTTCAAGTGATTTTGCAGTAGTGCATTTGCGCCTTTTTTCTCAAAAAAACGAATTTGGAGGAGGAGGTAAGCTAAAAGGGGAAAAGAACTTGATTCGAGACTGATTCAGAGGGGTAGATGCAGTATAAAAATATGTAGGTAAAATGGAAGTAAATTTGGAGAGGACCGCGGCAATGATAAGCAAGGCTCTCGGAGTACGAGGAAGGACCGGAACTATAAGAAATTTTGGACAAGGGGAGGTAGTACAGTAAACTAAAAGTCTGTAGATGAAGGCGACAAAAAATCCGTTCCTATCAGAACGCGCCTAGCAGTATTGTCAAATCACTTCATCCCAACGGGGGAGGCAAGTACATCCCTTGAAATAAGAAGTACTGGTTCCACTCGCAAGGAATAATGCACAATGTGACTGTGTTTCATTCCCCCTAGTCCAAAAAAGTGCTGAACGCTTGAATCGGAGGTTGTTGGGTACGGAATTTGTAATATTCTCCGTGTAGCTGAGGATTTTCTCAGTCGCTTCTGGGCAGTCGCTTCTGGGCAGAAGCCGTAAGCATGTGGTATTGAACTCTGAGTCGCTTCCTTACCACAAGCTGCTCGGCACAGGCCGCACCGTTTAAAATGATATACGTTTGTAACCGGCCTGTAACGTTTTTACGTATCTTTGGTAGTCAGCCCTTTGTACTCACACAAAAGGAATGTATACCGTGAAATATAAGCATCGGAATGGATTTCAGTGGGATTTAATCTGGTCAAATGTTGTCGTATCTATGATATCGTCTCTTGACAGGTGACGGTTTTACAAGATGCGAAACTTATCTGAGCTTCCTCGTTTCCATCCCCTGTGGTTCCCAGAGCCGATTCTATCATTCATATTGGCATGTTCTGCGATCAAGATCCCGTTTTTGCACCTCCAGCATCACAGCTTCTGTCATCGGCCCCTCGAATTTTCAGTTGCCCGGCTGATCCCTATCCATCCAGCTCTCAATCTTAGCAGCCCTACCAGCCGCTCTACGCATCTCCACTATTCTGCGACTATGGAAGTATTACGGATTATTTCTCCAGTGAGTATGCCCCCCTCCTGTAAGATCCTGAACTAGGAATAACTAGCCGTTCGAATGATGGTATCTCTCCTACCCGTCCGGGTTTCTAATCTGCACTTTCAATTGCTTCTCACATCCCAACGCATGTTCCAAGGGCCTGTCCCTTTTCTAAGTGGTTCACTCAGCAATTAGGTGCTTAATATTTTGAAGTCGTCTCCCCGGTGGTCCAGCACAGTTCTATGCGGGTTTTGATGACTACTTTCACACACTAATCTTGGCCTCGAGTTACTGCCGACGTATGGTCGACTTTTTTTAATGCCCCCCTGGATAAAGAAATCTACACTATGTCACTAAACCCCAAGGTTTTGTAGAGAATGGCTCTGAAAGCCACCTTTTCGCCCATTGAAGGCGGTTTATTGTCTGAAGCAGGCTGCTCTGGATTGGAGAGAGTTTTGCAACAGTTTTTACTGTCCCTCTGGTTCCTTACTACCTATGCAGACCCTAGTCTCTTCATTCTCTGCCGCTGCACGGGTTTGCTTCTACTGGTCTTTTGAGTTACATGATCTGATACACAACAGTAACACAGGGGTTTTGCGGCAGTCTGTTTTAAAAGCAACGCACTCACTGTCCACTCTTCATGCTTAGGTATATCTTTTTCGGTTAATAGCCCCACTTCCTCTAAATTAATAAAGCACCAAAGCCCCTTTCCTGTTTTGGAAAAGACCACTGTACGGTTTGAGATGAGTACTAGGAAATTGCGGATAAATTACTCGGCTTGAAGATTGAGAAAAAGTGCAGAATACGAGAAGATTCACCTCTAATATATCATTGGGAATAACTATGGCGGGCCAATATGTTTGAACTTAATACTACTACATTGCATCTCCTAGTTTGCACGGATTTGTCTTAGTCCAGCCCTGCAGGTGAGGGGTAGAACACGATACAGGCTCAGGGTGAGCAGATTGAGATTCTTAAGGGCCGGACCTCGTATCAGAGGCTAATTGGAAGGCTAATACACATGGGTAAACCAAAAGACCGGAGATCGCATTTGTGACCGGCTAACTCTTCTGAGTTAGGCGTGTGTCATCTGTCTCGTTGTGGAAAGCAGGTAAATACATTGTGCGATATGTAACGAGGACTTCATCAGTGGGTTCTACCTGTAGAAAGAATGGACCTATCGATTTAGTTGGATACTCTGAATCTATTTGCGCACAGGAAAAGCCAACTGGGAAATACATCAGTAGTAAATTTTTTATAATGAGTGGCGGCCCGGTAAGTTGGAGAAGCTAAAACAAAACACGTCTAGCATACACCGGGGGATAGCCGAACCGCACTTTTCAAACATTAAAGAACCAAATCGATCTCCATCTAAATAATACACAGTTCTAATTGAATAAATAATTATGAATAGAAAAGTCTGTAACAATACATAGATGACTGGTTTGGATTTTGGAAGGCCGTAAGTTGTAAAAATATTTCTAACATCCTGGGGCTATTTACACCCTAGAACAGAATAATTACTGTATGTTACCAATATTCGGGGGGAAAATGTGGGCGATTTAAGCCCGGAATATCCTACACGGTGACCAGTAGTACCTCTTAAATTTCCCTAAAATGCGGGCTCAAGGCCGGCCAGCAGACAAGCTGCCTTGGACATTACGGCCGCGCGACGCGACAGCGTTCATGTGAATTATGAAATAATTTTTCTAGACAAAAATCAAGCCTATAGCGAGTGAATTGATTTTGTTCTTTAATTTTTGAAAAGTGCGGTTCGGCTATCCCCTGGTGTATGCTAGACATGTTCAAGATAATGCGTAATGTGACTCATGTGCCTAAATGGCTGGCTCGAAGCCTGTTAGCAGGCATGATTCATTGGACATCACTGCTGCTGCCGCATGCCTCTGTGTGGTGGCTGTGCCACCAAGATGTAGTGGATGAAATACATCCACTAGAGCGATGAGCTAGCAACATGCAGGACATATGCAGCCACTTCCGGCTGCATAGCACACTTCAGCTGAAGTGGAGGGAAATTATCAACTAGTGATGTTAGAGGGAAACACACAGGACCGCTACAGCCAACACAGCTTGGAAATCATTAGATAGCGAACTGTAGACTGTGTTCCAATCGCAACTTCCTCACTCTCCACAGCACATCATTGTCTATCTAATACGCCAGCGTGCGTCTGTTAGTAAACCTTGGGGGGCATCAAACTCGACATCCCATTTCATTCTTATCAGCGCTTGCGACCGAAAGTGCGCAGTGATCACTGCCGATACTAACGGTTGTATCGCGAAAGTGTTCGATCAACAAAATGACGTCCGTTTCGACGCCCATAAATAATCATGGAGAAGACCATGACTACATTCTTCAACAACCAACTTCCGTAGCATTCTCTGTTAGTCATCCTCGACTGACTAACATGAATGCAAGTCGATTCGCGTCTTCCTGAGACAATACGACCAGTATGTGAAGGAAATAACTTTGTGCGCACTGCAACTGGTAGTGGTGGACTTAAAAACAACTGAACCAGTTCGACCAATCAATCTATGCTATTGCATAGACCAAGAATGGCTCGAGTCCTGCATCGAACTGGAATACATCACTAGCGTGAAGGACATTCAGGACCTTACGGATGAGAAGCTTCTGGTTTATCTGGAATTTGAGGCCGAGAAAGATAAGGGCACGATGACCATCACAGATATCGACTCCATAGCTAGGCGCGAACTGCAAATGGACATGAATGAAAAATCGTCGAGATCCAGAATGAAGGCGCTATTCACCTCGTACGTCTCAATTCTTCGCAGAAATGGTTTCTCTTGGGTTATCAAAGATCATCCCAAGCTTGCTGTCAAACACATTGTTTCTGCTGTAAAACGGCAGTCTTGAAGCAACGACTAGAGATCGACCTTGAAAAGGTATACGCCGCCTTACGAGAAGATTTCAAAGGCTTAATGAAACACGCAATGTCCGTAGCCGAAGCCTTTCAAGTTGATGACAACGGTCCGCCCACTCGAGTCCGCGCCTCTCGGAGCAACAGAAGTACGAGACATGGAAGCAGCGTGGCACCAGAAACTACCCCGCAACAAAACTCGGCGAGCGAAAACAGCCAATGAGGAAGACGGCCACCACAATAACTTTTTGGACAATAACAGAATTGTCCTCAATGGTTCATACTGCTCAGAAGTAGGCAAACCCACATCGCAGACTGCAACTGGCTATGTGAGTCGTCTCATGACCGCAAGAATCAATCGTGTGTCGAATGAAGAAGACCGCCCACATTACGCAACAGATCGACAGCGAGCCTCGTACGACAAAGAACGACAAGACGACGACCCCTTTCCGGACCCAGCGCTACTCGACCGATGGACGAAAACCAACATGGTGACGTATATAATGCTGCGGAGAATATGATCAAAGCTGCAATGGAAAACGGTCTTCCCTCTAAAGAATCTAGGGTGTTGTCCAATATTGTACAAGAAAACCTCAACATCTTTCGCACATCACTCTGTGGGTCCGGCTGCTAAGGTTTACCCGTTGAGGATCTCTCTCAACCCCGACGCTTACACATTTCGCGTCCGCCTTGAAAGTACTCCCAAGAACAAAGGAAATTTCCGGACTACTTTGTGACTCGTCTCGTGCAGACTGGAATGGTTTATCCGAATCCGTCCTCACCCCGGTCATCCGCGCCTATTCTATTGCCTAAACCCGGGCCAGCACGATTTAGTTTTACCGTTGACTTGCGACCTGTCAACAAATTCACTGTGAAGCATCAGTATTGTACTCTATGCCGAACATATAAAAGGGACTTTTGAAATTAGCCAAAGCACGTTTCTTCGCATCATTCGACCTTTCTCATGGTTACTGGCAATTTCCGCTCGATGAGGACTCACAGGTGCTCCAATCGTTCATTACGCCTGAAGGGATATTCTCACCAACTAGGGTCTTTCACGGCGCAACCAATGCGACGACGCATCTTCAGTCTGCACTCGCGAATATCTTCCCAAAGGAAACACTGCAACAACTAGTCTACTGGCTCGATGACCTACTAGTACAAAGCCCCACAATTGACGGACTGCTAAATGGAATTCGTCTTCTCTTACGGACTTGTGCGCAGTTTTTTATCCGACTGCACACAGAGAAATGCATTCTGTTCGCAAAGTCTATTCGTTGGTGTGGACGAATTGTCTCGGCAGATGGCGTGCGCCACGATCACAGACTGCTAGAAGGCTTAATGTACATGGAAATACAGACCACAGGAATCCATTTGCAACAATTTCTGTACGTCATGCAATGGGACAAGACTGCCATACTTGGATTCACAGCTCTGATCTCCCCATTACATGACTTCCTAGAAAAGTTGTACTCGCACGCAGGAAAGCGGGCCAAGAGATGTGTGGCAGCAGTACAATTGCAGTCCTTGGGGTGGAGAAAAGTGGAGGACGAAGAATTAGGCAACTGTAAGAATTCGCTTTCCAACACGGTCACATTGGCACATCGTGATGAAAACCAACGACTCTGCGTCTACACGGACGCATCTGATACTCATTGGTCGGGCATTGTCACGCAGGTGCCACTCGAGGATCTTTCGAAACCGCACAAAGACCAGCGTCATATGCCACTTGCGTTCTGCTCAGGTCGTTTTAACGCCACCCATTTTGGCTGGTCTACCCTCCAGAAAGAAGGCTTCGCAATAATGGAAACGCTCGAAAGGGTACACTGGCTGGCTGCAAATGCAACGGGATTTGAATTGTTTACAGACCACAACAATTTGATTTTCCCCTTTGACCCTCTCTCAGTGCTGCTGGACATGAGTCAATCTTCTCTGCGTAAGGTATTTCGATGGGCCGTGTGTCTGAGCACTTACTGCTATACCTTATTTCACATCCATGGCATGGAAAACGTCTGGACAGACATGCTCACTCGATGGTGTACACCCCCGATTGTCCGACGTCGCGTACAAATCCAAGTCCTTCCATATGCCAGTTCAGAGATCTTCTGTTGGCCCTCGGCAAGTGAAATTGCCGAGATGCAAAAGGCAGAAGCCGAGCATCGTCCTAGCTATTTCAAACACATCGATGGGCTCTGCAAAACGGAAACAGGCTCAATTTGAATTCCCGACGCCGTTGGAGACCTCCAACTCAGGTTGTGCATCATTGCACACACCGGACTAAGGGGGCACCCAGGAAGAACAACAACGGCGAAGGTATTGAGTCAACGCTATCACTGGAACACTATAGAGGAAGATGTCTGCACGTTCGTGAAAGCTTGCATAAACTGCCTCTTGACGCTGGGGGGTGAAAAAGTACCACGTCTTTTCGGGCCTGCAGTTCATGGAAAGAAAGCGAACGACCTACTCCAATTCGACTACATTGAAATGAGAGAGAGCCAAGCAGGTCCTTAGTACATTCTGATTCTAATAGATGACCATTCTGATTACAAATGGCTTTTGGAACACCAGCAACCTCAGCCGAACACACTGCGCTAGCCATCATTGGCTGGTGCGCAGCCTTCAACGTGCCTCAAGGACTCATGTCAGATGGACCCACACATTTTCTTAACGAAATGCTCAGAATCGTTCCCAAATCTCTCCGCGTACCCCATCATTTCACCCTACCATACGCGCCGTGGAGTAATGGTGCTTTCGAACGTATTGGTAAGGAATTTGTTCGTACTTTTCGGGCTCTTATGTCGGAGCTCCAAATGAAATTTGCCGAATGGCCGGACCCATTGCCCATCTTTCAAAGCATCTCGAACAACTCACCATCTCGTCACTGAGTCAATGTCGCACCCATCACAGCTTTTCTTGGGATAGATCCTACTCCGCCCATCGCAACCTTTCTGCGCTCGACAACTACGCATCCTGTGAATATTACCGAAGCGCAGCTTGAACGGGGAGTGAACATCACATATGCATAGCCGAGTTACATCCTTTGATCCACAGTACACTACAGCGCAATCGAGAGGCATCTCGGTTCCGATCATCGAAGGGAAAGCTCCCGAAATTTGAAACAGGTGATTTCGTGCTTGTAGCGCGTGATAAATTTCACGCCGCCGAGAAGCTGGCACTACGCCGGAGAGATCCGGGGCGCATTCTGCGAGCGCGCTTAGATTATGTGTACCAAGTCGAAGACTTACGAAACGGCACATTGGAAGACATTCATGGAACCCGCCTCAAGCTCTATCACGACGCCTCACTCTATCAAGAGGCGGTTATATCTCATGTACCGTCGTCGGAAACGGATATAGTTGTTGCAAGGCTACTGAATTTGACCGAGACAGAGGACGGCCTATATGTGTGGGTTCATTGGAAGGGACTCAAGAAAGACAAGGACTCTTTGGAGCCTTTGCATCAGATCTACAAAGATGTGCCACTCATGATTCGTAGGCTATTGCTGCGCGAACCTACTCCAACGGCTTTGGCCGAGAAAGCGAAAAGGCTACTCGGCTTTTGAGAAAGGAGAGTGTGGTAGCTATGCCACCAAGATGTAGTGGATGAAAGACATCCACTAGAGCGATGAGCTAGCAACATGCAGGACATATGCAGCCACTTCCGGCTGCATAGCACACTTCAGCTGAAGTGGAGGGAAATTATCAACTAGTGATGTTAGAGGGAAACACACAGGACCGCTACAGCCAACACAGCTTAGAAAACATTCGATAGCGAACTGTAGACTGTGTTCCAATCGCAACTTCCTCACTCTCCACAGCACATCATTGTCTATCTAATACGCCAGCGTGCGTCTGTTTAGTAAACTTTGGGGGACTTCGAACTCGACATCCCATTTTCATTCTTATCAGCGCTTACGACCGAAAGCGCGCGCTCCGGGTTAAAACAGCTCGAACCCTCCCGTATGTCTCCATTGCCCTTACAGCCACGTTCCGCGCCACGTCGGTTAGCACTGCGTAGGTGTCTGGGAGCCAGCCCCCGAGGGTGAATATAGGCTGAATTATTTCGATTGAAGTCATTATTCAGATAACATTATTTCCACGAGGGTTTTATTTACTGTAACAGATAAGTTGGTTGATAATAATTCAGCTCCTGGTAACCTGTGGGCAATATTAATCCAATAACTATAGCCTGCAGGGTACATAAAAACAACTTAATTATAAAAATAATTTCAAACCAAATACAGTATAGCTAAGACCAAGAAAATACAAATGGGACTATTCTTGGATGATTTGCAATAAATGAAAATCGTAAGTATCAAAAAAATTTACTCCATAATTTGGCATCCCTGTGAGGAAGTCGGGTATAGATTAAAATATTTTCTCAATTTTCGCAACTGATTTGCATAAATTTGCTTGACGTCGCCGCCTTGCTTCCTTCGCTGCTTCCCGTCGCGGTTCCTCGCCTCAACAGGAGCTTCGCGACTTCGTTACCCGTTTTGCGTTTCGTCTCCAAGTGATGCAGGCGAGACAGGTTTCCACCCGCCGCTCGCATTTGCAATTAATTTCTGAATACCCTCCGCACGATTCTGTGCCATACTGTACGACTCGTAAAGATTTTCCACCACGTAGCAGGCAGAGGGAATGAGATATTGCTTTAGAAAACGCAACTGTTATTTTTTACTCTTTTCTTTGGGGCCAATAAACCTGCGAAAAAGTATTGGGGAAAATATGTGTGGCAGATCGTCACTCACCATCGCTACTTACTGAACCACCGCCTCGGCAAGGTCCAGCTCCTTTGCTTGGTCAACTGCATCATCGACACCGTTGCCGTCTTCAGAGTTGAATTCTGACCAATTTCATCCATGTCAAAAGCACCCAGAGGTGCATAGTTCCGTACGGACCCATAAGAGTCAGGCCGGTGGCCATCTATGTCCTCGCAATAACCTCACCCGCGCGCCCAGTTGACGTCTGACCATAGAAGTCTTAAGGTGTGTGTGATACGTGCGGCTTCGAAGGAAGATAGGGGCTTCTCGTCACCAGATGGTGACGGGCATGAGGGGTTGGGTAGACAAGGACTGTTGACCTTGGGCTTGTTGATCTTGGGAACTGTGGGGGCCAGCTCTCGGTCTGAACGCATTCCATCAAAGATGGTGAGCAGGAGGTCGCGTAGGGACCGATTCAACTGACGAGGGGCAGCCTTCGAAGTTTGGGAATGAAGAAGGAGCCGCGATAAAATCGCTTCCACTTCATGTCCGAGCCCGTATCCCCGCTACACCGTATCGTTGTGGGCACGGAGAAAACGCTGGAGGTCCGACACGAGGTGTTGGACGTGAGTGTGCAGGTCGTTCAAGTTGGGACGGTGGCTTCTGAGCTTCCTTTGTGCTTCCTCTTCCAGCTCGAAGTATACCATTCTCAGGTAGAAGTACGATTGCTCGGGCGGTTTGAGATTATGCGGCAACTGAGACCACATTCGGAGTGCCTCCGCGAAGGGCTTGGCGGGATCAAAGCCAGCCATTTCATCCCACCACTCGTCGTACTCTTCTCCATCATCTTAATCAGAATCTTCCATGCTTGCGTTCAATTGAGACCTAGGACAGATGGCCAAGTGAAAAGGAGGAAGGTGCCGTCTTGCGCGGTGTGCCGGTAGTGCGATGCCCGGCAAAAAGGGGGGAAGAAAAAATCCACCATCACAACCGTGGCCAAACATTGGTGTAATCTCTTGAAAAACGTCCGCTGTAAGCGCGATACTTACAGAAATCGACGGCGACGAAGACAAGTGCTCCAGAAGAACAGTCTTGGGCACGACCAGCAGGACCGTTTGGATCAGGAACCCTCGCATGCTGGAGGGAGATCGGCCAAGGTTGAGTGCGGCAGGGTGCATTGAGCGTTGCGGTACTTGGTCGAGGCTGGGAGCCTTCCTGACGCGGGGGGAACCGCCACTTGAGAAGGCCATATCCCTAGCTGATGCAACTAGAGCCTCGTAGATGTAAGTGTGCGATCTGAAAGACGCGCGAGGAAGCGAGTGCTCGGCGCGCGCGCCAAATTCGGCGCAGGCGCCGAGCGTGGCGGAATGAAGGTAGCAGAAGGGCAGTCTGGAGAAGGTCAGTCTAGGAGGGAAGAGCAAAGGGTTCGAGGACAGGGGAAAATGTGGGGTTCTTTAATATTTGAAATATATGGTCGGTTGTAGCCCGGAATATCCTACAGGATGGCCAGTGAACAACTTTATCGTTAAATTAGGATCAATTGTTGGATATCAAAAATGGCATCGAGCACTCTCGGAGAACCATAAGGATTATTACGAATAAACCAATCAGCTACGTTATTTTTCTACTGCCTGATTAATGATATGCGTGGATATTGATAGGTGTATATCGTCGTGAGAAGAGATACTCAGAACCAACTACCCCAAGAAGGAGGTGTTGCAAGCGACAAAAGTGCTACCGTGGTATTGTTGAACTAACAAAAAGGAATGTATATGGAAAAGAGTTGAGAGGTCTACAAGCAAGTACGGAAGGGGCAGGGTCTACCACCGATGCTCTGTGACCAGCGTAGGAATAATTTTTCTTGGGTCTGAAGTTGACTCCCAACTTCCTACTACTCAGGACTTGACTTGAAGTTGTCTGCCAACTTTCTTGACCTCCACAAGAGGAAGCAGTGTATTCGGCTTATATAGACTTTTTGGCTAACCCTAAAGTCTCAAAAAAACATACTAAGAACCATAAAATGCATCAATTGGAATCGTGTGAACGAGAAATACTAACAGTAGAAACTATCAGGATAAATAAATATTTAGATTCCTTCCTTAATATCTTAGTCCCCTATATCAGAGCCAAACAGATCCCCCCCAAAATATCCATTTCCACCCAGGCAGTCCCCACAAATATCCACGAACGGCTTAGAATTCTCCATTGTCTCCTGCGAAATATCTAGACTACTGAGGATGCCCCCATCCGGTCCAAGAGTCGGGACCACGTGGTCCATATTTTCCGGCCCGTTCCCCACTATTCTAGCACTTTCTATGTCTCCACTTCCCCCCTCCTCCTCCTCCTCTTCATCCTCCTCATCCTCCTCCTCCTCCTCTGCCTCTTCTGCCTGCTCGAAGCAGTTACGGCGGACCCACTCCCGAACGCGTTCCCGGTCCAATCTTCTACGGTAGTCATCGTAGTCGGTTGGACCATTTGACATCAGGGCCAGAGCGTTGAGTGGACGACGGCCTCGGGATGACTTGGTAATGGTGAGGGAAGGGCGGAGGTTGGTCATGTTAAAGGACAAAAAAGGGGTGAGCCGATGGGGTAGTTGATGGCGGGGGGTTGCCTCAACGACGTCGATTTCGAACTTTAGTTATTGCGACGTCTTCGAAAAATATGACGACTTTGGCCGTATAATGATATCAAAAATAAAAAAATCAACCCATGAATTTGCCATACTCATCCAAATTAAAAATGTCTTGCACATTCCGATACTGTATCCGAATTTGGTCCTCTTCTAGATATTTTTTTCCGTATGCGAATTTGGCGCACATCAGATATATCGAAAAACTTCTAGTTTCCTTTGATATGACAAGCGCTTCTTGCCTTACGGTCGGTCGTTGGAGGGAAACGACAGGAGTATCCTGTGGCCTTCACTAGATATTCCCTTTGCACATCGCGACGCCCGATAATTTCCACGATATCTTTCAATATCAAAAAAACCACCCCATTCTTTGCCCTTCTGCTGCCTGGTTTCGGCATGTTGAAGGTCCGGTGAACTCTTTTGTAAAACACAGTTTTTTGTAACCACGCAGCTCAAGATTTACTGTCTAATGCGGCATGCCTTCTCGCCCGCCTTGACCCATCGATGTAGTCACAGCGTCACGGAGGCGCAGACTCGTTTCTGCTTTTTCCTTTCCTTCTAACCAAACTCCAATTATATTTGCCCCGCTAGAACTGTCAGACGACTAAGTAAACTACCCCATCATTCCCCCCTTTGAGTTAGCATCGCTCAAACCTTCCCATGAGTCTCCACCGCTCGAAAGGCCCCCTTCCCCTAGTTACTGTTTACCTCTCTTATTTACTATCGACTTGCACACATACGTCATGATGTAACATGCGAAACAAAGTGCTTTGATTGTTTATTATTTTTCAGCTCGCCGCCTTGCAAAAAGGAGCTAAAAAGGTTTGGGTGGTTTACTTGAAAGATATGTTCGATCTATCCTAAAGGTTTCCAGACAATCGCAATCGACTCAAAAAGGTCTGCTGATACAGTAATAGGGGAGGAACTACGCTCCCTAAAAGGCCATCTCAGGGCCATCCGTCAAGCATGCAGCATTGGACATGAAGGCTACTGCGGCCTGCCCTTGCATCAAAACTTCCCATACCCTTCCATAGCTCTCTATTGCTCTCACAACCATGTTCCTTGCCAGGTCATTTAGCACTCCGCATGCATCCGGGTGCCAACCTCTAAGAGTGAAGGTTGGCACCGGTACGAGCCCGTCTCTGGTGGGGGTCGTGATAAAAGATTGATAACTTCTCTGCTTCGCATTTCGCGCCAGATTGAAAGAGGACACCGTGTTGAAGTCCTTCCCTCTCCTGTTGGAGGGAGCGTGGGGATTCACAAAGGTGACATCAAGAAAGTCGGCCCCTCCGCTGCTTCCAATTGCTTGGATGTCCGGTCTTGTGCGGTGGATAACATTGCGTGGATCTACAACAGGATTACGAGCAGCTCTTGCGAGGTTTTTTGCCAGAAGAGTGACTTGGTGATCATGTCGTTTGATCCTATGGGCTCTGTTAGGAATAAATCAGCAGGGGAAGAGATCCTCAGAACCAATTTCCCCAAGAAGGAGGTGTTGCAAGCGACAGAAGTGCTACCGTGGTATAGTTGAACGAACGAAAAGGAGTGGATAGGGAAGACAGTTGAATGGGCTACAAGCAAGTATGGAAGGGGCAGGGTCTACCACCTATGCTTAGTGACTAGGGTAAAATAAATGCTTCTTGGGTCTGAAGTTGACTCTCAACTTCCTAACTATTTGGGACTGGGCTTGAAGTTGTCTGCCAACTTCCTTGACCTCTCCATGAGGAAGCAGTTTACTCAGCTTATATAGACTCTTGGCTACCCCTAAAGTCCGAACAAAACTACAGAAGGCACCAGGAAATGCACGGAAACAATTTGTGTGGATGACATACTCTAAACAGAAGATACTTAAGAAACTAACAATCAATGAGGTCCTCTCATTTCCCATTCTCTAAATCAGATCCAAACAATTCCTCTAAAATATCCATGCTGCCCAAGCAGTCCCCACAAATATTTGCGAATGGCTCACAGCTCTCTATTCTCTCCTGGGAGATATCTAAACTACTAAAGATATCTCCATCCGGTTCCAGCGTCGGCACCACTTGATCTATACTCTCCAGTCCAGGCCCCACCAGTACAACACTTTCCATGCCCCCATTTTCCTCATCCAACTCGTCCTCGTCCTCGTCATCCTCGTCATCCTCCTCTTCCTCCTCTTCATCCTCTTCATCCTCCTCTTCAACCCCCTCATCCTCCTCTTCATCTTCCTCTTCCTCCTCATCCTCCCCGTCCTCCTCTTTATTAACCTCATAGACCAATCCAGGGGCTACCTACTCCTCAAAGGTCTCCCCAGCTCCCTCCTCGATGTCCCACTCCCGCCCCTTACCTACCTTCTCCGCCTCATCCTCGATAAAGAGGCGACGCACGAATTCGATAACCTTTTTCTTGGTTTGCCGGCGCAGGTAGTCCTCGAGGTCAGTAGGTCCGAAAGGGAGTAGGGGAATAGAGTTTAGGGGGCGGGGATGGCGAATTTTGGAAATGATTTTCGAGGGGCGTAGATTGGTCATTTTGGTAGGTTTGGGGGAATGGGAGGTAATGGAGGGTGTTTCGGGTGTGGGGAGGGGAGAGGTGTGATGACAAAAATGATCGGGGACATTTAAAGCTTAAATTAAGGGGTTTAAATAGGCTCCGGGGCAGGGTCTATACATTAGAAATAGGTAAAATAAATCTGCAAGGGATTTTTGTAGTAGTTCATTTGCACCCTTTTTCTCAAAAAAGTGAATTTGGAGGAGGATGTAAGCAAAAAGGGAAAAAGAACTTGATTCGGGATCGATTCAGAGGGGTAGATACAGCATAAAAATATCTAGATAAAATGGAAGTAAATTTGGAGAGGACCGCGGTAATGATAAGCGAGGTTCAGGGAGGACGAGGAAGGACCGGAACTACAAGCAAATTTGGACAAGGAGAGGTAGTACAGTAAACTATAGGCCTGTAGATGACGGCGACAAAAAAATCTGCGCCCAACAGGCTCCATGCAAGCAGTACATGAGATGATCGCAGTTTACATCGAATGTTTCCGGGCAATTCCTTCCCGGGCATAGCCTACCAGGGTGAAAAAGTCGGACTTGGCAGTAGTACTGGAGCCTCACCGACAACTTCCGAGGTTCAAGCAAATGCTTGTCTGGACTCCGGGACATGAGGGACAGCACACCCATTCTTTACCACCAGGGAGGGCCATAGATTCGCGAAATGCCTGCCTCCTGGAATCCCCAGGAGGAAATCGTTCTTGTACTACCTCATGGATTTCGTCCATCAACGTCTATTGCGATGGTTTTTTTGTGAGCAAAGTACACTGAACGGGATAATCCTAGAGGACAGGCAAGAGGGCAACCATCTCCGATGAGCGTCTGCAGCTGCTTCGTATGTTGCAAATCTTGTTATTGGATGAGCTAGAAGCCAAGAAAGCTGCAGCCGCGGTGTTGTTCGCGGAAGTGAGCCAGATAACAAGATATGGTTTTTCGGGTCCTTGGGTTTGACTAGCTAGTAACTGGAGTTCGATAACAAGAGATGTGTTTTTCGCGTCCGTGGGTTTGACTTTTTTTCAAAAGAAAAAGAAGCAAACTTTTCCGTCAACACGCTGCGGCAGCCCTTTCGTCCATTATGTCCTGTCTTTCGGTTGACCATGCGCCAGCTTTGTAAGGGCCACCCTCCTACTTGTTCCTGGAGCGTGGATATGCCCCTTTCCTCCCTGGACACAGCCGCCAAAGCCGATAAGCAGTAAAGCAACCAAATTTTCCCCATCCGTCCAATTCAAAACTTGCCCTAAACATTTCTGCTTATGAACGGACTGAGGAATTGCTGTAAGATATTCGCAAACAGATACTGTGGCCATTTGGAAAATTGAGATAACCAATAATGCTTACTACCCTGTTGTCATCTATTGCTGGAGTGCTAGGAAGGGCTGAGTATCATCAGCCCACTCAGGAGTACTCGCAACATTATTTGAGGACGTGTTCACAGAGAAACAGGCCGGAAGTAGGGTTCTTTTCAAACCCATCTGATATTTCAATGTTTTGGTTTTCATCTTGCGATGCCTTGGAAGGGTCAACTACTACTAAACCAGGCCATTCCTGAGACAAACATCGCGCAACACATCACCGTCTAGTACCATTCAGCAGATCATAAATCAACGCAATACAAAATTAATTGCTAAAGAAAGCTAAAACAAAATAAATCTACCAGAATTTCGATTGGAAGCCATTCAGCCGACAAAAGTTGATACAGCAGATCGCAGGATCTGTTCTCCAGAACTTGTCCCCCGTCGGAGGAGGAGTCAGTACCGCAAACACCTGAATACGACTGGAACCTCCAGGATGGCATTCAGGATAACCAGTTAGCATTTTTATGTATGGTTCGACATCGGCAACAATATTTGGATATATAGGTTGCGACGAGTCTCAATGTGCGATTAAACCATATCTCTGTGGCGCCCGCGAATCGATGAATTGAATAGAAGCCCGGCTACACAACGTGGGCCGGAAATGCCCAGTCCTATTTCCGGCAGACGTCTTATGAACCACCCATTTGCAGTACATGAAAAACTGATGTACCGGTAAACAACGTGTGCAGCAGCTTTAAAAGACATCTCGACTCTTGAGTATTTCAATGGAAATACAGCTTCATTTTTTCCAACGCACTTGCAAGGCAATTAGTTGCAGGTTTGTAGAGTCGGTTGTAATTGCACCTGTATTAACTGCGTGCTAATCTCGTCTATATAAACTGCCTGCATCTAGAAGTTTACTCAGCTTCCACCAACTATGGTTTTTCCATGCATGCCCAAACACGATTTACTTTCACTTAGACCAAAATTATCGCATCCAAAATAGCAATGTCATCTCAACAAAAGTCTCATAATGTTTCTCAGATGGCTCGTCATGATGACAGTCTCGCAAAATGCTCACGCTGTCCAAGGAAAAAATCGCATACACAAGGAAAAGGTAGCCATGGCCAGCCCATTACAAACTCAAGCAGAACCAAATCTGAAAGTGTGTGCCCTTCGAACGTCTCAGTTACGGAGAGTACCACATCGAAAAGCTCTACTCCCAATGTGAGGATCGAGGTACCAGAAAAACCGAAAAGAGCGATTAAACGCCACAGAAATGTTCACTCTTTGGCTACTAGGGACTATACTGACAGGAAAGGACGAAGTTTAAGCAGTCAAGACCGAACTGAGAAAAGGGGATCTGCTCAGAAGAGCTCGAGCAAAGATAGCGGTTCAATTTCCTACAGCAAAAATTACTACTATGAGCCATCACGAAATAGCAAGACTTCACCGGATCGCAGGGTGAGCGCGTTGACTACAGATAGTATTACAAAATGTGAAAATGCTTTGGTACCCTATGTCCCTAAGACGAAAAAAGAGCAAGGCAATGAGTTCCCTCTGAAGGCCATACCGAAGCGTGAGTCGCATGCCAGAGACGGTTACGTAGTCGGGCATCATAATCATCTCGCGACAGAACTTTCAAGGTCGAAAAATCGGGGTCCTAATAAGGAGGCCTGTGGTAACACATTCAATGGCTTTGGAGGAACAGATCGGCCAAGTTTGGGTCAGTATTATAGCAAACCGGAAAGCGATGAGGTTCTTTTGCAGGCGACTTTCCGATGTAACAGCAACATGAGGATATACCTGGCTTGTGAGAAACCAAGCGCACAGAAGGGTCCTGGTCCCGCCACTAATTCGAGAAAGTACTCAAAGTAGTAAGCCCGACTAATCCAAGAATTTCGCTCCCTCTGATCTCAACCACGCGAACGTTACGCAAACGATGTGGACTTTCTCGACGGTGATCACCTATTTGCTCCATTATCGCAATCATCCCCTTCTGCGACTCAATTGTAGTCAAAACTTTGGGTAATTACTGCATGGATTTAAAAGCTCTACTGTACATCGACTGGGATTCACCAATTTTTTTTGTGATATTTCGGGAATTGTCGTGAGATGCAATTGTTCACAGAAGTGTAACGTATTTTACTGCAATCAAACGTGCTTTGCAGCATGTTTGGTCACGTGTAGAAGTGAGGAGAGGAGAAAATACAGTATAAAGCAGACCTTGCAGCTAGTACTGAAACTATACACCCCCTATTTCTTAAGGTTTGAACGTTTTCTGATGATTCTTTAATAAAAAGCTGCTATGTCAACCCGCCGACATTAATCTTTTGAAACCGTACATTTAGTATGCATAATCTCTTAGACCATCCCGACTCGTTGAACGTAACACTGAAATTTTCTCATACGGAGTGGGCTGGCATTTTCCATGCAGTGATGTTTTAGTTGGAAACTACAGCCAGACAAGTTAAAATTACTACTACAAAAGTTGACTGGGTATCAGTCAGCTTACATATCTGTTACGGGGGGGGAATCTTTTAGTGAGTTCACGTATCCGCAAGTGGGCTAGGACTGCACTAAAAACATCTCCAGGCGACGGCTGAACCATGCACCTACTCCACCAAAAAAGGGGGACCGGAACAAAATTACACCTTCTAAAGACGAGATAAAGACAGCTTTAAAAACTTCAAGTGTAAGCATGAACGCTTACATACGACGACAACTGCAACAAATCTGTTACAGTAACGAAACCATCGAGCCCCCGCCGTTAAAATTTGGACTGCTATCTACAAACGAATGGATCGACCATTCTGTATTTGTAAAGTTTGGCACGGGCACGCTAAAAGAATGCGCCTTGCGCTAATTACCAAACGCATTAATCTGCCCACATTCATTGGGTTAGATTATTGTCAATAAGTTTAGTTTACCATGCGCAATGCAAAAGTTAGGAGTTCTATGCACCTGCATTCAAACCAAGTGGCAGGATCTACGATACGATTGGCTGAGAATTGTGGCCGGAATTTGAGCCGCGTCACCTAGTCCTACCAAGATTCGCAAACGGTGACCTCTTGTTCTCTTCTTATTTTCTGAAATGCTTGCACGAATAATATACTTCTTGGGCCAAGCGTAACCTGTACCTTTTTCCTTCTCCTCTACCTCTCAGCGTCGCCCCCTTTCCTTTTGTATGCCGCGAAGGTAGCTGCGACATTAAGTAGCGACCCGGCCTGAGCCCCACGTCGGGACACCTGTCCCGACGATACGGCCCACGCCTCACTGTATGCCTATCCCCGGCATACAGATGCACTGTCTTTTCCTTTTGAACACTGCACCGGCCTCACTGCAACGCTCCGGCATCCAGAACCACAACGATCCGGCCTCACTACAACGCTCCGGCCTCGAGAACCGGCCTTGATTCTATGACGTGCCCTTATCCTCCCACTGCCCTCTGGCAAACAGTCCCCTGCGCCCGGACTGCGCGACCTTGGCGCACTGCGGACTCCTACCTTCGACACTAGCGAACGACTGAATTGTGGTCCCAAACCACCGGCATACGTGTGAGTTATCAGGCATCATAGCAGTGTGTGTTGTCGAAGGGTGTGACTCGTAGTGTACTAATTCACCAGATTGCGGCGGGGTTGGAGGGCGTCGCCGCAGCGTACTGTGCCCAACGTGGTTTTACTTCTCTTCAGCTTCTCCTCTTTCTTCTTGGCATCTGAGAATCCAAGGATCCTAATTGTAGCTGTAGCTTTCCCCCTACCCGTCTTTTTCCCCTTCTTACCCCTTCTCACCGTTGTTAATGGTGAGAACTAAAGTTTGCGGAAGGGGTAGTACGCCTCCAAAAACGAACAAGTATTCGCAAATAAGTTCTCTGGTGCGTAACATGACTCATAGACAAAAACTCGCACCGCGGGTGATCAATTTGGCTCAGACGGCACGGACCGTAGAAATGTGATTTATACGCTACTCATTAGCGAGTCTAGTTGGAGACTGGACCGTGTGCAACTAGCACCTCATGTCCTCCTGCGAACTTCATCTCCTTCCTCTTTCTCTGCTTTGGTTCCACAAACTTGGCAGCCGCAGCAGCGTTCACACCCGACTCGCCAAGTAACTCGAGCAGCTTGTGATGAGGGCCTGCATCGCTAAGGAGCGCAACTACGTTACTCGCTAACGTACTCGGGTTGATACCATACATCCCACGGGAAGGAGAAGGGATGGGGCCACAATTAAGACGAAAGTAATTGTAAAGAACTTGTGGAAGTACCTCCGCCCAACCTCCTAAATTTTGCACAATTGAATTTGTAATAGCATGTTTAATCGTCCCAACTATCCTTCTCCCCCTCAAATTCGACGTCACAGCCTAAAGGAGTACAAACTTCCAGTCTACACCTTTACTAGGCATGAAATGCTTCACCAAGGTGGCTATGAATGCGTTAGAATTGTCTGAAACAATCATTCTCGGCGGATTGAACAGAATCAATATCTACTGCTGGATGAAACCTACAACTGTACTTGCTGTCGAATCCCCTGTAGCACTTGCAATCAGCCACCCCGCCATATATTCCACTACTAACGTTACGAGCCTTTTAACAGCCGTCAGCGTTCCTCTTTGCCGCGACCATCAAATCGCCCTTGCGAGACTCCTGGACGACACCAACCGGCTCATCGTCATTCTTTTCCTTCACCTTAAGAACTTCTATCGACTTCGAGCTTGCTCCGGCGGTTCCGACACGTAGGCCTCTATTTTACTCTTTCCTAGTCCATCAAGTTGCCTCTGAGTGCCTTTTTTCTACAGAAGGAGCATCGGGTGTGACTATGGGAGGCTTGAGGGCATTGAGAGGAACAAAGCCTGCTTCTTGCAAAGAATCTGCAATTAAAGTCTAAATCAACCGTACCGGCAGATCCTTACTTCCCAAAATGATTCTTCACGATGAGGTACAACTAGGGAAACTGCTCAACTAGCTTGGTAACTTTGTTTCTTACTGCTATGGCATGACAGAAAGCGAGTCAAATCTCTGCAGAAACATTCTCAGGGCGACCACAGGCGCCCGATGTGCCTCCTATTCGGCGAATAATACCTTTTTTCTGACTGCACGTCTTCAATTACCTTAATAAGTCCCATGAGTCTGACAGCGCCTGGTATATGACGAACTGAGCCAACTCCGTGTGTCTAGCCACAGATTCTCTATGCAAACCGAAAGAGTCCATCTCATTAAAGCATATCATCTTGTAGATTGCATCCATTCGCGCTATGGACCCTCATATATCTACAGCGCCCAGTCCTGTGGCAACGGTTTCGTGCATTTCCTCCTCTGGTTTCGCCTTCTTCGCGAACCCTGCAGGGAGATTGTCTTAGCAGTTTTTGTAGTTCTCGGCCTTTTCAGTGAGTAAAACTTACTGGGGGAACGAATTGTACTACAATTTGAGAACAGAAATCTTCAGATGGCAAAACATATGAAGGGCCTCCTTGCTGTTCGTCTTTCCGCGCATGAGGACCTTGTCAAACTCAAAAAGGAAGCATACAATGTCGAAAGTGGGGGATCCATAAATCGAGAGGTGGGGGAGTTTTAGTCCTTCGTTTTATTGTCAAACCTTGGATGCGGTACCATGAAATGATTGTAGTCCTTCATCAGTCACTTAAACTCTAAAACGAGTATAATTATGCTGTTAAATGACAATTACCAAGACTGTGGTCGATCATCCGAGTAAATCAGAACTGAATTTCCCATTCAAGCATGTAGTATGACCAGTGTGGCCACCGTTTATTTTGGTTATTTTCGTGGGGTTGGTCTGGGCTTATTTTTTCCAGCAGATTGGTGGAAACATGTAATTATTTTCACTACTCACGTGCTTAACTTCTGGAATTACAAAGAAAAGCGGCATTAAGACAGAATTATTCATCTAAACCTGGAAGAAGAGAGGGTTTGCTCCAACAATTATTCAATGACTGTGCTATAGGTCATTTTTCACCTGAAACCCAGATAAATATTGTTGATTAGTCACTAAAAATACACATATGGAGGATAAAAAGGTACCAGGCTTTCCAAAAGGCATCTTCAAATAAAAAAGAACATATGTGAGTTTACAAATTAGAACTACTTGTCAAATAAACTCAAATTAACTTCGTGGTACTAATTAACTTCATACAGTGTTCTTTGCTCATCTAAAATACGATGATACGATTTAAAATTCTATCTGATGTTACGATATGAAGAAGAACGGACCTTTTATTGCATTAAATCATTGATTCCAAGAATGTATACAAAGAAAATTCTTCCTGAAGAAAACTTTCAAAGTAGAAAAAGTAATTTGAGAGCGGGAGGAAAAATATACTCATAAAGTAGAAGATAAGAAGAAAATTCCGCGAAAAGGCAGCTTGTCCGAAATTTACGGAGCCAGATGTAGGAAAATGTAATATCTGTATCTGTCTTGCCATTTTTTCCGTTTTTTCCTAGGTTTGGCTACGTTACGAAAAGTTGATTCTGAATGTGTGCTTAAGTACAGACTATATGTTCTTGTTCCTCATTCAGTTTAAAATACTCAGATACTCAAACATTCAAAATGAATAAATACTTTGTGGATGACAATAAAGTAGTGACAGCACTCTGGATTGCAAGACTGACAATTATGTGCCTCTTCATTCGAAGATGCAGACGATTAGGGAGGTATAGAGATGATATATAGGAAATTATTGACGCAAAAAACAATTTAAACCACTTGGAGCATGAATTGACACAATTATTTTCAACATTGGCATAATTGAATGGAAAATGACACCGAAATAATTAATTTGGCGGAATGCCTCCATCATGCAGATAAGCGAGTTGATTTATACTTTGAAATTTTAGCTCTAATGGCACTCAAACACGTTGTTTCTTACAGTACCTACACAAAATACTAAGCAATATTACAAGTTTGTCCGAAAGTAGATGGCAGAGACTAATGTTATAGAAATGAAAATTGTCGTCTTTTCGTCAAGAATTATCCAAAGGAGGAGGTTTTGAAGTTCAAATCGTAAGTTCGATCCATTATGACTGAAAGAAGGCCAGTTCCCGATATTGGATGTACATATGTACACGGGATACGACCTCAGCTGAACGTAGGGGATTTGGAACTAGCCCCTAACCTTGTAATTTAATCAACAGATCCATATAGTTAACCAAATAAATTAGCTTAATTTATCAAAAGTTCAAAGATCATGTCATTACTAGTCAATTTTAAGGGTTCTATTCTTCGGCTATAATACAAACCGTCAAAACTATGGTTGCATTGTAAGTATGAAATAACTTCTTTCTTAATGTACGTAATGTATTATTAGCATTGAAAAAATATTGCAGTTTTAAAAATCCAGGTTCCTGCTTCCATTGGACCTCAATCTTAACACTTAAATAATTCAACCAATTGCAAAAGTACATTAACCAATGAATTTGATGTTGCCCTGACAACCTCTGTGCGAATTTTGGACATCATATCCATTACATTAAACCAGTGTACTTCTCCCTCCATCAAGAAATTAATAGTATAGATAAAAGGGTTTTATTTTAAAGGAAGTATGTAATATTTCTTTTTTCAGTAATTAAAGAGCAGCTATTGTTTAGTTAAAAGATTTTCAAGAAATTCACTTTGCGAGCGGAAAAGAATAAGTGTTGCATTTCACTGCGATATCTCGGATGAATTAACTCTGGAACAAATTTAGAGCCACCCATACTCAAAAGGGATTTGAAGTACGAGTGAGTTAAATGAAAGCAAGTCAGAATGAATTAAAAAATTGTCCTTCTGAAAAGGAGCGCGACAATGTCGGCGAGGTACACAAGAAATGATGTATAGATCTCATGTATATGTTCATACGAATACTTACCATGGAATATAAATGAAATCGAAGTTAGGAGAAGTGAAGCAAAATGCAAAGAGGGAATAAGAAAATGTGATAAAATATTTAATATAATAGGGTTTATGTTAAGAGATAAACGAAAAAAATCTCATGAGCGACAAAATATGCTTCAAGTACATGAATTTTTTTTCGAATTATGCAAAGATATATGAATATTTCAATTACGTACGCAAACAAAAAACTAAACAAGGAAGAAATTATCATTCAAGTTCATGTTGCATAGTTATTGAAGAGGAGGTAATTAAAGTTTTTACTGGTGATAATGCTGAAATTTCTTAGAGGTACAGACATAGTGAGATAATAAATATGTTTTACAGATAGAGATTTTGAAAAATCGGAAAATCAAAGGTATTGTTTGAACTTATTTAATCTCTGAAATCAGCTCAGCATGGCCTATAGTTTACTGTTTCAGATGTTCTTGAAACTTCTACAGACTGTTAAATATAATTGGAGGACCACCTGGAAAGAAGATACAAGACCAGATTTGACTCCGAATATTAGACTCACTAAATACTTCTGAAGACATTCTCCTGTTTCAACCTTCTCCTGTGTACCCTCTTTATCTCTTATTTTTTAATCTTTCCTCACCTCGACCTCATTTATCTTGCTCAGATAACCTCTTTGAAGGCTTTTTTAGCTTAATTCTATTTTTGTGACCAATATGATGTTGGGCAGCTACAATGCACGCCTTTAGTATGATTCATTTCAGTTTTTTGGGTTTAAGTACATGTTTAGCCGAAAAACCAGAAATTTCATGCGATAAAACCTATAAATCAAATGAATAACAATGATCGAAGAAATGTATTTGAGCGACAGTTATATGAATTTGTACTACTTGAGATCAGTTGGGGTTTTGGAAGATATTTGAACTTTAAACTTGAGACTCCTGTACCGTTTAGGGAATCGAGTTACATACTAGGAAGCTTTAACGCTGTAAAGAAAAGTTAGTTAAATGTAATGTGTTTCTTAGATGCAAAACGGGTCCCAACAATTACCCTAAATGTGATTTAATCCGACTCTGATATGAATTCAAGAGTAAAAATATTCTACATTTCCAAGAGATTTTCTTTATAATTATTTGTTTATTTTCCTTCATTTGTTGTAAAAATACAGAAGTAAAAATCCGAATGGAATTTTACATATAAATTTGATTCATAGTTGTCCGCTTGTTTTGAATAATTAGAAAAATATAATTCGAAACGTAGAATTATAAAAATATTCAAATAAAAATTTTAGTCAAGAGGAAAATATTAAACGACGCAAGATCTGGTCACATATTTAGGTATGTGATGTCAATGGATATTTTAATAGTTTAAAGCAAGTAGCAAGTGTATTATTTGTAATCATTGTAAACCTTGATATTTCATAGGCTGCGATCTGAGTGTAATTTCGAAACACTAATTCAGGGAAGGATCTAGATGAAGGTACAACTTTTTGAGGCATAAAAATAAGCTCAAAATAGCGTCCCAGTTTTCGATACTATAGAACTACCCGAGGCTCTCCCGGTACATCGTACTAGTAGAAAATAATGATAACATGGATTTTGGCTGTAATTGCAAATATATGCTCCCGATCAAGTGCTGGTTAACTTATACAGAAAATACAAAAGATGCGATACATCTCATCGTAATAATGAAATGCCGAATGCTCAACGATCAAGAAGAACTTAATGTAATTTGCGCTTTTCAAACAAACGAAAACTGGAAATGTAAAAATATTCTGTGAAAGAAGCTTTGCATATGATAAAAAGAAGAAGTTTCAATAGTTTTTTTAACTGCTGTACAGATCTCTAAAAACGGCGTAGCGATGAATGCTAACATGCAATGGAAGAAAAGTTTCCTCGACATAATGTCAAAAAATGTATTTAATAATCGTTAATTTTTTTATTGAATTTAGTTTTATTAATATTGAGAAGACATGCTTACCATTTTCATTAAGTGTACAATTTTGTTTGAAATAACTAAAATTGTAGACTTTTAATGTAATTTTCACATTTTCTAACATTTTCTGTTCAGATATATTCTTGTATTGCTGCTATTCAATCCGTCAGAGTTTTAGCATCCACAATTCAACATTTTAACTCAAGAGCAGAATCAACCCCGAAAATATTTTTTGGTCCTCTCAGTGTTGAAAGTCAGTAAGTACTGAAGCATTTGCATGAAAAGATATTTGTACTGTTTCAAGGGTGCAAGAAGTGGATTTCAGAAGTTTAATATTTCTATGTTTCTTATACTTGACAAAACTATATGGCTTCTAAAAATATTTATCATTAAAATGGACATTAGATTTTTCTTTTGTACCGCTCATGCGACTAAGGACATCTTTCTTGCACAAATAACATTTAATTACATAGTATAATTCAAAACGTTTGAGTAAGAAATAAATAGTTAAAGGAGAGATAACGAGTTTTTATGAACCATAAAGATGTCCATGTAATTCTGGGGGATAAGAAAGTAATTTTCAGCGAAGCAACGCTTGGTTTTTAAAGTGTGATTTAATATATACCAAAAAGATTCTTGGCAGAAATATAGCGAAAGACAAAAATAATAAAGATGATTTGATTGCTGCTTCGAGCGAAAAATGATACTCAATAGCTTGGAAAAATACGACAAAATTCAATTGGTTTGCAATGTACCTGAGAAATTTCCCCGACAGCTAATTTTTATCTTATCTCAAAGTATAAATTTGTAGTATTTACACAAAATTCTTCTTCTAGTGACGAATAAAAATATTTTCTGAGATTAAACGTCAATGCAACTTCTGAACAATTTCATCATGTCCGGGACAGTATTCATATATTGTAGATTATTTCTGTGGATTTGATGACTTGCAGTGTTTATATATTTTTACTGTTGTTAATATTTTCCTTACTTTGCGGTCGGTATTGGACCTGGTACGACAAATGTTATATTGATTGAGAAAAAATATACAAATTCTTAGTACGGGGACAATAACTGCTTCTGAAATAACTGCACTGCTTTTAGTTCTGATACAAGTATAGTGCTTATAGTTACTGTATACTGATATTGTTAATAGTTCCTTAAAACTGACGGTCTAATTGCGTAAGAAAAAATTGATTTATGTTCATGTACTGAAAGCTTAAAAAAACAATCCAAAAATAGATAACTGGGAAAGGACTTGTCACCTGGGACTTTCATTTAAATATGATAATGTTTAAAATTTAATCTCATGATAGGGACGGAACTGAAAAGAAGACTGTATTTAAATTATAGAAAATATATTCATTTACCTTTAGAAACTAATCAATTCAAAGGTGATTTAGCATGTCTCAAATAAAGTTCCTTTGCGCACCGCAATTTATATGTTACTGAGCAGAGATAGATACTGTTGCATCTGCTTTCACAATACCGTACTATAGCAACACGAAAAATAACTCATAATCACAGAGTGTAAGATAAATAATATTAATTTATATATATCACAGTCTGCAGAGGTAAATTTGAGTTGGAAGATAGGTGTGATCAAATATTAGTAATTTGATGGTGACAAAAGGTTGCTCTTACAAAGACAGTGAAGATTATCAGTTTTACAGACTGAATCAAATCAGAATTTTGTGCATACCATTTTATGCTTTTCCGGAAACTATGGGAGTGGAAACATTGGTATTTTGAGGTAAAAATTGATAGAAAAAATAATTTCACTAATAATAATATTAATTTTGAAATACCTGATTTGTGATGCGAAGGATTACTTTAGGTCGTGGAATTCGATTTTCAAATAAATTTTCATTCCAATATTTGCTCCAGTCGCTTTTCGAAGGAAGTTCGGGATGGACCTATATTTTAGTGTATGTTATGTTATCAACAAACAACAAACATACGCTTTTATTAAATGGTCACTAAACAGAGCTAGGTCACTCAAGCATCAGGTGATGTGAGAGACAAAGCACGGCGAGATACGGCATGAGCCGTCAGCTGTAGAGCGACGGAGGCGAGGGTGTTGACCAATCGGTGGTATTCATCAGATTGGGGTTTCCCGCGGCGGAGTGCGAAAAAGGAGGCGACTTTAGCTAGGGCCTCACGGCCAGGTTTGCCGATGGCTCCGTGAGTATCGAATCCAAGAGGATAGAATTGGGCTTTTATCGTCCCACAGAGGGCAGCGTAATGCACAGTTTTCGAGGCTTCAATGGGCAGGGTAGCCCCTCCGGAGGTCTTGCGAGAGTGGGAGATGGCCCGTACGGTGTAGGGGCTTGTAATGAAGACGTCAAGTGCGCAGGAACGTGAGGAGAATTCGATGTCGTCAATGAGGATGTCCATTCGGGGGCATTCCGAGTACGGGAGGTGGGCTTCGCAGGGGAAGGTATATTCGAGCTTCGGGCGCAACAGTACAGAAGGATGTCGGAGGAGGGTAAGCAGTTTGTCTCGAAGGTGGTTGTGGCGTCGGAGGAAACCCTCCATTGCTGGGCAGTGGATAGCATGTCTCCCGAGTGGGTCGAGGAGGGGCGGGGGTTGAGCTTGGGAGAGTGCACACCGGGGGCAGTGATCCTGGCCGTTGAAGACGGGGTGACCAAGTTGAAGCAGGATCATGTATGTCTAGATTTGAGGTTCGATGTGGGTGGAATCGCGGGAGACCGGGAGGGTGAGAAACGGGTGAGTTGGCGGACCGTGTTCGACAGCTGAGGTTCCGGGCGAGTCCGTGAGCTGCACTTTCGTATTGCCGGGGAGAGGAGAGATATCTTTTGTGGCGTTCATGATGGATGGCGCATGTGAGGGTAGTCTGGACGCCTTGGATTTGACCGCTCGTGGGGAGGTGGGCAAGGAGATGTTGGAGCCGAAGATCGGCAAAAATGTTATCAAGTAGACAGAAAGGAATAAATTTATATATTACATCTACTACAAAACCAATAGTCGGAATTTATTTGAGATTAACTCCAGCGTGAGTAATTCTCTTTTCTAAGTTGAGCAATTGGTAAACTGTACTGTCATTTTCCTTCCTTGGTCCTTTTGAGAGAGCTTGTATTATGATCAGCTAATAATTTGTATAGGAGTTTTGATTTAATTATCATAAATTATGTGAACTTCGGAAGTTATCCTAGCATAAAGTATATGAAATAGGTTAGTTCGAGGCAAATAAAACTTTTTGCAGTTATATTTGTGGGTCAGTTATGGGCAGCTTCTAGAAAAAGCAAAAAAGTCGACATGTTTCCATGCAATAAATTGGCAATCGATAGAGTAATTTCTTGACCCTCTTTTGTCACTGATTTCATTTAGATCATCAATTTTAGCAGTTTGGCGTCATGGTATGGAAATAGTTGTCTAAAATAGAGACATGAAGCATTTATAGAAGACTAGATCAGTTCTTTCGCAACGCTACGCAACTTTATTGGCTTCTTCTAACTGTATGCTTTCTGGCCTCCTACATCTTTCTAGATAGAATAAAGACGCCGCTATCTCTTCTGTTGTACAAACCTTTGTTCATGACCTCTCCTGGCTCTCAGCTTTCGGAGCTCCCACAGAAACCACCCTGTTTTGTCATTTCTTCAGAGAGATTAAAGCGGTGGTACTGCAAACGTCATGATCCAAACTATCCTTTTAGTATAAATAACTTCTTTGTCGTACATGGATGAATAGAAAAGAAGGTAGAGAGGAATAATTAGTTGACAGAATGTAAAATTGTGCTTTATTATCATCACTTAAACCGAATTATCTGTCTTCTGAGAACTGTTAATATTTTTAGAATGTAATATGGGACTAAATTGTCAAGAAGTTTAATAAGATCTTAAAATTATTGATTTCTTTGCTTAATACATACTTTTCTGAGCCGTGAAATGAAAAGAAAGCTTTAACAGGGTATGAAATTAAAAGCAGAGAAAAAAGGAACCATTCTAGCTCAATACATAAAATATAAATAATTAATAAATGTTTAATATATATCGAAAAATTTAAACCCATTTGAGAAAACAGAGGATATATTATTTAGAGAAAGCTCACGGATAAGTGTAATAATTTACAAATGGGGAAAGTATACTTTACCACTGGTTATCTAGTAAAAAAAATGTTCTGAGTGGAATGAAGGAGTTACATAATGTAATTATTCTATTGCCGGTGTGGAAAAATTGTGAAAATTGTTTTTATAAAGGTATGAAACGAAACTTACGTTGAGGTTTCTAATTTAATCCTAGTCACGATTATATATACCATAAGAATTGGTTTAGTCGTTCATAGAGGACATAATGCAGATTATTTATCAAATGGTCATCAATAGATTTCTAGGCAAAGATAGTACTCAGATACTACGGGAATTAAAATGATAACAACATATGATTTGCGTTGTTATGGGAATGGGATGCAGGAAATGATTTTAAGTCATTTCAAGAGAAGCAAGTCTTAAATAAGTAAAAAAAATAACGAGAGATGAAGCGGTACCAGTGAAAATCGTATGGTACGAAACATTAACATTTCAAGCAAGGATGATTTTAAAATGATCACAAATTAAGACAATAGATTATTTTTCTTGAAATTTGTAGAAACGAGAGGACACTGCCAAGTTTTTGTCTGGATTTCTGATACGTTCGGTAATTTCTCATAACTTTGGGCTATATGTCTTTTGCTTGCACTGACCTGTAGTTTTCTCGCATTTATCGTTTATATTACAGCTTAGAATTCATTGTTCTCAAATATAGCTACTTCGCTGTAGTAGTTAAATACCTTCGTTCCTTCCAGCTACCACAAGTACGTTCAGTGGATTTCACTAATCCAAATGAATCCTAAAAGCTCAACGCCAAGGTAAAATGAGGATTCAGTTTGTCAGAAATATTGTTTCAATCTCTCCCAGCCAGACAAAAAAGAAAACTTTAAAGGGATGAAATTTTTTAGGAGTTGTATGAAGTAAAAAGGCGAACTTCATAATTTTCAAGGACTATTAAGGAAAAAGTGATATTATTTATTTCATTGGACGTATTTTAAGGGCGACAGAGATGACAGATTTTCAAATTTTAACATAAACGCGTAATTTATGGACGTTTTACTGATTCCTGTTGTATTTCATGGGACGAAACTACTGTTGTAGGGCGGTTCAGTGGATCAAATTTTCCATTAATTCTTCTGGTGCCTCATTTTTTCGAGCGATTTGAATGAAAAAATTGGAGAGAGTCAGTTATCCCTTCGAAATGATTCCTAAACCACTTCATGCAGAATATGAGAAATTTTGATAATTTTATGGACTATGACGTATTAAAAAACATTCGCGAATGTCTTGATCATTGTATTAGGACGTTTAGGGCCACTAAAGTCAGCCTTAAGTTAATAAAACGACGGTAAGTTAGCCATCATAGCTAAATAATACAAAATGTTCCGGCCAATACCTGGAACATGATACTAGATAAAGTGCCATATTTTTCCCCCAAAAAATATTGATATCTTTGATTTATCAAAGTCAAGAGAGTAATTTTTTTTTAAGTCTAGGTTTGATCCAAAAATGATATCAAATTTCTGTTTTCAATGATAAGTGAGATACGATTCATAATTAATTGATTCAATTCTTTCTACTCTCTTACTTCACATATTTAGACCAACTTCCTCTCATGGGAGGACTAAAACGTGAATCATACCGCACTGTACAATAAATACAAGCTTTTTCTTTGATTTGTGAATCTACGCCGAAAGAGTGCCTTCACTCCCCCCCTACTTCAACCATCACTTCCCCTTCGTGGTGCTGGACGCTATTGCCGCGTGCGGCGCAAGGCCGCGCGCATTCGGCGCGCTGCAGCCGCTCATACTGTAGTGCAGTTGGCACTCAGACTGTACTGTCATCGGCAGAGCTGAATTTGATGATATTTTTTTTGATCTGATTCACTGCTAGCCAGCAGGCACTGTACTGTATAGTAAGGGCAATTTTCGCTTGTCGCCCATTATTATTCCGGGTACTTTATAATCACCCGAGGGGGCTTGAGGGCTTGCAATCTGGACCACTCGGCCCCCAAATTGGACCTGATATTTTCGCAGGTTGAGGGCACCTATTGGGCCAAGTGTCGAATTTACTTATCTCTAACTTGGACCTCCCTTACTTGGCTGACCCTAACTTCACTTACCCCGCCATCGTAGATAACACTAACATATCTAACTAGTATTTATAACTACCTGGCCACTAGGGCCCCAGATTAAACAGCCACCCCGGTGTTGGCTCTGAACTTGACTCCGAACTTCCGCCTTTGCAGAAACCCTGCCAACAACAACTTTGGCAATAGCCATGTTTATCCGCCCGGGTCCCCCTTTTTATTTTCCCTCTATCTATCCAATATTACGGCACCAATTTTGTTGTTTGTTTGTGATAATTGCTGACACTTGGCGCCCCGGACTCCGGCGTCTATATACAAATAGGAACTTCAAGGTTGTCGTTAGTGGCAATATCCTTACTTCCAAGAGAGATAGGCCAAGTGGGAAAACCCGAGGCGCATCAGCACGGCAAGTTGATGATTTATCTCGCCCAGGTGGGCTACTGGTACTGTGGATGTCACAACCAGTACATAGGCTCCAAGGTTTCTGGTCCGACGACAGACGGCTTCTCCGAGCTCTCATACTCAATGTGCCCAACATTCACAGTCCATATGGCACCGAGGCGGTACCTAATATTGCACAACACACAACTTCGCTGCCCATTACCGCCAAATAAAGCCTCCCCAGTCCCTGTCCCAGTCAACCCAGCCCTTTTGGCACGTACTGGGTGTTCTACACCTTGAATTCCCCCAAAAGCTCCTGTCCCCGCGGTTCTCTCATGACCGGCACCCGCGGTAGTCGCTCAAACACTGACACCAGATGCAGACACTCAACCATCGACACCGGAGATACAGCCACTGCCACCTATCCAAGACATATTTACGACGCACACTCCTGTCAGGGCGCATATCCCAACAAAATTCCGGGTACTACTTGCCGAGTTGTGCGACAAGACAATGGAGGAGACAGTTTCCGCCTGCACATCCCGACAACTCCAGGGAGTGCAGACATTTGCCAAAGTATTTCTGTTTCATGCAGTGATGTTTTCAGACATAGCTCTCCCCAGCTCCTGTCCCCTCGAACGCCGCCTGCAATCAATCGTAGAAGCAATGAAAGAGCGGATAGAACTATGGAACTCCGGCCAATATATGACTTTGAAGGAAGAGGCCGTCAGTTCGTCTCCCCCACGCTCTGCGGCTACTCCGCCTATCTCCGACCAGCAGCAGGTGAGGAGACGCAGAGCTACTAAATTGGCTAGAGGGGGGGCATATGGAAAGCTCGCACAGGCGCTCGGCTCCTTGGACGTCTTACTACCCACCCCCGAGGTCGTCCATGCACTCCTCTCGAAGCACCCGCAACAAGCCCCCGACAACGAGGCAGCGCACCACACCCAACAAGACAATGTCTCGCCTTTCCGCGACTTCACGGAGAGGGAGGTCCTCGACGCTGTTCGTGGGTTTAAACTAGGTTCCTCTGCGGGGGGTTCTGGTCTCAAACCTTGCCATCTTGTCGAACTGCTGCGAGCCCCGTCTTTATCTGGCTCATCCGACTTTTTGGCAGCCTTGTCTAAAATGATGAACACCTTAGCAGCTGGCAAGGCCCCAGCCGCTCTTGCCCGTTGGATAGATGGCGCGCCTCTAGCCCCTTTGGCAAAGAAAGACCTGACAACCAGGCCAAAAGCGGTAGGAGAAACTGCGCAGATTGACTGGTAGCTGCCGAATGACAAGAGCCTCCGCGAGTGCAGCAAAATACCTACAACCGCTGCAGGTTGGTACTGCTACCCGATCCGGAGCTGACACTTCGTCCATGGAGTCCGAAGGGTCGTGCAGAAGTTCGGACACAGCTCCAAATACGCATTGCTGACTGTTGGCCTCAAGAATGAATACAATTTGTGCAGTCGGACAGCTTTCCTGGCAGCAGTCAAACACCAGTTCCCCGATTTGTTCCCATGGGTTGCACACTCCTACGCACACGAGCCCGCTTTCGTGTGGTTTGGTCGTCATATAATCCGGAGCGTGCAAGGAACGCACCATGGGGACAACCCTGGTGGGCTCCTTTTCGATCATGCGCTACACCCCGTTATCCTCAAAATCCAACGGTTATTGACATCAGGGGATGACGAAAAGCAGCAACTCGGCAACCTGCTGTTTCAACTCTGGTACCATGATGATGGGAAAATCATTGCAAAATACAACCAGCTCCGCAGGGTACTAGTCATCTTGTCATCGCCAGAGGCCACAGATCGGGGACGGCATCTAGCAGTGCCGAAATGCCGAATCTGGTGGCCAACTTCACCACAGGGGTCGTTGCAAGGCCCCTATCCAAGAGAACTGGCACAGGAGTACAGCGAGGGTACAGTGGTGCTAAACGCTCCGGTTGGCACCAATGGCTTCACCCAGTAGCACTTCACAGGCCATTTGAATTCTCTGAAGCTGTTCCTCGACACCATCATCGCCGTGGAGAAGAAACAAATCGCGTTCCAGCTCCTGCGCAACTGTTTTGGGGTCTGTAAGCTCGGTTACCTGTTCCGAGTGGTGCCACCAGCTTGCACACTGGGGAAGGTGCTGCAATTTTCGATGCAATGATAGAGAACTGTGTGCGCACACTGGCCGGGGGGCTCCTCGACCCCGAAATATTTCGAGAACTGCAGTTTCCTGTGAAATCAATTACCGCCAAGAACCTATCACTGGGAATTGGACTTACCTCGCGAAGCCAATTGCAACTGCAGCCTTCCCCGCCTCCACCACAGCGTCCAACAGGCTGTGTACAGTTCTCCTGTCGGCGAAAATCACGGATCTCGCAACGTACCGGGACATCGTGGATGCGCACAAGATTGTGGCCCTTTCGTGCTCCCAATCCAGGATTCTCTCTTTCAGTGCCCTCTGCTCAAACAAAAAACGGCCCAGAAGACACTATTGGACGCCATACATGAGCGGGTGCAAGAGGAGGTCAATGTTAGGGAGAACAGACGGCAGGCCTTCCGTGCCCCTACGGGGCACACCGGCGCGAAAAATTAGGTTCACTGTACTCCATCTCCGCGTCTAGAGAGAAGTATTGAACCAAGGTAATTCTCCATAAGGTTCCGATACTACTGCCAAGTCCCTCCTTTCCCTCTGGAAACATCTTGCAACAAGGGTAACTGCCCCCAAACTCTCTACGTTCTCGGCGACTCTCTGTTGAATTGCTTGCACGGGGCGAAAAGACGCAAAAACAGGACTTTCAGGTCAGTTTGTTGGCGAGCAACCTCGGGAAAGCTGCGCGACATCCATTCATCGAGCCGCGGGAAGGGCTCTATCGCACCAGACCTAATATTCGCGCAATGGGACCCACTGGCCGAACAAATTTCTTCGATGTCACCTTCGTCAACCCCTTAGCGCCCTGGAACAGGAGATTAAGGACTTTTAACCCACTCATCTAGCTCAACGCAGCAAGAGCGGCGAAACAGAGAAGATGTAATGCAAGTAACACTCCTACTGTACTGCCATCGGCAGAGCTGATTTTGGTGACCTTTTTATGATCCAAATTTTTTTAAAGGGCATCACACTGGTACCAGCAGTTACTGTTCAGTACAGAAAGGGCAAATGTTTTTGTCGGCCCCAATTTGTCTCGGACTGTGTACTCAATCGAAAGAGCCTGAAAGCGTGTAGCTCGGACCACTCGGCCCTAAACTTGGACCTGATATTTTCGTAGGCGCAAGCCACTCATTGTGCCAAGTGCCGACTAGCTCATCTTTAAGTTCGATATTTATTGGCTGAAATCTACTTTAATTATCGCACCGCAGTCGGTCGTCCTAGCTTAGCTAGCTAGTAGTATTTATAACCACCCGGCCACTAGGGCCCGGGATGAAACAGCTATCACCGGTGCTGGCTTTGAACTTGACTACCGACTTCTGCCTTTGCAGAAACCTTGCCAACGGCAACTTTGTGTGTAGCCCCGTTTATCCACCCGGGTTCCCTTTTATTATTCCCCCCTCTCCACCTAAGATTATAGTACCCCTTTGTTGTTTGTTTGTGATACTTGCTCACACTCGGCGCCCCGGACTCCGGCGTCTATATACAAATAGAAACTTCAAGGTTGTCGTTGGTGACAATATCCTTACTTCCAAGAGAGATATTCAGCACTTCTGACCCACTTATATCCCTTCTTTGTCCATTATTACACCCCTGGTGTCTACGGTTCTATGGAATCGATCCTTATCGAGGTACTTTTATTTCGCGGATCACGGTACGGGCTTAAAACTCGGAGGACAAGTATACCGTTCAGCCGTCCAATGAGTCACCCCGCTCTTCCAGACCCAATTCTTCTCACCACCGGCGAGCTGTGCTACTGCATCGCACGGTGCTTAAAAAGAAAAAGGGATAGCGAACACCCTGTGAGTCTTGATGTGTTTGTGTTAGTATTCTCATTGTCTGACGAGGCTCCGTTTCTAGACGAGAAGAAATACGCATCGCGCATTGCACTACAGAAGATACGAGTCCATCGCGTTTTCTGCCAGAAGTAGGCTGATACCCGTCCCTATCTCTGCCCTCAAACGATGGCATCCGGACGTCCACGAGTTGCTAACCAACGTCACACGCAACATCGCAACGAGTGCCAGGGAGTCCAATGCGAAGGTCAAACGAGTCTTACACAGAATCATGCCGCATCGCAGCGGCAGCAATGTTCAATGTGTCGTGCCTGTCGGCTGGCCTCCAGCCAGTTTTCTAGCGTTTCGATGGCTTCCCGAGAAACCTTTACAATGTAAGCTTTTACTTATATCAAGACATCCCTCAAGAAACAGCTGACCTCATTTTTATTGGATTAAAAACACCCTAAACTCACTCCCTTTATAAAAACTGTGGCAGAGGAGTTGTAGCTTCAAATCTGGGTTTACATCAATAAATGCTTACCTGCAACAGATATAACCTATAATAGAAAGGTACTTAATTTAGGCGTTCTCTACTAAATGACCCTTACGAGTGAAAATGTAGGATTCTCCCAGCTCCTGTAGCACCAATCGATGGTATTGAGAGCACCTTACATCATAGTAAAGCTTTTTTCCTTCATTCCACGAAATAAATACATCGTTCTCGATTAGTAAGACGTAAATAGTCTCCAGGGGAAATAAATATCTCTTTGATGGATTAATATGATTACTTTGGCTTGTAATAGTATGAAATATTGTTTTGAGAAGTTCCACTGGTGCCTTGGTACAATAAATGAACAGTTTATGAAAAAATGCAATACCATGTATGCAAGGAAGGAATGTAGGTAAATTCGTCCCATATAAACACCACTTGAGACCATCTTCAGGGCAAAAGGCAACAAAAATTGAATAAGTAAATAGTGCATTATGAAAATGTAAACTTGACTATCGTACTATATAGGATGCAACCAGTACATTTTGATGAAATATTTAATATAGACTATTGTAACCGAAATTACTTTGTCTTAATAGTTGACGAAATCTTAAAACTCTGAGTATTTCACAGCATTTATTTGCAACTTGCCGTTGAATTTTGCTCACTGACTAAATCACAGAAATATGTAAATATTAATACCATCATTATTGTATTCAACCACAATAAGTGCTTCAACATCTGTCCTTTTAGTGGAAATAATAGAAAATGTGCAAATGGATCAGAATGGATCAAACCAGAAGACCTTGGAGCTTTTTTCCCACTCTACAATTCACAAAATGAAATCTAACTTTCCGTGGTCTTTTTTTGAAGAAGAAAGTTTTGAAATATCTGCTTAGCAATTACTGGAAGTATATTACGAAAAGGTGGGATAAATTAGGTTGTATAAAGATCCTTATATATTCAGCCAATATTCAGCTAATTTCTTTTATCCTCTAAAAATTTTCATTTTGAGTTGAAATTATTTAAATAACAAATGTTTGGATACTTCGCTTTTAGATAGAAATTTGAAAATTTTAATTTTTCTACCGCTAATCAGAGGCCGCATAAAATGGAACATGATTACCATTATATATTTATTTGTGTGTATTTATATGTAAAAACATTTTACATAATGTGTTTCTTTTGATATTTATTTACTTCATGCTGTAACTGTAGTTCCATATAGCTCCAATCAAGCCGTTTACTCAAATGCTATTAGTTTTCAAAATTATTAAACAGCTACTCTCTAGATATTTCTCTATTTTTCTGTACTTTTTGCACTGAGCAGTTGTTGCATAATACCTATATAATCACCGAAGTGATGGTACTGAAATTCTCCAGTAAGTCTTTTCCAATATCTTTCCAGGATTAATAAGCGGTACAATAAAGTCTTAATTTTAAGTAAAGTTACGAACATACAATTTTCAAGAATTTGCTCCAAAGTCAGCCCAAATATTGGCTTTGGGGCATTCAATCCCAGAAATATTTGGTCAAGTCTCTTTGTATCGGTGTAGATAATGAATTACTCCACACATCTTTAGCATATGACATGAAGTTAATGAAGATTGTTTTGAGTAATCTACAGATTCGGAAAGTGAATTCTTATTGGTTTTTTGAGCATTTCACAGTGAGACACTTACAGTAACTGCGTACTAGATGTATACATACAATGTCTGTTTAGTCCTACCGGATAGAATTGAGTATTTGATTGTATAAAACGAGAAACATTACGGTTCGTTACAGTAACCAAGAAAAGATGATCATTAAACAGATCCGAAAATGTTCATCGAAGGTCAATTTGGGGTGTTTGGACTTTTTTTTACTTGATTTGCCAATTTCATTTTTCAAGTAAATGTGAGCTGAAAGAGAAAAAGCGTGAAAACAAATTACATCAGTGAAATTCGCGTTTTTCTTTGAATTTTACCATGCGAGCAGTTGATTTTTGCCTTCCTGTGACATAGCTAAGTCATTTAAACGGTGAATGAAAAGATCTAGTAGGCGCCACTTTTCTCGTCAGCCTTGTGTCTACATTTAGTACTACATAAAATATACAGGGGACCGATTTAGCTATGAAATTAAACTACAAATTACATAGTAATTATGTTCCAAAAAAGTTCCAACTTACTCAAAGCTTACTTTAAAGAAGGTAATCTTCAAAATAGATGTAAAAATAACCAAAATTGCCGTATTTTGATATGTTTTTATCAAAATCTAGCAATTTTGGTTATTTTTTTGCAGGACTTTTTATTAAACCTCTTCATCCTCTGAACAATCTGAACGCCCAATCTTTTTCGTGATTTTCAATTTTCTTTTGGGCTATTTATTGCAAAACTAATTTTGGTATGCAGGTAAAAACTCAAAAGAGTGGTAGCAATCGGCTTTGGTGAAATTTTCTGAAGTTAGTAACACAAAAAAGGTTTACGTTACAAAAAAAGAACTGCACCACATTGTGAATGGAAGGAGGTATAATTAATATTAATCTCTATATAAGAGTACAATATTAGGTATGGGAAGTTAAAATATGAGAAGAGACTAGTTATACAGACAAAATTGTATCAAAAACATCTAAATTTCTTAGTTTCATCTAGAGACGAATAGCTTCAACATCTTTGCAGGTGCTAGTTTTAGAATTGTCTACTACAATTAAAGCATAGAACAAATGTACTTCACTGAGAACATTTAGTCTCCATACAAAAATAGCTTTCATTAGAAAAGAAATTACGCTGTAAAAGACTCAAGTTTCTCTGTCTACCAACTTATCTCCAATAAGCGGTCTAAAAATTTTTCAGTTCACTATTAACAATGTAAAGAACCAAAATTCTGTTTAAAATTTGCTTTTATGCAAAGAATCATCTCTATATCAAATCTTCATAACGTTCCCAAGATTGTAATTTCGCAAAGAACGCCTCTAAAAATCAAAATAGGCGATACACAAAAATGGGGAAGTACTACTTAATGTTTTTGAATGGAATAGAAAAAAAGAGCATCAAGACATAAGAAAGTCATCTCCTTCTGTACAAGGCAAAAGGAAACGAAAAAGAGCTGTAATCAACTATCTTCTCTTTTGCTCGTTGGTGGCACTAATTTTCAAATCCGGCAAAGATGTACGGTTAAACATTTTATAATGCTAAAACGGCTGCATAGAGGCAGAGTCAATTTTTTTCTTTTGTCGTTTTAATTCGAGAGATAAATGTTAAATCGTCTCTAGGAACAAAGTAGAGAAGAAATGTGAAATTATATTCGCGTTTTATGTATATTAGGGATCTAATTTTGGAGTGAATTATAATTCATAATTTGAAAAAGATAGTCTATGTGTATAAATTGTACTGAAAGGGGGGACAGTTGTATATTTGAATGCCTTTTAGCAGCAGCACGATGTTTCGCTTGATGTAAAATATGCGTAAACCTCGCTTCTGTTTTTCCAGTTTTTACAGGCTACACATAAGGACTCTCATTAGTTCATTACTTTCAGTTCAGACCCTAAAAATGCCAAAATTTCTTGGCTTCTAGCTGAAATTCCCATCATTGACGTAATAGCATGTAGATTATTGTCTTTACTGAGATACATCCCATAGGTATATATACAGTATCTAGGTATCTAGAGAGTATATCGAGATCATGGATTACGATTAATAAGCCACCTCACAAGAATTTGAATATATTATTAGATGTAATAAGTACCATTTTTAAGATAACTTATTTGCTGAAAGCAATAAATGTCTTTATGTCGACACTTTCAAAAGTTTCAAGAGTAATTGAAGTAAGGAGAAAAATTTCCTTCCACATCGGTTTCTTATGAAAAGCAATAAGAATTAAATGCAAAGTTCTATTTAAAACACAGCTTTTGATCTTTCTGTGACTGTTATCTTAGGAATAACTAATTATATAGTAAAAGAACCATTTTTATTGCTTCCACGTTATTTTTGATTACACCGGCAAATGTTCTGTTGTAATTCAACTACTTCAGATTAAAAAGTTCGATGCTCCTAGATCTCAATTTATTTACGAAGTATGCCTATTTCATGATCAGTTATGCCAATTAGGGTTGATCACGATAGAAATACTCTCTTAGGAGTAAGCAAAAAATGTATCTTAAGCCGTATGAAATTTATACAGCCTTACTCAGCAGTCTCTAGCCAATGTTGTAGCTCTGGTACAGCTATAAAATTATTGTTTTCAGATTATGTAGTGTTAATAGCCGATATACTCTCTTTCTTCGCTTGGACGTTTAAAGGGGACTCACTCAACATAACCACGATTCTTGGATGTCTTGGTATGTTCAAAATGATCTGCTGCCAACTAAAGATAAGTCAATCTGTCAGTTTCTTTTCAGTATTCAATTTGGATCTTACAATCAATCTTGGACTTCTTGTTGTCTATAGGTGACATAGTACGCAATTTTAGCAGTCAGTGGTCCCGTGACTCTTTACGACATGAAACCTTGATAACTATTCCAGAAAATAAGTAACATGAGTCATGCAAATTGTACCATGCGATACAAAACCTAAAACATTATCCTACAGAAAATTGAAAAGTAGATTAAAGTGAAGCGTTACATTATCTGTTATATTCGGGCACCAATAAAAGTTATGGGACAGTCAAAAGGTTCATTGGTTCCCATTTCGAAGATACACAGGATTTTTCCAGGCAGTTCTGCTGAAAAATGATACATTACGGCCTTCTTGGTAAAGAAAAATACTTATACAAAATAATTCAAAAAATGTCCTAGATCCATCTTATTTCACTGAATAAAAAGTTATTGATTCGTTTTAGAACAATATGTTTGAGTCCGCGGTCCGATTCGTCAAAAATGAATAGTAGTTTTCTCAAAAATCATAGAGCTGAGACTAACAGCCCTTTGAAGAGTTTTCATGCTCTATTATAGCTTGTATTTATCAGAGCGCCTCTACATAATTTTCAAATATTAAATCACCCTACATTCCTCCCTCTGTATACTCTACATTTTCTGCTAAATAAAATGAATCGTATAGATCTCTTTTAAAATGTTGATATAAGTTTTTTCTATGCGTTTTTATCTAAAGTTAGGTCTTGGTTACCAGAAATAATTCCAGATTACCAAATTTAATCGGATGTTTGGCCTATGAAAGAGAGAATTTCAATGTTTGGAAAAAGTATTTTAATACTTTCCCATATAAATCGAAAACCTAGAAAATACTTAAGAAATAAAGAGAAATTGGACCAGTAACATTTCATAATATGAAATTAGTGCCTCACTCATTGAAAGATTTTTTTCTAGCCTTTTACGCGAAAATGGAGCGCATTTTAGAGCAATTGGAATTTTTGAACCAAGAGTATTTTCTAAAGATTGGATTAATGTCAGAGTGACGGGAAAATGTAGCAGTGTCACTGTTAAAACGCCTCTCAATGCAAAGTTTCGACATAGCAGACACGAGCAGGAACTGGTACCGAAGATTTTCAACATTCATTATTTGTTTTTGATGCGTATTTTGGATTCTACGATTTCTCCATTGACTTACATTATCAAGAAGACATTCACTCACCCCAAGATTACGGCAGAGGAGTCAGCTCCTAATTCGGATGTTGAAAAGGAGGCAAGAGGGTTTTAATTGATGAATGCTGAGCCGTCGCTCGTGACGTGAGATGTACAGCTTGAGTCAATGACCCATTTTTTGTTGTTTCGATAGAAGGGGATATATATAGCAGATTGGAGTGATATATATTGTGCTGGAGATATTACCATGAATAGGCCGACAGAATCATGAAACTCGGCTGTTTACGTCATTTGTGAGGTATTTAGTTCCTTTTCAGTACTGTTTCTGTATTTTCGAGATGCGCACGAAATCTTCCGAATGGGAATGGAAATCTAGAGGCAATTACTGAGTCTGTATAAAGTCTTTCCCTCTAGAGATATGGACACATCTATCATTCAAGCTAGAAAAGAAACTTATATCTTCAAAAATAATTTCTTCTATCTATGAAACTTTGAATGTAATTAAAATAAAGCTTCCGGTAATTATTTGACCATCGGGTTGAGATATCTTAAGTAGTTTCACAGGAATGATTTCACGTAATGTAATGAGCTACCAGGTAGTACAGTATTGATATACCTCTCTAAAAGCATAATACTGTACTGATTATTTTGAAATATCTTGCTAGCCCCATTTTAGGATGTTAATAATATAATTGAAGATCAAGCGTTCAAAAGTGAAAAATTATGAAACATTCCTGATATCCCGGAGTTTATTTGTGTCGTACTGGTTTTTGGTATCCCGAAAATTCAACTTCATAAAAATATAAATTTCATAAATATACCTTTAATATTTAATGATAGCTCCGCACGCAACAATATTCCTATTGCATACATAAAAAGATTATATGGAAATTATTTCCCTTCATATTAGCCTTCAAATGGCTACTCTCGGACCATCAATAGTTGTAGTCCTCTAAAACTTGCCCAAAGGTTTACGTGATGCTCAAAATGTGCTCATTCCTGAGCAAAATGAAATTTCATCCCAAAGTGGAAATCTGTGGCCATCATTTGCATAATTATTGATATTAATGTTGACTTTTTTAACTTATCCTAACAAAAAATAGGAATATGATCTTAGGCTGAAATACTTTGAAGCTAGTAAAAACCTTTAATATATTTTCGTAGTGCCCAGGTACAATAGAACACTTATAAACAAAGCGATTGAAGATTTTTGGTGCTCAGTGTCATCGAATTAATTTGCGTTTAAAATTAAAAAAATATTTATTGGATGAATGTATTGATAAATTTGTGGATGGAACTGCCGATAACTTTGAAGATGGCATTAATATATATGAATTCAGAAAATTACCCCCGGAAAACCAGTTATGGGGGATTATGATGACAAATATTATAAAAAATCAGATACGTCTGAAAATGAAGGGTATATTAATCTAGAAAAAGTATATTTGTGTTGTAAACCAGTAAACATATCATCTGTAGAACGTATCTTAACTAATTTCGCAATGAAATATACCCATGCGGAAAATTTAATACATATTTCCTGCGATGACATTGAAATGGGTTCTCGTGAAATTGAGGTGCTACCTGCAACGAAAAATAAATCTTAGAAGTAAAAATATTTGTAGCTCCGCTATAGTATATTCTGATTTAAATAATTTTCCCTTCACTAAAGATTTGGAATCCCATCATATAAATTGAAATACTTATAACTACCACCAAATACTCCGATCTGAGTCGAGAATTAATCAAACGCTACATTAATTTCCAGTCATTTTTTTGATCAAAATTAGGACACTAGCTGGTGGTAAACAATTTTACAAGGCCCGAATTGCTCCGCACGTAACTGGATATAGAAAGAAAAATAATTTGAAATATTCTGAATCTTATTCTCCTTTTCGAATTATAATTACTTTTACCAGTTGAAATCTGCACCTGTGTCTGAAGTAATGGCACTCTAAAATTTTTTGAGTACAGTATATAACTTCAATAAGACCGCATCAGGTGAACGTGGAGGATACCGCTATGTCAAGAAGGTACATATCATATGTTTTGTATAGGCATGCTGAAAAGAGGCATATATCTCCATATTTGCCAACGATTCCACCAGTACCTGCATTGTTGGCTAATATGAAACCCAGTCAGTAAATTTCACATCTTCCGCCCCTCTTTGTTCTTTAGAATCAGTTGAAGAATCAGTAGAAGTGATTTTTCTTTCTTCAGAAGGAATATATGTCCTGTAAGGATTGTGTACAGCTTAAAACGCAACACTAAATCCCAATTAAGTCTACTGAAAGGTTTATCCAAGAACGCAATCGAGCATTCTTTAGCAGATGTAGTCTGACTAGACAGGAATATCTCGTCGTTTATTTATCTGTTGGAATTATTGCGAAAAAATAGATAGCTTACATGAACAAGAGGTTTAATTCAGAAAAATGGCTGATTTCAAATCGTTTCTGAGGTATAAATGTGTTGCTGATCGTGTGTGCTTCGTTTGTGCAACATTAAGATACGAAAAAAGAAGCAACACAATGTACCTAATCGAAACGTTGTAAGGTCTATTCAGCATAAATGTTTAGCTGCCAGCAAGTACTGTGGAGGATGACCTGTATGGTGAGAATGGATAATTCTATCTGGGATATCTCCAGCATCTTTGTGGCATTGTGTGTAGACGTTTGCTAGTTTGTAAAACATTTAGCGCGCAGCTACATACGCTACGATCGGAAGAATGTCCTTTTTGTTCCGCTATACGTCAGCGAGAACGGATTAAATTGCCATATTTCACTTTATTTGAAGCTAAGAAGGACGCAAAAGGACTTCCCTACACGAGAATTTTAATGAGAGTTGGTTTAAATAATCGAATGATTAGCGAATGTCGTCCTGGAATTTCATTTTGATTGTTCAGGTGGATCACTATGGTATGCGTAAATACCAGACACTCTCAAAAGCGTCTTTTTGATGGTTATACAAATTTCTGGATAAATCACCTCAGCCCAGCTGCTTGAAATAGATAAATATGTCGAGGATGGTAATTTCAGAGCCAGTTTTCCCAACATGGAGGCGTAGCAAGCGACAAAGGGGCTACAGAAGTACGGCTGATGGGACGAATTGAGATGGAAGGAAGGAGAGCCGAGATCTTACAAGGAAGTACAGGAGGGGCAATTTCTACCGCTTATGCTTAGGGGGCTAGAGTTTAAGAGGTTTTTATTAGGCAAAAGTTGATTTTTTAGCTTCTGGACTACTTGAATCAGCACTTGAAGTTTTCTCCCAACTTGTTTGAACTCTACTAGAGAGAGAATTTTACTTAGCTTATGCAAACTTTTTGGCTAACCCTTAACTATATATCAAACATGTTAAATACCGTAAAACCCATTAAAGGGAATTTTATGGACTAGAAATAATGACAATAGATAAGCTCAGGATAAATATCTAGATTTCCTCCTCACAGTCCTAGTCCTCGAAATCGGATGAAAAGATTCCCAAAAATATCTATACCAACAATGCAGTCCCTAAGAAACCCATCGAACGGCCCAAAATGATATAAAGCCTCCTCTGGCATATCGTGATCCTCCAAAAACTCTTCACGAACACCAAAATCTGCCTTATCCTCATCAGTTGAGTAAGAAACAACGATTACTCCCTTACTCCTTCCTCCGTCCTCCACGAAAGCTTTTACACCGTTGTACACAAATGGATCTCTGGAGTCCGTTCAATCATACTCATTTACCGATACCTCTAAATCCTCTCCAGCCTCCTCATGCCCTTTATGCTCCCCTGCCTCCTCTCTCTCTTCTGCCCCTACTAGCTCCTCGAAGCAATGCCTCCATACCCGTTTCCGAGCACTCCCCGTTCCATTCTTCCACAATAATCATGGTATTCAGCTGGCTCATTGGCCATAAAAGAGAGGCCATTAATGTAACAGTGGAATCTAGACGTCTTTCTGTTGTGAAGGAAGGGGGTAGATTGGTCATGTTGATGAAAGAGGGAGTGAGCCGATGGAGTGGCTGATGGCAGGGTGGTTTACTTCATTGCCGGCACTATCGCACTTTAAAGAGGGTCATGTATTCGGAAATTTTCACAGACTTGAGCGAAAAAAATTTCGGAAACAAAAGACGTCGTCCGAGCTGTTTTTTCCTATCAATGACATGAAGTTCCCTATCCATGAATCTTCCTAATCGTCTTTTACTTCCAAGATGAAGAAATAGCATCGAAGAGGTTGTGAAGAAAAGTTGCGGCAAGTGGAGCCGGTGACGGCTGTGTCACTGGTCAGAAGTCATTGTCCAAAAGTACTCTATCCATGGGAAGTGCTAAGCACTCTGCACGTAGCTTGCCTGGTGATAATTAGTCTAGAAGGGAATGGAGAGGGTGACCCAGTTTGCAAGCTCCTCTTCCACCTTGGAAAAAAATCCTGGTACAAATCGCGATAAAACGGGTGGCGGTGCTGATTGTCGGCGAGGTAATTGGTCTGGAATGGTCCGTAGCTGCCCATGGCATCGTAGAAGAACGACCTCACCATGTTGTAAAATGGCTTCCCCGACGCGACCTCGTGTTTCAGGTACACATTATCCAAATACTCAGGAAACACGTGATCCAAACTATGAATCACACAATTGATGAAAAACATCTCCGGATCGACATCCACCCGATGAATCCTTGCCTACCGGAACAAAATCCCCCCACCGCAAACCTCACATACCTCGAATGTGGCGTCAACAGCTGATCCGTCTCGATGCTATGCTTCTTCGGCTGCATGCGCATTGCATTCTCGTTCAAAACCATCGCAAACCACTGTACCCCATGTCGGAACAGCAAACCCCCGTAGAACTAGGCATATTCATTCAGCAACGGCCCGTGCAAAAACAGTTTGTCAGACTGCGGGCCGGCGCGAAGACGGTGCGAGGAATGCAGATCCTGATGTTTGTGAATTGCTGGATGCGTGGCGGTCGCCGGGGTGAGTATTACCAGACTTAGCTGCTCGGCGGAGTTTGAAATTTGTAACCCGTTGTACTGAAAGAGAGAACTGAGACCTGAGTCGATGTCAAATTCCACGAGCAAGGAGCAGTCCTTGCGCCCCACTGCTATTGGGCTGAGAAAATTGGTAAGGCAAAGGCAAAAGTTGCGAGGGCCGAGATCCGGAGCGTGTGCAACAAAGTTGACCAAGGAGCACTCGAGGAGGTAGCGGACGAGGAAGGTGGGGAGGATGGGGCTGCGGGTGTTGGGGAAGAGGTAGAGTTTGGTGGAGAGGTAGATACCGCGCAGGGCGTGCAAGTGGTAGAGAAAAGAGAAGAGGATTAAGAGGGCTGCATATTTGAGGTCGAGGGCTGTCGGGGATAGGGTGTAGGAAGTGGGGGAAGGGTTGGGCCGGCGGTTGATGCGCAGGTAGGCGAGAAGGTGGAATAGAATTTCACAGGAAAAGTGCAAAGAAATGACGAGAAGGAGAGCGGCGGGGGTCACGAGGAGGGGAGGTAGGTCAGAGAGGTGTGGAACGTGCATTGCGAAAGTGGGATGTGGTGCGGAAGGTTGGGAAAGTGGGGAGAGAAGATGAGTGAGTAGGGGAGAAGGATGGGACGGGGTGTGAATGGGATGGAGGAGGGGAATATATAATGGTTTAGGGTGGCAGTGAGTGTTTGCAAAGTGGGAAATGAGGATGATGTAGGTGATGCTGGTAGTAGAGCTTGAAGTCGAGGTGAAGAAGATTGTGGATAGGGAAAACGTTTGGGTGTTTTACTGTTGGAAGATATTTCCGACCCATCCCATGGTTTTCCAGACAACCGCAATCGACTCAAAAAGGGTATACCTACTACATTGTGGATATAACGGTGTGGTGGCAATAATCGTGGTGGTGGTTATAGGATGAACATTTATGGTGATGGGCTTGACATTTATGGAGATGATTGTGGTGATGCAGCAAACGGTTGGATTTGTTGGAAGTTAACTAATATAAACCAGGGTTTGGCATCAGATAGATGATGATGAGAGAATCCTCAGGAATCCTACTGGAATAGGCAGAACGCAGAGGGAGAGAAGGTATGGCTTACAGAAGTGAATGTGAAAGGAGAAACGAAGGTTGTGCTAGGAATTTGGTTTTGGCGCCCAGGAGGTTGTTTGGGTTATGATCATGCCTCGCGTATAGAAAGGAAGCGCTTGTAGTATGGCAACGTTTGAAAAAGCAATGTCAGTTGCGTCCCGAAGGATTGGGAATAGTGCAAAAGGGCTTACAAACTAGTGGATTAGGAAGACGACGTGAATTTCCTGAAGGACTGATTGAAATCAATGCGACAAGTATTCTAGATTTGGACATTGCTACTGCTGCCGCATGTCTTTGTAAAAGGACTTAATTGAAATTTGCATGCAACTCATTTGCTCTAATGTGCAGGCTGGGTGAGTCGTCAGTTAGCAGCGCCAGTTTACAACCGCAGAAGAAATGAAAATTTTGGGTGCCTTATTGCCAAGCGGAACTGCCGTGGCCTGTTGAAGGCTGTACACGCTGCTAACCAAGGCTACAACAGAAAATGAATGGATCGTACTGAGTCTGGAATAGACTCAATGAGACTGGTGTGTCAGCGGGTTTTGAAAAGCTGCTGTGAGGTCAGAATAAAATATGAAAACTATTTCATTCACGGTATGCAAACTTTGTACGCCTGTATAAACTATGCGAAATCTTTCGGAAAACAATTGGCCGCACTTTTCAATCTCGGGAAGTAGCCGCGTTACTTGTCACATCAGTACAGTAAGGCACCCATAATCCCCTCCTTTCCAAACAGTAAAACACCGCAATTTTTTCTTTTTTGAAAGATTTATGTTGACTTTTTAGAATAGATGGGAAGACTTCGGGGTGCTGTAATGTTTGAAGGAGACAGTCGGTTGTTTCTCCCGCTATTTGAGAAGGAAGGAGAAAACGTTTGGGTGTTTTACTGTTGGAAGATATTTCCGACCTATCCCGGGGCCAACCACGTGCGTCGGGGCCCGTACCGTGTCGAGCATGAAAAAGGATTAGCAAAATCCTTTTTCATGCTAAACCGAGTCGTTAACTCATAAATAGCATTTGACCGTACAATACGGTCACCCAGAACTCTGTGCAATCCACAAATGCCACCTCTTTCACTACTGGGGTGAATGTTTGGGTGTTTTATTGTCATGGAGGCGCAGACCCGTCTCTGTTTTCTCCTCTCCTTCTTTCTAAACTCCGTTCAGATTCCCCCCCGCTAGAAGTGTCAGATGACGAAGTAAACTACCCCACCATTTCGCCGCTTACTCAATTCAGTTGATATGGGATAAATGTTTGGGTTGAATGGGGTGGTTTACTTAAGTTTCCTGATAACAGCAGTCGCAGACGAGGCTTAATTTGAATGTTTCGATTGGTTTACTGCGAGTAGAACATAGCGTACACTACAGTAACTCCGCCGGGAAGCACCCCGTCTCAAGAGGGCCGAGAATCGCTCTCGGGTCCCGCGCCAGATCTTACAGGCCTTCGCAACTGCTCTTCTCAACCATGTTCAGGACATCGAGAAGGGCCGCTCCCAGAGACAAGACCGGCGTTCTACCACTGACACCCCCGCCATGGAGACTGCACTCGCCATGGAGACCACACCCGCTATGGAGAAAACACCCGCTATGGAGACCACCCCCGCTATGGAGACCGCTATAAAGACCGTCCCCGCTATGGAGGCCGTCCCCCGCTACGGAGACCGTCCCTGTCCGTCATGGAACCGGAACCCGTCCAGTGGATCCTGCTTTGGATCCCACACCTGCTGAGGCACAGCGTATGACCTCCGCCCATGCCAGAAAATCACCGCCCAAGATTGCCGCTCCTGCCCCACGGCCTCGCCGCCGCGTCTGCCCTGGGGCAATCGGCAAAGCACGGGGCTCGCAGGCTTCCACAGCTACGGCCATCGCCCGCGTGGTGCCTAAGCAGGCCAGGGAGGCAGCCGCCGCGGGCCCCTCTAAGTAACCCTCGCCATGGAGTCGCCTGCACCTACCCCTGCTTTCCTGTTCTCCTTCCCCCCAGCCGACCCCTTATCACACTCCCCAGCCCCTGTCCGCTTCCCCATTGCCGACACCCCACGACATCCTTCGTTCTCCATACCGAGACACTGATATTTTCCAGGATATCCCCGCTTGCTGTCTCCACCAGTTCGTGCTCCTCTTTATTACGCTGGTCCGTGCTGCTGCGTCTGCCCAAGCCGAGGACGCTGTATACCGAGCTTTCCTTTATCTTCACATGTTCCCCATAGCGGTCATGCGTCGCAGCCTTCGTGGCGAAGAAGGATGGGGCCACGAAAAAGGACAACGGGCTGCGCTCCGTGACCCCCTCCGGCGTGCAACAACTGGCTCCCAATGGAACGCCTTATGGGCCGAGGCCCTCAACGCTCACAAGAACCGTGCAGATTGGGTTGACACCCATCGCCCATGTGTTGGCTCCCCCGTCTCCACTGAGGCTAAGCGTTCCTGCCGTGCGGAAGCCCTCTGTGCTGATGCGCGATATGGCAAGGCTATGCGCTCCCTACACAAAGCTCCCTGCGCAGATGTCAATGATGTGCAAATCGTCCAGCAGCTTCGGGACCTACACCCGACCCCACCACAGCCAGTAACCCCACTTAACGATTGGGATAGGTCGGAAATATCTTCCAACAGTAAAACACCCAAACGTTTTCTCTTAACGAAGATACCCTCCCCCCCACCTTGCCCATAACGGAGGCCGCTGTCGCCTGGGCTGCTCGCCGTGTCCCGCGTGACACCACGTCGGGCCCGGATCGCACGCCCTCAAGATGGTTCCACCTCCTTGCTAAGACCCCGGTCAACCCTGAAGCCGGTGTCACGGGGCTTGGTGTGCTGACCAGACTGGTTCACCGGATAGCCAACGGAGACATTCCGGATACCGTCCTCCCGCTGTTCTCAGCTGCGACTCTTCTCCCGCTCCAGCCAAAGCCGGGCAAGATCAGGCCGATCGCGGTAGGCTCTGTCCTTCGTCGCATTGTCACAAAGACTTTGCTTCCGTCCGCTATTGATGACTCCCGTGACTTTCTAGCCCCCTACCAGACGGCTAACGGAATCAAGGCTGGCATGGATGCCATCGTCCATGATACACGCATGATGCTTCGTCGAGTCTCCCTGCATCCTCAAGTTGGCACGGTCTTCATTGATGCCCACAATGCCTTCAACCGTGTTGATCGGCAGTCAATACTGGACCTGCTTCCATCCCGTGCCCCCTTGCTAGCCTGGTTTGTCAATATGTTGTACGGTCGGACCCAGCCACCGCTAATACTTCCGAATCGGGATGGCACGATCATTGCTAGCGCCCAGGGCACCCAGCAGGGCGACCCTGCTAGTATGCTGCTCTTCCTTCTCACAGTTCAGCCGCTTATTAGACATATCGCAGAAGAACATGGCATACTTTTCAATCAGTGGTATGCGGATGATGTTACAATAATCGGAACACTCGACGGCCTCCGCAGCGCACTTCGCTTGCTTAGTCTTCATAGTCCGTCTCTGGGACTCTTCCTCAATCCGAGGAAGACCCGCATCTACTGGCCGCACACTCTGCCACCGGATCATGCGGCGTTTCTCTCCGAGTTTCCTTTCTTGGAGTGCTCCAGGGCAGGGTTCGACCTTCTCGGAGCTCCGATCGGCAATTCCGCTTTCACCCAGGCCTTCCTCCGAGACAAGATTGAAGCATGTCGCCGCACCCTTGCCCTTCTCGACACGATCCGTGACCCGAGGGCCCGTTTCTATATGCACCGCCTGTGTGCATCGGCCTGCCGGGTTACGCATGCGTTCAAACTTGCCGACCCTCAATTTGCCGCCGACACTGCACGCGAGTTTGACTCGCTCCAACGGTTCGCATACGAGACGCTACACAAGGTGACTCTAACGGACCAAGCCTAGCAACAAGCCTGTCTCCCCCTGCGCCTTGGTGGCCAAGGGTTCTCGCTGATCCGCCCATTCTTTCATGGCGCGGTTGCTGCGAGCCTCCTGGATGCCGCCCCTGCCAGCCACCGAACGGCTTCATACACCTCAGCTCGCCCCTTCGCCGTTCCTGGAAACCGTTTTCGCGGGGACCGTGCTTTTTTTTTGTTGCCCAGGCTCGCCCCCCCCCTTCACCAATTTGCTCACTGTGCTCTCGGTAGCCCGTTGCTCACCGACCTAGGCTCCCTGGACCCCACAGCTCTTGCTGACATCCCTGTCAACCTGCAAACCCATCTCAATAGGGTACAGCAAGAGGCTGCTGCAAAGGTGCACTGGAAGGACAACCTCTGGAACGACGTTCCCAGCCACACAGCTCACCGTCCCGAAGCCACCCGTCGTCGGATACGCGGTCTAGCTTTTCGTTACTCCGAGGCCGCTGCGTTTCTACAAGCGCATCCGACTAGTGGGACCAAAGTCTCTGATGCCCATTGGAGCATCATGCTCCGTCGCCACGTCGGTCTTCCAGTATACACGGACTCGATTCCGCCGAAGTGTCATCACTGCCAGCAGACGTTAGATCTGTATGAAGACCATGCGGCTGACCTCTGCCCCTCGGGGTTTGGCCGCCTACACCGGCATAACTCCATCCGTAACGCCCTCGCATATCATGTCTTCCGCGCTGCGGGTTTGGACTACAAGTTCGAAGTCCCTCTGTTAATTCCTGGAACCGATTTTAGGCCTGCAGACCTCCTCGTGCAACCCCCGGCCCCTGCCATCGGCCCCAAGGAAAGGCCAATTGCCTGTGACGTTACTATTGCTTCGCCGTTCAAACAGGCATCTGTCACGAAAGCAACGCAAGCCGCCGCAGGCGCCGCCACGCAAGCTTACCGCATCAAGGTCCAGGACCTTGAGCGTAAGTTCTCCAGGTGCCTTGTATTACCATATGCCAACCCGTCACGCCAGCTGAATTTCACATTCCAACCGCTTGCTTTCGACTCCCTTGGAGTGGCGTCCCCAGCCACTGCACTGTTTCTGGAAACGTTCATTCCCCGGATTGCGACCAGATATCACACCTCTGATGCCACTGTCCGCTCGCGAATCTATCAGCGCATCAGCTGTGTTCTGTGGTCCTCGGTGGCGATGGCCATCATTTCCCGTGCCCCACTGCACGTGACCGATGCTCACCATCCACTTAGTTCTTAACCAATAGTCGGTCAGTGGGTGTACACTCCAGAAACATTATGAGTAAATATTATTATATATGTAATGTAAAGAAAAAAGGCAGGAAAGCTGTGGAATCCTACAGCTCCGTTAGGGGCATCCATTCCCTTTTAAAAAATTGCGAACACATTCAAAAGAGTTTCCTTGTTTCCTGGAATGGATTCACCACAGCATTCAGTGAAAAGAACTAAATGCATATACAAAAGTGATAAAATCGAAGCGAAGGCTCAGGTGTTTTACTCTTTTAAGATACATTCTGTACTACATGTAAAGTCGCATTGTTGATCCCTTAGCTTGTATGCTTACACCTACATATTACACTTAATTGTAATATTCTTACGGTAGCTCAAACTTTATCTGTGCTGTAAACTGGCAGCTACAACTTTTCGGATGAAGGCTAAACGTATGAGTCACGTAGGCCACGTGCAATAGGGCCCCATACAGAATGTACGTAGCGATGGGGCATCCTATTACGCTGCTGAGGCACTGGTAGATGCGTTGAAGAGTCACACCGTCGGTAGTGTGGTATCGCCCAGCTATACAGGCGATAAATTTGTCTACTAGATGGTTAGTCGCGGGAGTGAGTGCATCCGGGGAGATGTAGGGGGTAGCGCGGAAATTGAAGTCAGAGTCGCGGCCTGGGCAGTCAGAGGTTGGCAGCACTCGATGTTTAAGCTTATATTACACATCCCCGAACTTGTCGCGGTTAGCGCGGACGGTGGCGGTGCCACCGGCTCCGAATTGCACGGCTGGCGTATCGCCGGGGTTTCTGGTTTCCATATTCCGTTTCCCCTCCGTCATCTCCATTACGTGACCACGCCTTACCTGCTCCCCGTCCACTATTTTCCATTTTCTATGCTTCAAATGCCCAGGAAGACTTCTTTCTCATTAGCACTGTTTCCTTCATCGGTGACTGGAGCAACGTCGTCCTTACCCACCTCCTGAGACTGTGCCTTTCTTGTAATTTACATTTCTGGTAAAGTTTTTTCTTGCATCAGACCTAAAAACCGTTATTGTTTGACCTCATCAGCGCCGCCCATGTCAAAAAACGCTGATTCATATTTTTCTAGCCTTTTCTTTTGTTCCTCAAGCTCGAGCAAATGTAAAGAGAACTTCATCCGTCCACCAGAACAGGAACCCATTATTTAAACCCTAGTAGACCCTCTGTCTATCACTTGCACTATTTTCAGCAGAATTCTTTGCTCGTTTGCTGCCCATTGGGCGCATAATAAAGTGGCCTGCATTCCGTACGAAGTATTCCAATCCGTCCGTTATAACAAAAGAGGCACCCACATTACGAGCTCTGCTCAAGTTCTGGGAAGAGGTCTAGGAGGGCTATTCATGCACGAGGACTCACCCTGTATCATGAGAGAACGGAATTTCCTTGTATGATTGGCACTTACACCGTCCCAAGGAATGATTTGGTCATAATTACATTATGCTCGGAATTGGCTGAAGGAGAGCAGGGGAATGGATTGTTTCATTGACGAGAGAAGACGCCAAAACTCAAGTGATTCTACATTTCTTCATCAACATAGGCCTTATTTTCAGGGCTCTGATGGGTCCATTCCTTTCTGGAAACAACCACTGTTTGTTGTTAAGGGTATTTTTTTCGTTTCAAAACAGAAGGTTGGTCGGCGCTCGTCCAGAATTTGTAGAAGCAATATAGCACTATGCTGTGGGGCGTTACGGTGCAACTGCTTCTGGGGAACTGTCGCAAACATACTTCAACATAGTTCCAAACTCATTTTTGGTTTCTGGAATCCCACTTACACCACGAAATTTTGGGCTATGACCTGGCCCCAGATGTAGAGTATAGGCTGGTTCCCTACCCACTATCGGATCAATACGGTCCGCACACCCAGTATAGGAACGCAGAAGAGGTCGAAAAAACCCCTGAGGAAGTAATTATACCCTAGTCAGGGCTTGGGAAGGGTTCGGTCACCAGAGAAGGGGCGACAAACGGCCTTCGAGGGAGCTACAGGCAGGTCAGAGCACCGCCAGAGGTGCGAGTGAATCCCCGTCAGGCTGAGCTTCTAATCCCCTTTCCATGACCCCACTCTACAACTATATACAACACATAGTCGCTAAAAAGAGGGCTTTGACGCATCTTCGAAACCCTCCTGACGACGACTATAGCGACGCTCAAGTCATATTTTACTTCATGGTGAGTATTTTTCTCTGTTTCTGGTCGTTCCATGGAGCGCATTTGTCATACGACGATGCATTCCTGTTGATGCGTTTATTCTTTTTCTTTAGGCACCCCTTTGTACGGAATCTTCCGGATGAGTTTGCATACAATACATCTTATTTCAGTGTGGGAAGGTTCGGATTTGTTAAGGAGTAAGAATTTATTCGACCTCACCTTGCCATCATCAAGACAATACATGAGGGTATGAAACGAAGTGAAATACCCGTCACGAGAATGTAATTCTTGGAGCACCACATTGGCTACAGCCTACTCCCCTATGCGTCCGGAAGAACTTAAATTTTCGAAAATAGGCTGAGGGGATCGGAAGAAAAAACGGAAGAGCAATGTAGAGCCGGAACGTTCGTCTTGGGCAAGGGAGCATGTTGCAAATGACTTTTTTATGAACAATATTTGGGCATTCTGCGCTGGGTGCGCTGGATTAGCTGGCTCTCTGCGCTGGAAGCATACTATTTTAGCATGCTTCGCTGGCTGCGCTGGCACTGGAATGCAAGTTTTATTTAATTATTTCGGCATGCTTCGCTGGCTACGCCGGAATTGGGATACAAGTTTTATTTTCGATTGTTTTTAGAGGTATGATTAGCATTGTACTTATGTGGTGCAAAGCTGGAAAAGGTACTGCTCAAGTGCTTTAAATTTCGGCAGTTTTGAACTGTAAATAAGGAGGGGTACGAGTGAAATTTCAGAAGTAGGGAGAGATCAGCAAGCCCTAGTGAGACGCTCAGTAAACAAAGTCATACACAGCGCAGAGTATAAAGGAAGTTGGCAGTCAACTCCAAGCCAAGTCCCGAGTAGTACCATTTATACCCACTCCTCCACTCTGCCAGCGAATCTCTACCGTGGGGCTATAGTTGCTCGCAACGACTCTCATCTCGGATAGCTATTGGTTCCCTTTTCATTCGGTGAAATTTTCTCCCTATCATATTGCAAATAAAACGCGATGAAGTTCGATGGAGGAACTCCATCTGGAACTCTCTCTACCAAAGTCGAAATAGTAATCCGATTTCAATCACCCAAAAAACTTTCGACCCCCCCTTCTCCGCTTTTTACTGTCTAGGACCGCCGAGGCATCAATAAATGGTACAAATGCAGTCTTGGTCCACGCTCGGGAAATTAAATCGGAAGTGGTAACATAAAACTAATTTTACTAGGACGACAACAAGGACTAGGCACTGCGATAATGCATTCGAATTAGAAAAGACTTCTTCATCTGTGGACGAGACTTAGTCCTTTAATGCTAAAATTACCGATATTGACGCGGCCTGGTATTCCTTTGCTAGGATCGGTGTTGATCTATGCTCAATCTGCTTCTTTTTATACCATAATTCCATTATACGTGCAGTACTGCACTGCAAAATTTGGTATTTTACAAAAAAAGAGAAAGCTAACTGCAAAACAGCACAGTAATTGCTTTATTACAGTATATTCTGCTTTGATTAGAGTGTTAGAGAAGATCTGAGGAGAGCTCTTGACCCGGACATACGGTCCTCGGATCATATTTCAGAACATAACAGAAGTAGGTCGAAATTCAAGCATGCATTCGTCAGTATTGCCCACACTCGTACACCGGATAAATCAAGCAGCAAAAGTAAGTTTATGTCAACGCTATACGATTTGCTATAGTTCATTTTCTTACTATTCAAATTTTCCTGTAACGTCTGCATATTTTTTTAAAACTGGGGGATAACGCCGTCTCTACCAATCCGGTGGAGAAACTGCAACTGTTTCGTTCGTAATTCCTTGAAAATGTGGTCGAAAATCTCCTTATGAGTATTACTGATTCGAACTGTGCATTCGGAAACAGAAACCGCATTCTTTGAAACATCTCTGTAACTTGACACAAACGCCCGGTATTTTTTAACTAGTTCGACTGAAACTACATCCCAAACGATTCGAATCAAGAAATTTTCTACATGTGCGAACCAATTTCCGTCAAACTCGTATATGGTGGCATCGATGCTAGCGATGGTTCCAACTCAATCATCAATCCTTGATCATATTGGAAAATCCGCCAATTAGTTCAATGACAATAAGAGACAGACATGGAAAGCACAGCTATCCGAGGTCTCGACAGGAAGAACGACTACGTTCTATGATAAATTCTGTCTCGACGCTTTGTACAATGTAAAGGGCTGTGAGCACACTCTCTCATCCAATCGTTCGCCTCTCGGTACGACTACCGATATATAAGAGGATAATGAAAGGAACACAAGCGGTAACATAGTCACTGCTCTCAACCATGCTTCCCTCCGTGCCCTACGTTTGGACATTGGCTAACCAAAGAAAATTCTCGACAAGCGGAACGCGCGATTCGACCTGAAAACGACTTCCTTAAAAATCACAAAGATGGTCGAGCTACTCTCGCTGAAGTACAGTGGTATACGCTTAGACATCCGCAAGCACAACGAAAAGATGGCGAAGCTGTCTGAATTGCTGCGCGAAATGTCGATAAATATCAATTACTCGCTGGTCGTTAGAAAACTTCTAGAGTATATCAAAGTTCAGGAGTTTTTGCCCATAGTCGCCACCATCAAGACCCTAAAGATTTTCTGGTAAGACGTGTTGGAATAATCCTCTATAAAAAAAATGGAGTGATATCAGAACATCTGGTCAAGCTAAAGCACTACTCGCCAAGCTCGGAAGGCCTGGGGACGTGTGTGGTTTTTCAAAAAGACTCTTCCCTGTGGCTTTTGCAAGTCTCAGGGACGTATGTTGCTTTTGCAAACTTCCGGGACACATGGAAGAAAAATATAGGATTAACGCCGAAGAGTTTGACAATCATCTTCTAGGTATGAAGGACGCAAGCAAGAAATCAGAAAATTACTACCTGATCGCATCTGAAAAAAATAAGGCAAGGCGCTGAGTTCGCTTCTATGGCTCTTGAAATGAAAACAGTCGTTCTGACTATGTTATAATGGTCGAATCCGACACGTTCTCACACATCAAACCGTTCGAACCTGAGGTATAGAATTCAAAGGAGTGTGGCGCGGACTTCATCTTTGATGAAGACTCCACCATACCATCCGTCATCCAAAGAACGCGCCGGTCCAAGTTTAAATGTTACTGCGGACCAGTGCACGTCAAATCTTTCAACAAACTAGTCGCTCTAGAGTTTTGTCTTAGCCTGAGCTTTGTTCCAGTCTATTCCCGTAAGTTTTGGGTGTATTTTTCCTCCCGGATTTTGCGCGCATCTTCAAAAAGATTGAAGGGAACACCATCATTTGGCTTACGAGACAAGGCCCGGACGCGGTGTACTACATCTGCTGTATTCCTAAGAAGTTTTTGCCTTCCTTTACCATCGATTTTAAGTGGTTTTGTATAGATTTTTGTCTTGAAATTAATCTATATAAGTTGAAAAATCGCTTTTCCAGTAAATGAAAGGGAAGCTTGGAATAAACTTCAAACAAAAAAAATCTGCGATTCGCTCCCTTACCCATAAGCTAATTGTAGGAGCGTCTTCCTTTGGACTCGTTTGCTAGAGCAATAAATATTCTCTCACTGTTACTCCTCATCATTGTCTGTCAATGAATATCACAGCAATTTTTTCGCCTGCAGCTACTCTAATGTCGGTTATTTGGCTTTTTCATTTTTCTATAACGCCATTTGTACCCTCGCACATTCCCAGTGCGTATGGATCAAAGGAAGCATCCAATGGGTTGTATCGGTTGTATATTCCGCATTCGAGATATTTGAGGTATGCAGTGGGGACGAAGGGGACTTTCGCGGTTTAAAAGGGTTCCTCGGGAAATTTAGATCCAGATATGATTCATTAATATTGCATTTCACAGTTTGGATCACTTTTTCTTGGTGTTATCGATAAGGTGTACCTGTAACGTGAGGTCATGTGGGGAAACCAGTTTTCATACCTCGGTGAAGTCGTATTTTGCAATGTGTTGGGTAGCTAAGAGCCAATGCAGACTAATTTTCTCCCTGGTATCGAACACTGCCACCCAATTTATAGCTATCCATACAAGGAAATTTCAAATGTCGACAAGGATTAAATACAGTGTCAACCTTTCATTTTCCCCCAAAGATAGCCACCATCCAGTAGGAGCGTGGAAAACGAGCATTGCTCCCCTTGAATAGATTTCAGTGAATACTGAGGAGGTTTGATCCGAGGTAAAAATCAAAAACTCTTTTGAATGTGTTTGAAACGTTTTACTTAGCAAATAGTGAATGCGCGAAACGGGGCTGCAGAGTTACTCGGGTTCCCCGCCTTTGCGCTGTGTGGAAGTGTACAAAGTGCAATTACAGCCTGTGTAGAGCTATTGGCAACCAGCGTAAATATTGGGGGTGCTTATTGCGAAAGCTAGGAAGGCTGGGAACCACGTAATGACCGTATTGTACGATCAAGTGCTACTTACGAGCCAAAAATGAGTTCATTTCGACTCATTCTACCTCGTACCCGATAAACGCCGCCGTCGACGAATATGTTTGACCGCTATTTGTATTTGTCGATATTGGTACCATTCATTTGCTGCACCCTTAAATATTGCGGGAAGCAGCTGAGTGATTCTTTCAACCAGTAAAGCTCCCCGGCTTTTCCTCCATGTCTCAAAAATAGTTAACATACTTTTGCTTGAAAAGGATAATCTCGTGATGTTTTACTGTCTAAAAAAGGTGAGTTTAGGGTGCTCACACATCTTGATTTAAGAAGTAAAATTGTTTCTTGCCGAAATTGAAAAGTGAAGTACATTGTTTCTGAAGGTTTTGGCGCGTTTTGTGATAGGTTGCAACTGAACTCCTTGTAAAAAGAAACCACTATGTTTACCATATGAGGGGTTTCGCAAGCTACTGAAGACCTACAGTAGAAGTTTCCATTCAGAGAGTAGTAGTAGAATTGAAAAAAATGTTCAATACTCTAGTAACCGTACTTCTAAAGGAGGAGGATCTTCTACCTCGATTCGAGGCTGGAGAGCTAATCCAAAAATTATGTTTAAAGCTGTGTTCAAACTTGGGTTCTCCTTGTCGGAGAAGGGGTTTCTTCTTCTTATCTGGATAGTGGTCTCAAGCTAAAGTCTCTACAAAGACTATCATATCACCAGAAAAGGCCGAAGAGTATTTCATATAGACTCGGAAAATTCTGAAAAGGATATTTGGGAGGAAATAAACAAATTGGGCCCTCAAAAACATCATTCTCCATAAAACATTCTGCAATCTACTTTAAGGCATCACGGGTACTCAAACACCCGCAAAGCTCATTTTTGAGCAACTTGTCGATTTGTATCTTTTCCTACTGCAAATTATTTCATCCAAGGTCCCTCCAACCGGATATGTGGCTACGATTACCTCTTCAATCAAGCTCATTCCTCTCCTACGATGGTGCCCATTGGAACTCCTCCGCCCCATCCCTAGATACCTCACTCCTCACCTCTCTGTATGTTTCAGAGAGAGTTTCCGAGAACCGGCATGCACTCTGCTACATGAGTTGGGCATAGGGAAAATAAAGGGGGATGATGAAGAGGAGAGGATCATATTTTATGGAAATGAATTGCAAGTGGCGGACCCGTACATGGTGGTTGTAGAGGAGGTGAAAAATATCCGCTTGTTTTTGGAAACCCACGGATAAATTTTATCATGCACCCGATAGGTATAAATAGCATCCGCAACTTCAAATCGAAAAATTCGCAGAATTCAAAAAAGGAGGGGATAATTGGGCTTGAAGGGGATATTTGTGGAACAAGGCTCCCAAGAGAAAAAATAATACCGAACTTCACGTTCAGGAATCATAATTACGAGAAAATATACATACACTCTACGAGAATCAAATAAACCGAAGTACTGGACGAATTGCGGGTGAAAAGTGAGGCATTTGTAGATATCAGAGAAAAAGCGAAAGCAGAACCAGTATGGCGACACGAAGTTTTTTCGTACAAAGGAAAAAGAAATTTAGATGAAAAAAGAAAGACAATTAGTTTTCGCACGCAGAAGAACGCATTGCTTCTTGTTAGGCAGTATTTAAAACCCCTAAAACCCCCTAAAACCTGATAAAACTTGTCTACAAAACGTTTTTATTCAGCTCACTCTATACTTTTCACATTTCATGCTTACCTTGCAGCAGTTTTTTAAGGCCGCTGACATGCCTTTTCGAAACTCATTACGCGTCCTTTATTTTCTTGCGAAACTCCGTGTACCTTGTTATGATTTCAATTTACTATGGACTCATCGGCAGTCGCGTACAGTGCTTTTGTTATGCCCCAGAAAAAGGTCCGAGGACCGTCAGATCTGGACAAAATTTCTTGTATCAGTCGAATCCAAGCAGCATGTACTGGAATTAAGCAATTACACCACTTTTCCACAGACACCTACGCTGTTTTTGCTTTTGTACGGTACAGAACTTTACACAGCAGTTCTGCATGTATCATGGTATTGATATCTGAAAAGAGGCTGAATAGGCGTAAATTAGCGCGAACTCGAGCAAAAAAAGTCCAAGGGGGCCTCGATATTGGCCAATTTTAGCCTCACAAGGTGGAAAGTCGTCCACAGAATAACAAACTTTTTGTAACTAGAAGGCACCCTCGCCCTGTCTAGTTAATATTCCCGTCATAGCAAAATTGATTCCATTTAAAATCTTCACATTAGTTTTCCCAGCGTCAGGAGAGATAGAATTTACCCCATTTAGTGATGTCTTGTCCGTCTTAGGCAATGGAGTGAGTGATGGTTCAGCCGTCGCCTGGAGATGTTCTTAGTCTTCTAGTGTAACCACTACCTGCACGGTTCAGGTTTTTGAACACATTAAGAGATCCCCCCCAGTTAATTGACCGAAATTATATGTGCAGTAAACATGTACAAATTGAGGCCTAGGAGCATGGGCAACCATTTTCCAGCTTTGATATTCAATCCAAGAGGAAGCAATTAAATTCTTTCTGTTATTACCACCGCCAATTTCCATCTAGACTTTGAATTAAAATTTTTAATATTTGGATTGATTTTTCTGAGACAGGGTCCGAAAAGTTGCATTTGGATCCACATTTGAGAGCTCGTCGAATTTTTCTCCTTTCGTCCTTTTTGCTCTCATACCTTTCTACCATTAAGGCAGGCAATGGCCCGTCATCGGAAGAAACCTTAATGTGTGGAAGGCTTACATTCAAGCATCAGACGACCCCAAAAGACGAAGCGGAAAGAAGTTCAGTTATCCGTTGCCCAAGTTCTAAAATAGTACACTTGCCTCTCCGATGAGAAAATGAAACAAAACAAAGGCTCGTTATTTCAAATCCGAACGAGAGACACCATTTTGCAACGTTAAAAGAAAGCTTGGACAAAAGGCTTGAATTTTAAAGGTATTCCCAACTTCAGAAAGAAGTTCCGAGCTTGACAAAATGCCCACAAGATTCCCATCTGATCTATAATTTGAGCGTGCTGTTTTGGCTCTCAATAACGGCTACACTACGATTTAAAGCATGTATTCCTACCTCTCCGATCCTACACTCGATGAAGGGGCGAGATTCCCAGTCGGGTATGCACTAAACTATGGGCACCGAAAAGGCACCAGGTCTCTTTCGCTGATTTATCGAGAAACAATACTGAAACCAAAACAAAAAACCAGGACTTTGATGATACTATTCCGGAGCCTAACCAGAAAATTGAAACGAGTAGAAGTAGAAACGACCCTGTCGAAACCCCGTCCACAGAAAATGCCGCAAATGGCGATGGTAATGGGGATATTCTGCTCCCAATGGGCAACAAGAGAACAATGAAATCTGCGTAAATACAGTGGATGTTTGACAGAGGGTCTAGTGGGATTAAAATAAAGGTTTCGGGTTCCACTGGACGGAACGAATACTCTTTGAATTTGCTTGAGCATGAGAAACAAAACACCACTATCAAAAAAACAAAAAATGACTTGGCTCTTTTGGCATGGACGGCGTAGACTAGGTCAAACAAAAACTGTTTGTAGATCTGATACAAGAATAAAATTTAGCAGAAATTGAAGAAAGACGAAAATGACCATCCCAGGAGGTGTGTAGCTTTTTCTTGAAGTCTTCGGAAGATTTACTGACGCCATTGAATATTCTATTCAGCACAGATCGCAGCATTCTAAACCCAGTCTCAAAGTAACTCTCAGGTTTTTGCGGTCCGAATATTCTTGTATCGGGCAGCTGTATATCGCTTGGCCAGACGTATTTCAACATGTAGCGACAATGAGATCCCTGGTAGTCACGATTAATTTTAGCCAGCCTCCGTTGAATGGATCCTCCAGCTTTATTTTTCTCAACATTGAAGAGAGCAATGCTCATCATCTGCCACTAAAATGTAACTGCGGTTGGTTCTTTATCGTCGCTGGTAGATTCGTTTAGCAACCAGTATAGTGTAGTTTTAATCATGATTGTTCTGCTTAAGCTTTCGGATCTGGTCAGAAGTATATGCTTTCACTACAGGAAAACTGGTGGTGAGTACAGGGTTTCAATTCAGCTATATTCGAGATCGAATTACATCTGTTTAGATCTTCCTATCAACCACCGCCACATATAATATGTTTGGACAATTCCGTTTTGAATTGAAATTAGATAAGACCATGGGTGACCATTATCTAACGGCACCGTCCAGCACATTATGGTGCTCTAAAATTTACGGCAGTACTGCAAAAAAATCACGGTATGGTTGAGAACGCAGCACATTGGTCAACCATTTGACGCTACTTATGGCTTAACCGGTCCCTTTTCGCCTCCCTATTTTGCTGTGAATATTTTTTCTAGTCGAAACCCAGGCCCCGCGCGTTTATGGGGCCCATACTGAAAGCTAGGATTTTGCGTTTTTGATATTGGAGAGATTACGCAGTACGAAATTCGTATATTTTTTCCGAAATAAATAACATAAAGATAACAGTTTTAGTAGATGCTTTTCAATTTACGCCGGACGTTTTTCCAGCATTTCTTGGGAGTATGAGCGCAGAAAATATAGCCTCCTACTCAAGTGCCAATGGTTACAAATTTTAGGTGATTTACATATCTCGCCTTTCATTATCTTCAACCTTCCAACTGTACCCCACCGACATGCAATCATGCCTCTTGAAGACTTCAACTGGGTAAACGCCAGGAGCGCAGGGATAAATGGGTGTTGACGGTACAAAGCGCTATGATGGCCGGTGAAGACGAACTACCGCTTTCGTGTCTGAACCATGCCGTCGAGGTTAAAACGGGTATCGAGAGGTTGCGCAGGCGATCGCATCACAAATCTACAATTACGTTCAACCTAGAAGCGTTGACGGAAGGGGAGGGCATGGCGAGTTATCGGTTCTCAAGGGCGCACATCGGGGTGCTGGCAGACTTCATACACCTGGAAGGAATATTCGCAAGGCACAACCGCTATTTTTTTTGACCCTAGTACTGCTTGCTGCGTTGTTTTGCGATTATTTTCGTCCCCCATTAGTTTAATAGATATCGAAGAGGAGTTTAATATGCACTATTCAAGATTGGTTAAGGTGTTTTGGGAGAGCATGGAGAGATTTTTGGAGTCCACTGGGCATCTTCTCGAATTTCGTCCACAGTTGCTGCGGCCGAGGCCATCGATCTACGCAAAGGTAATGGAGGAGAATAGATGTCCTCTGGATCGCCGTGTTGGGTTTAGTGACTGTACCAAGATACAGATTACAAGGCCAAGAGGTAATGGAAGTCTGCAGCAAAGCTGCTATTCAAGACACAAGCGCGTACACTGCCTAATATATCATACAATTGTGACTCCGGACGGCCTTATATTTTGCTGTCATGGTCCGCACGAAGGCCGAAGACATGATCAGACGCTTTTGCGGGAGAGTAGAATGGAGGAGAGGCCAAAGGCGGCCCTTTTAATTGGTGATGTGCAGTACTACATATACGGAGATTCCGTTTATATCATGAGGCCCTACATGATTAGGCCTTTCGACAGAATGAGCGCCACCGCTGATCAGAAGGATTTCAACACTGCGATGAGCCATCTTCGCATCATGGTTGAATGGGGCTATAAAGATTTGAAGCAACAGTGGTCTCGGAACGATTTTGCTCGCGGTTTAAAAGTGAGGATGGCCCATGTTGCGCTTTTTTATCGGCCTTCTGCCATATTGTTAAGCATAAAGACATGCATAGAGAAGAGTGTCCAGACGTCTTGTTACTTCCAGTGCACAACGCCTTCCCTACAGCAATACCTTCAGTCCAAGTAAACGAGATATTTGGAGTTGCTTTTAGTCTGGTTTAGTCACGAAATGGACGTCAGACATTCCGAGATTAATAAAGCAGCTAGAAGCGCCCCTAGTATGCTTTGCTATCTTCTGCACTCCATTGTGAGGGCTTTAGGCTAGCTTAGCAAGCATTTTATCCATTTTCTATAGGACTTTAGTCATCTCTTTCCGATCGTCCCTTCGCTCCTCTTTATTCGTGTCCACTCGAGCTTCGTCTATCGCAAATCCCTTGCCAACGTGTCCGTCCTCTTTTGTTTCACGCTCGCGCTCGAAGGCAAGACGCGTCTGCAAAATATCCAAGTTCCTTTCCCCAATCTACCGACGAAGCTTACAGTTCTCCATGATGGCTTCGTTCACGCTTTGAATCACGTCAGAATAGCCCCTCTTCTCCCCCACTTTTCTCTCCGTTCGTCTTCCCAAAACTACTACCGTTATCATTTTCAACAATGCGATTCTTGCGCTTGCGATCCACTGCACTATCCCGAATAAACATACATGCCTTAACAAACTTCCTCTCCGCTTCCCCCACCTCCTTTCTCTCCCTCCTCGCCGCTTTCTCAAACTCATCCAATTCCAGAACTAAATCGTCCATGAGCTGATCCTTCTCAGTTACCGTCTCTGCTATCCCAGACGAAGAAGCAGTGCGCTTCACGTTCTTGCGGCGTATCTCCACGAGGTGATTGAAGCGGTTACGTATAGACTTAGCCCTGGCCTTCGCTTGGGACTTTAACACCATAGACGGCACTTCTGCTAGAGGCACCTCCTTCACCTTTTCGTAAACCTTTATCCTTTGCCCATGACCAGCCTTGTGCGCATCAACTGCGCGAACAGCCTTTGCCAGATACAAATCAAACTTGTTGTAGTTGAACCTTTTTAGTTTGTTTATGCTCAATGTAGCAGCCCCATCTATCACAGAAATATCGTCATCGTCCCCATTGACCACTTCCGCTCCATGTGGAGCACTCGTTGGGATGATGTGCGGCATCTTGTGGGAGTTCCCGTGGCTTTAGTATTGCCGGTACGGGTGTTTGTGCATGTGGGAGGATTGTGGGTGCCGGGGGTGCCAGTGCTTGTGCGGGTACCTGGGGGTGCGGGTGCTGAGGGGTGCAGGTGCTGAGGGGTGCAGGTGCTGAGGGGTGCGGGTGCGGGTAGGAGGGTTGTGGGTGCGGGGGGGTTCGGGTGCGGGGGGGTGCAGGTGCTGGTGGCAGGGTTGTGGGTGCGGTGGGAGAGGGGTCTTCTTGGTGCTGGGAAGTGAGGAGGCTTGTGCAGACAGGGGGGTGCGGGGCTTGTTTGTTCGGTGGGTGAGGGGTATTGTGTGTGCTGGGGCGGGAATTGTCTTCTTGGTGCGGGGCAGTGAGTGAGCTTGTGCGGACTGGGGTGCGTGGGGTATTGTGGGTGCGGGGGAGCGAGGGGTCTTGTTGGTGCACGGGGGTGAAGGCTCCTGTGGTGCGGGGCGAGGAGGGGTGTCTTGTGGGTGCTGGGGGTTGAGGGGGCTTGTGGTGCGGGGGGGAGGGGTCTTGTGCGGATAGGGGGGCGAGGGTTCTTGTGAGTGCGGAGGAGCGAGGGGTCTTGTTAGTGCGGTGGTTTGAGGGGGCCTGTGCGGACGGGGGTGCGTGGGGTCTTGTGGGTGCAGGTGGGGGAGGCGACTTGTGGTGCGGGGGGAGAGGCGACTTGTGTGTGAAAATTGACCAAATATTTTAATCTCTATCCCGGTGTCCTACAGTGATGCTGACTTGTGGAGCAATATTTTTATTGAAGCCCACAATTTATATTTATTATGAATCATCAAGGAATAATTTTATCTATTTTACACTGGCACTATTTTATGCTGAATTCAGTGTGAAATAATTTTTATGTCCTACAGTTGGGTTTTTATATTATACAGGCTAAAATTATTACATTTATGATACCAACAAATTATTATCTGGATGATTGCTTACCTGGAAAATACTGCAATAATTATTGCTGAGCCTGAATTATGTCTGCCAAAATTATTGAACGGCTCACCTGATTTTTGTATCAGGTTCACCCTGGTGTAGAGTATAAGTAGTCTAGGTTGTTAGAAATATTTTTACATCCTCGGGCTATCGAAATATTCCCCTCGATCAGATATTATTAAGTTTGGTTTTCTATTCATTATTCATTCTAAGTCCAATTGTGGCATTTATTTATTTATTCAAGTGGAACTGTTTATTATTATTTGGATCTACCTATCCCAATTATTTTGCAGTTATGGGCCCAGATCGCCCCAAAATTCCTTCAAGGCCGAAATTTTCATGGGATCTTCGCACGGCTCCTTAGACGGATGGTAAAGGACCTCAAGAAAAATATTTTGATGCTGTTCGAAAATTGAAATCTGTTCATGATTTATTACCAGCATCAAATTCTAATAAGGTTCCTAAGGTAGTACAAGGTCTTGTCTTACAATCAAAATTATTTGGACAAGCTCTTCATATTTGTAAGAAAATTCCAGACACAGAAATTCAGTCTAAAAATGGTGCATTAGCGATCGCTAACGCTATTCATAAGGTGGATCCTCTATCATCTATATCAGATACATTTCAAAAATTCTTAGATGTATTACACACTACTCTTGGTGATAATGAGTCTTTCAAAAATTTTGAATCACGGTTTGATGCTCAAATTGCCCGATTTCATTCATCTACTGGTACTTCGAAACTACCTGAAGCACTGGTATCATTTTTGATCCTGGCTAATTCCAAAATTGATTCAAACCAGTGATTATCTATTTTGGCTGCTGCTTCTCCGAAGCATGAAGAAGCCGATTTGGAAAAGGGAAAAATCCTAGAACTAGTCAAATATTCAGAAATATCATCTATTATTCGTGCATGTGATAAACCAAAAAATACAAATCAAATATATGGAAATGCTCAAAAATATATCTCTTCAAGTCAATCAAACATTTCATACGGAGAAAAGAAAACGTTCAAGAAAAATAATAAGCAAAGATTATCTCCTGAAGACTTTGCTGCGCTCAAGGCAAAATCAACTTGTGACCGATGTGGAGAAATTGGCCATTGGGCCTATGAAAAAGATAAATGCAAAAGTGCTAAAAATTATCATAAAGGTTCATCATCTAGATTGGGAAATGCAGAAAATATCAAAGACAAAAATGATTCTGGTTCTGTAACATTTCATATGGTAAAAACGGTGCTTGATTCTCCGTCAAATATGTTATACCCAGGTCCGTTACTTGATGATGGAGCACCGTATAGTGGAATGGGGATTGTTGAATTACGAGCACTTTCGGAATTTATTTTACCGGAATGGAATGGAATTCTTGATGAACTTCCTGAATGTATCAAGGATACGCCCTTCTGGCAATACGGAAATGGCGACCACTCAAGCGAAAAAAGAAAAATGATCGGTTCAAGATTTTTATCAGCTATTTCAGACAATGGAAATCAGGTTAAAATAAGGAATCTAATAATCAGTGGATCATCTGAATGGGTTATTGGAAGAAATGTCACAAGAAAATCAAATATTATTCATATGACGGACAATCGCATCGAGTTCGAGTCCGCAAATAATTCAATCAATTCTATATCATTGGTGGATCATGGTCATCATTTTTATGCACCCGGAAATATATTTATACAATCATCCGAACCTATTTAAAACTCATTTCTATCAGCAATTTGTTCCAACAATATCAATACATCAAAAATATATCTTGGGCTGAAAAGAAGAAAATAATTAATAAGGTTCACAAACATGTATGTGGTCACTCAAACTATGATGATATAAAACTATTATTACAAAGAAATTTGATATGGGACGATGAGTGCAAAAAATATTTATCAAGCATAATTGACTCCTGCAAATTTTGTGATGTCACAAAAAACCATCTCATCCTCGTGCAGTATCTTTAAGCTCTATATCTCGCGGATTTAATGAATTGGTTTGTGTGGATCATTTTTTTGTGGAAAACTTGGATATTTTTCACATTATGGACTCAGTGACCAGATATTCAACTGGTTCAATAGTTCCCTCCTTAAGTATGGAAAATTGCATTAATTGTATTGAGACTCTACGGTTAACACCATTTTGGGACCCTAACAATTTAATGGGAGATCAGGCGTTTGACAATGATATTTTCAGAAGCTATCTTGAGGAAAGAGGAATTTCATTTTGTCCTATTGGTTCCCGCCGCCACAACAAAAATTCTATTGAGTCGAAACATAAAATTTTGAGAGACATTTATATCCGTTAAAAAATATCCGATTCTTCTGCAAGTAATACGGTTCGTATTGCTCGAATGTTTCAAATATCAAATGATTTAAATGGAAATGATGTTGTTTCTTCATACGAGCTTTCCACTGGTCACACTCGACCCATCGATAATTCTGGTCCTCGAAGTCTTCCAAATGATTTAAGAGAAGTTCATAATGAGCTAATAGCCAAGAGGAAACTAAATCTTATTCTAAAATCAAAGTCTGTGACCGATATTCCAATTAATGTTGGCGATATTGTGGAAATTTTTATTCATCTACCAAATCAGAAAAGAGGATCTTGGTCATCGCCCAAACCATTATTGAAATTCTACAAAAAATCTCGCATCGTCACAGTACCTGGATCCAATGGAAAATTTATACATGCGGCAATTGAAGATGTCCGACATTCCGTTTCATCTAATGAACTAGCATACCAAATTCAACTGTCGTCCTTACTAAACCATTATGCTCGTTCAATTGTACCACGGTGGCACTATTGTAGCTTGCAACACCTCCTTTTTGGAGTATATAGTTCTGACTATCTCTTCTTCCGACAATTTGCCCCTATCAGTTTCCACCGCACGAAATCCGAAATCCAGGAAATGAGAAGTAGCGAAGGGACCGCCATTTTTTAATGTTATCTTCGTGAATCCCCTCTTTCCCTCCAATAGAATAGTGAGGGCCTTCAACCGGACGTCCCCTCCAAATATGGAGCGAAATGCAAAGCAAAAAAGATATCAATCTTTTATCGCGACCTCCACCAGAAGTAGGCTCGTGCCTGTGCCAATCTCCACTCTTGGAACGTGGCACCCGGATGCATGTGCAGTGTTAACTGACATGACAAGGAACGTGGCCGTGAGGGCATTGGAGACGAACGGAAAGGTTCGGGGGGTTTTGATGCAAAGGAAAGTTGCAGCAGCCGTCATGACCAATGCGGCCTGCTTGGTGGCCGTCCTGAAGGTAGATTCCAAGGAACCGTAGTTCGTTCCCCATTACTGTGTCGGTATACCCTTTTTGAGTCGATTGTGGTTGTCTGAGAAAACATGGGATAGATCGGATATATCCTCCAAGAGTAAGACACCCAAACCTTTCCTCCCCTTTTACAGTACCATAATGTGTTGGACTGTGCTGTTCCAGAATGTTCTTCGAACGAATGTTGTAGGACGTAGTTGGCGTGGGCAAAGCGGGAATCGCAAGAGAGTGCAGCAGAGCGGAAGGGGTATGTCGGGGCAGCGATGGATGCTGCTGCACGTCGAATGGTCTCGCCTGGCTCGATTCCAACAGGGGTCAGTGTGATACCAAAATAGACCCCTAATGTGATACTGGGAGAGGTTGACCAGCGAGTGTGCAGATTTCGGTTGAGCGCAGGGAATCCGGGGGGAGGAAGGAACACTTCTGTCGTGTCCGTAGCATGTTGCGGGAATAGGCCCAGGCTTGGAACCTATGCAAGAGCTGTTGCAGGAGAGGGAGGGAGGAATATTGGAGAAGGACGTCGTCGGCGACAAGGGTGCAGGGAAAGGGAGAGGTTGGGTGTGCAGAAGGGCGGGGAATGGGGTGGAGGATGATCGGCAGGTAATTGATGTAAAGGAGAAAGAGAGTCATGGAGATAGGAGAGCCTTGAATTACGCTAAGCCGGAGTAATGCTGTATTGTCAGTTGCGTCTCCTTTCGTTCGGACGATAAATGGCCCTAAGCAGGTAGAAAGCATGGCGAGGATTGGTGCGGGGATGTTGGCGCAGTTGATTCCTCTAGGCGAATTCACTTGTTGCCATTTAACTCTTGGTGCTGTTGAACCGAGCATTAAATATTCTCCTAATCTCGCATTATATTACTTGTGTGCTTTAATTTCAGTGTACTCATTCAGGGTAGCGCAATACTGTAAATGCACATCTCCTGAATTGCATGCGTACTACAAATCACGCAGTGATGCAGAGAGGGATCCGCAGCTATGGTCCTCTGCAAACCATTACTCATGCAATGTCATTAACTCAGGACTGTATGATTCAGCCACGATATAGGGTCCTAAACGCATGAACCTGGTCCTTGAGATTTCCGTATCTCACAGATATGCAAAATGCTTGAAAATCAGTCATGCAAAGCAATGAAGGTAGTGATCAATTACATTGGCTCACGATATCAACTCGATTAGTACTCGAGGAAATATCTCCACTCATCCAAGTACACGCATCGATGCATGTTAACAACTGCAGCTGGCCATTCGGAGGACATACACGGTTGACTTCCGTCGAATATCTCAAACGTTAAAAGAGGAGATGGCCACGGCAATCTTGAAGGAGTATGTTGCGGTCCACTCTGTTGAAGGCCTGGGTGAAGTTGACGACCGCGATCCAATTGTGCTTTTGGCAAATAGCGGAGTCGGCTGAGATCAAGGCATGGAGGAGGCTGACAGAGGCTTGGAAACTGTATTAGTAAGGGTGTATAGGCAGTTATGGGAGAACGAGTAAAGAGAGAGCGCCTTCAATATTTTTCCGGATGTGCGAAAGGAGACACAGTGATCTGTAATTCTCAGGGCGAAGTTAATCCCCTCGTTTGTGGACAGGAACAAGTAGCCGTGTGGACTGTCGCGTTTGTCCGATAGCTTCCCACTACTTTTTAAAGAGTGACCACGCTGCTAAGCCCGAACTCTGTAAGCTCGCACCTACTCCCCTCAATTCCTAATGGAACATGTGGCCTCACATCAAGAAATGTCCACACAGTCCTTTCCAAATAATAAATTACCCCAAATGTTTGCCCTTGTTAAGGAGGGCGGCCGACAAAGCAGGATTACCTTCGAGAATTTCAACGTGGACTCCGTCTGAACAGACTGCTTTGTGCCGCAGGGCACGTTGAATGTAGGTTTGGGGTGCTTTCTTGAAGTTTGGGGGCGGAGTAAATGCTTTAACGGCGATTGCTGGTTGATTATGGTCGCCGGCAGATGGGGAAATATTTGGGTGTTTTACTCTTGGAAGGTTAATCCGATCTGTTCCATGGTCAGATCGCATGGCGGTGTAGAAGTCTTTTGGGGGCAGCTTACGGCCGGAGCGAAGGTCGTCGGCATGTCCTCGGGCGGAATTGCGTCGGGCAGCGGCGATAGTGGAGGCGAGGGCATCAAAGTGGGGGAAAGGTTTGGGTGTTTTACTCCTGGAAGATATATCCGATGTGGGTCTTTTGTAAGCGGTCGCGAGTTCGGTGTCGGAGAAGGAGTTTTTCACGTCGGACTTTGCAGCTGAGCAGGTAGCGGAGGCGTTCATATTCGCATCGGGACAGCGAAGAGAGGTTGCGTTTGAAGCATCGATATGCCTTGATCGTCGGGAGGCAAGTGCATCGAGAATCGGGGAACAGAATGGCTTGTTGCATCGAGGGCGAAGTCGAGAAATTCTTTGCCGCGGTGCTGTGAGGGCCTCAGTCGCTTAACGGTAGACTGTTTGGGCGTTCCCAAGGGTACAGGTCTGAACGCGGTCCAGAATGGGACGCGGAGCTAAGGGTTAGTGTTGGGAAACTTCTGCGTGATGGCTTTGGTTGGAGAGGAGAAATCATGTGATACGGCGTGGAGGTTTTTTATGCGATCTGGGTAGGGTTCCAGTGGGGAATGAGGCCTTGATGGGGATTGGATCAGAAGAAGCAGTCCAGCGGCCGTCGGCGAGTTTGCAATGAAGCGGGCTTGTGGACATGGCAAGGTCGGGAGTGCGTAAGGCATTAGAGCCACGAGAGTGGAACGTAGAGCTGGGGGGGACAAAAAACAGTGAAACGGGAGCGTTGGAGGGCATTGAGGTGGGCACGTCCACGGGAGTTCAGGGTGGGGTCCCAGGCAGGGGCCCGGCCATTGAAGTCACCCATGATAAGAGCGTGGTGGCTCGATAATAGGATACAACGGCAGAGACCGGTGGAGAGTGGGGTTGAGGGGCGATTGGGGCTAGCATAGACGGCCGGTATGTCGAGGCTGTTTGGAAGGCTGACAGTGAGCATTTGGAGTAACGAGTTTGAAGGCATGTGATTCTTATTGTGAACCATCTTGGTGTACGAAGAGAGAGCATGGCGTACTGCAAGTAGGACACCACCGCTATAAGAAGATCTAAACGCATGTAATTCGGGCTCTAATGTTGCTGGATTGAAACGCTGTAATCCCCAACATTTTTGCCTGTAGGGGGACCATTCACTGCTGACCAGATCCGAAAGCTTAAGTAAGACGATCATGAATAAAGCTACACTTTGTTGGATCCTAAAAGAATATAGCAACGATGATAAAGAAGCGATCGCCGTTGCTCTTTGGTAGCAAAAGATGAACAATGCTCTCCTCGTTTTTGAGGATATTAAAGCCGGGGGATCCGTTCAAGGGAAGATGGCAAAAATTAATCGTGATTACCAGGGATCTAATTTTCGCTCCATGCTGAAATACTTCTGGCCAAGATATATGCCGCTGCCCGGAACAAGACTATTGGGATCACAACAACTGGAGAGTGCGTTCGAGGTCAAGTTTATAATTCTGCGATCTGTGTTGAATAGGATCTTCAACAGCGTCAGTTCATCTTCCGAATATTCCAACAAAGATCCAAAGCCCGATAAGACAAGTTGGTCACGTATGACACCAATTCATATAGTTTTGCACGGCCTCCGAGAAATGAGCTACGGAATTCCAGCGGACTTTATTCGACGTATCAGAGACGGCAGCTTCTTTCTGCTTTGAATACTTTTCGCAAACTGTTGCTGAGTGTTGTTCAGGAAAGGGTGACAGAGAAACCCCAGTCGCTTGGGTGTAGTCCCTGTTTGGACGAACCACAAAAATGGGCACAAGAACCCAGAAGTCCCTCTGGGATGCCCCCTTTCTCCCTCTTCTGCTCGGGTAGTCGGGTATTTATTCTAAGTAATTTTCTGGTTCAGACGTGTCTGTCGACGCCCTAGATCTGTGCTGCCTCTCTCCTGAGGTCAACAGTTGTTGTCGATAGACAAATCAATAAAATAGATTGATTACCACACGTACGTACTATTACTGCACTTATCCAAAGCTGTGTGACTCTCTGAGGAGGCATGAGTGATTTGGAAAACACGTGCAATAACGTAAATGTGTCACCATTAACAGTCCCCCATAGCCAATCTTTGATTGGTTATTTTTGTTGGATGGTGGCAATAGCGTTTCGCTGTCTTCGTGAGCCTGATTTGCTGATCACGCCCAAAAATTCTTGAAGCTGCTCCGGTATGTCTTTTTGCAGATACTTGATGTCCACCCAGTCCGTTTCGTCCTTATTGAAACCCGCCCATTTGACTTTGACCTCAAACTTGTTGCCATTCCGTCGAATGTCTTCGAAATCTTCTACGACAAGCAACTCGACTTGCTGATAAGCTAGTTGTTCCTTAACGTCTTTAGATACATTAAAGTCATTATTTCGGAAAAACTTCAATCTTCTTCGGTGAACTAACTCTTCAACACCACTCAGGAGGTCTTCTACCTCGAAAATGTGATGATCTCGGCATTCGATTACACGAAAAGGGCCGCGCCATCTCAGATTTGTCTTGGAGCGGACGTTCTTGGTCGTGACTCCTTTCAAATCGTAGTCGCCTCTTTCGAAGTCAAAGGTTCTGATTCCAGTGCGACGGTTATGAGCATCGACGGCAGATTTGCTTTGCTTGTTTCAATGTCTTGCAGCGTTTCGATGGATGCCTTCCAGGCTTCTCTGGAGCTTCTTGATGTCCCTTAGGGCTACAACGCGCCACTTCTCGATGTTCGTAGCTGCCATTACTTCCTCCTGACTTGGAAAGATGGCGACGAGAGGCGTACCGTGTGGTAAACCCCTGAAGACAGTGAGCGGGCATTTCCCGTTGAGCTTGCTGATTGGCGCACTATTCAAGGCCGATTGGAACAGGGGGAGTATGCTAGGCCACGCAGACTGTAGTTGCTGGAATTCGGAGAGAAGGGCTCTGCAGGTCCTTATTAGCTCGCGACATACCACTTTGACAGTTTCGTTGCTCCAAGGACAGTATGGGAGTGTGAAGTGATGGTTTGCTTTCAGTTTCTGTGCCAAGGACTTCACGAGTTTGTTCTTGAAGTGGCTGTCTTGGTCCGAAGTCAAGATTTGCACACTTCCAAAGCAGCAAAACAGTCTACGCGAGCTCCTGCAGTGGTTTCTGAATCAGTCTTTCTTACAATTGTTAGCCACACGTAACCAGAGAGGTCGCCCTTAATGATCAGTGTGTACAGTTTTCCTTCGTCTCCTTTATTCATGTAGCAAAAGTCGAAATGCATGAGTTCGTTGGGTTTGGAGGCGTAAAGTGAGTGTCCAAGAGGTCTCGGGATGAGACTACCGTCTTTTATTGCGATACAGTGCAGGCAGGATCGCGTGAAGTCGACGGTGTGGCCTCTGAGATCCTTCCACCAGAAGTGTGCGGCCACGGTAGTGAACGTAGCGTCGACCGCTCTATGCCCTCCTTTTGCTGTGTGCGCGGCGATTATAATTCTAAGTTGCAGGTTGTGATTGTCTTCTGGGATCCATATCTGTCCTATAGACAATCGTAGAACCTTTCCGGACCTATTGCATCGTTTCGGTGGTGGTTTACTGCAATTCCGCTGCGCTTCGATGATATCTTGCATTGATGGCCATTCGTAATCTTCGTGCGTTCCGGGGTTTATTGGTGCCCTCATCAGTGCAGTTATGTTCCCTAACTTCGTTGGTTGAACCATTCGATCTTTCTGCACTGCCCATCTGGTAAGCATATCTGCCCAGACATTGCGCTCTTCCGGTATGTGTTCGATAAAGAACCTGAACCCGTTAAACTTAAGCGCCCAACGGGTCAGTTTTTTGGCTTCGTGCTTTGCCACACCTGGATTGGAGCCGTATGGGTCGTAAATGTATACCAGGTTAGCGTGGTCAGTGTAGATAGAAACGGCTCGTCCGGTTGTGAGGTAGTCCAGTCTACACATGGACTCTACGATGACGAATCCCTCCTTCTCCGGTACGCCCCCGCGCTCGGAGGATCCGCTGAAAGCGCCGGAGAGGAAACACAGTGGCTCATGCGTTTGGTCGTCGAGTTCCTTCGTCTCTTCGTTTTTCGGGGATTGCGTGAGGATACCAACCCAAGGTGTATCCGAGGCATCGGTGAACAAGCACAGTCGATGTCCTTCTTTTGGCAATGAGAGTTTCGTGGCTTGGACAGGTTGCCTCTTAACCGCGTAGAAAGTGGTGGAGTGTTCGTTGGTCCAGTTTATTTGCACCTTTTGTAATGCTTTCTTTGTCCGTTTCCCAGCTTTCCTGCAAGCTTCTTTGAGTAGCTGGTGCAGTGGTTCTACTAATCGTGCATAGTCTGGAATGGATGTCCTCATCCAATTTGTCGCGCACTTCAGTTGTTGCAGTTGATCTTAAGTTTGCAGTGTCATCATGGCCATTACTATCTCGAAGTTCCTTGGATCGAATTGAATTCCTTCGCCTGAAATTATCCTGCCGCAGAACTTCACCTTTGTCGTAAAGAAACAAGACTTCTTTGGGTTCACTTTGAAATCCACTTCTGTGCAGACGTCAATAAAAGCCTTAATGTCTTCTAGTAGATCTTCTCCGCTCGCAGCATGCAGGAGGAAGTCGTCCAGCCACTGCAGCATTCTCTGTCCTCTACCTTGGAAATCTTCCCGTGTAACAGATTGGAAATGGTTTCTCGAATCCGCACCTCCTTGCAGCGTTCGCGTAGGGGAGTAGATACCAAGCGGTGTATGTTTGTACATTATTTCCTGTGATACCTTGTCTAACGGTATCTGCCAGTACCCGAGAGTGAAGTCGATGTTGGCAAAACATTTGCTTCCTCCACAATCCTGCAGCATTGATTCCAGATGCGGCATAGTGGGCTGGAGGGGTAAAGTTCTAGCGTTCGTTCAGCAGAGTTCCACTGTAAAACGAAGTTTGTTTGTGCCTGGTTTCGGGACTGCCAGTGCTGGGCAGGCTCATCTTGCCTGGTTATTCCTGTACACTGCTCCAGTTTCCTCCAGTGATTGGATTGTGTGCTTGATGAAGGCTCGTTGCGCGGGTGAGTAGCGGCGTTGAGGTGTGCGGTACGGCTTGGCATGGGGTACGAGTTTGATAGATAGAGGTCGTACCCTGGCAGGTGGTTGCGGACCGAGCTTGATGCCGAAGCAGCTGCGGTTTTTGTGCAGGAGACCTTTGAGCCGCTTTGTTCCCGCGTTAGACATTCCATGCTTTCTTACATCTTCCACTGCCTCCTCTATAGCTTCATCGATTTCTTCGGCCGTGTCTACGCCGAATCCAGCTTGTTGGCACTCTGGTAAATCGCTCGGGTCTTCGTCGTCCTCTCTGTAAGACAGACTCCTGTAGTTGGCCGAGGCGAGCCTACATGTGTCCTTCTGTAACTCTTCCTCCGACTTGCCGTCGATAAGAGATGCCACGCTGTGCAGGTGATGGTTGAAGTCAAACCCGATGGCTTTCAGAAGGGAGCACCAAAGGAGTATCTCCGGCATTTCTGTGTCGGCTATCAAAAAATGTACCCTCCGGATTCGCACTGGTAGTCCTGTCAGTGGAAGCAGAATGGTTAGGTCTAGATACATCATTCTCGACGAGGTGGTAGGGGATTAGGATTCATCGGTCCTCAATGCGGTATCAAGGGTCATTGGTGTCTTGAGCGTCTTTGTGGGAAGCGCAGGGTGTTTTGCTGCGATTACGTCAAAAACATTCGAAGGGATCGTGGAATAGTCTGCCCCTGAATCTCCAAGCGCCACGGTCTCGAGTCGTTCAAGTGGATTCTATACCCTCCTTCATCGGCATTCGGGGCGGTTTCGGGCGTGGTCTGTAGCTCAGCAGTTTTCGCGTTCTTCTTGCTTCTGTTCTTCTTTCCGAAGTGCTTGTCATGGAGCTCACACCTCTTTTCCTTTGATATAACTGGGCACTTGCTGATCGGATGTACCCCGGAACACTCCTTCGTGTTTAAGCAAGGCTTTTCCCACTCTCCTGCATCGAATATCTCGGTTGGCTTCTTTGTAACTTCCCTGCTTCCCTCGTCTTGGAGCTTTCGTGGGCGGATTCCGCGACGGTTCCTCCCCTCAACAGGAACTCCGCGACTTCTTTACCCGTTTTGCATTTGGTCTCCAAATAATGCAGGCGCGACAAGTTTCTACCCGCCGCCCGCATCCGTAGTTAATTTATGAATACCCTCCGCACGCTTCTTTGCCACATTGTACAACCAATAAAGATTTACCACCACGGGCTCTCTTCTGTTCATGCTCTTCTGGTTTTCCAGTTCGTCCTCCGGAGTCCCGAGAATGAGCGTGTTTGCGTTTCACCTTCTGTGCTGCGCACTGTACTAAGTCCCTTCTGTGCTGCGCACTGTACTACGTCCACTTGTGCTGCCTGGATGGAAATTGAATTCGTAAAGAATTTATGGTCTCCTTTCTGTTCCTTTCTCCAAAGTCTCATTTAATCGATCACGATCTGTCTGAGCTCGGGTGGTTCGAGTCTGCGCGTCAGCTTCACGATCAGCTCCTTGCTTTGATCGTTGCTAATTATAATACTAGACGCGTTGTGCTCGCCCAGTGCGGTAATTGTCTCCAACACCAAATTCTCGGCTGCTCCAGACGGGTCGCGGGGCACTGGTTTGTACTTCACTGTCGAAAGTGCCTCCTCGACTCTCTCGCTTAGGTCGCATACAGTAGAAGCCAAGCGCGAGTCGAACCATGCCTTCACAGCCTCGTTAGTGGCTTCCTCCGCGGTTGTAGCGCCTTCGATACGGCCCAGGATACATAGGCTATGCAAAAGCCTTGCCTTCATACACTGCCTGACAGATACGGGTTTGATTCGTTGTCCTTCCGGCAGCCCCGAGTTTACGTCTCTCACGCGCTCAGTGTACGCTGCAAAATCGACTTCGAACTTTATCAGCTCTGGCTGAGATGCTCCATCGAGACTAGGAGCCTGGATGGTGTTCACAATGCCGTACGACGACATGACGTTTCAGTCACTTCCTTTTACCCTTTGAGGTACCAAAGCGCTTTTTTGTTCAGGATAGGGTGACAGAGAAACCCCAGTCGCTCGGGCGTAGTCGCTGTCTGGACGAACCACGAAAATGGGCACAAGAACCCAGAAGTCCCTCTGGGATGCCCCCTTTCTCCCTCTTCTGCTCGGGGAGTCGGGTATTTGTTCGAAGTAATTTTCTGGTTCAGAAGTGTCTGTCAACGCCTTAGACCTGTGCTGCCTCTCTCCTGAGGTCAACAGTTGTTGTCGATAGACAAATTAATAAAATAAATTGATTACCACACATACGAGTTGAAGCTACGGGATGACTCTGGTTTTTTGCTTCGAGTTGAGTCTCCTCGTAGCAGCCAGTACTTTAATATGCACTTCAAAGTTCTAAAGAGTTGCTGTTGACCGCAGCTGACATCAGCAAAATTCCTGTCCTCTAAAGCTATCTGATATGGCATCACAGAAGAATAAAGTAATGCATGCACGGAAGGGAAAAATCTATTAACGCATCTGCAAATCATTATGATCACCGTACACCATGTTCTTAGCGAATAGGTACACAGGAGATAGTCTTCAAGGTAATTCTTTCTGACTCCACTGAAGTGCGGGCTAGTACATACTGTCAAAGAGTATGACAGCCATAACCGATCCCATGCATCTTGACTCAGCATCTCAGGAAAGACCATCACACAGCAGACTCCTGATTGACAAATGTGTAACAACCAGCAAAACGCACTATTTCCAACTCCCCCTCTTGTGTTCTGCTTTTGTTGTTACGTAGACAAAGCCTTAACGCCAAGTCCATCACGATGTCGCTCGAATTAAATGCGAGGCAGCGGCTTCGTAAAAATATCTGCTATCATCTGAGACGTCGAGCAGTACTGTATTGAAACGATGTTGGCGTCGACATTGTCCTTGACAAAATTCTTCCGTATTGCAACATGTTTTGCGTTTCGCACACCAGCTGAAATCCATGATACTGCGCCTTGGTTATCCTCGAAAATTGGGACGGCCCTGGTCTGCGGAACATCAACTTCCTCTAACATCCTGCGAATCCATATAATGAGCTTAGTGACCTCAGTAAGGGACACATATTCAGCCTCTGTCGAAGATAGGGCCACAATAGTCTGCTTCCGCGTTTTCCAAGTAACCGTAGTTCCACCAAGCTGCAAGACGGTACCAGACGTAGACTTCCTGTCGGAGTAATCACCGCCCCAGTCAGCATCACTATACCCCACCAACATGCCATCACCTTTTCCGTCAATCCATAAGGCATGGTCTACTGTCCCTTTAAGGTAACGTAAGATACGTTTCATGGAAGTCCAGTGGCTTTGCGTTGGGTCCATGGAGTAGCGACAGAGAAGGGAAACCGCGAAACATATATCTGGCCTGGTCCTAGTCGCTGGAAACAGCAAACAGCCAGCAAGCTCCTGGTACAGTGTCCGGTTAGCAGGCGGGCTATTGTCATCTGATAAAGTATGATAAACACCATCACACATCGGTGTCGAGGATGGCTTGCATTCCTTCATTCTGAACGATCAAGCAGCTGTCTAATATAGTGCTTTTGAGAAATCCAAGCACCCCCTCTCACTGGGACAAACACTATACCCAGGAATGATCTCAGTTCCCCCATGTCCTTAGCATCAATGTGAGCTGCAAGCTCATCTTTGACAGCTATAATTTCCTCACTCAGAGCACCCATAAGAACAATGTCGTCCACGTATATCAAGAGCCAAACTCTGCCACGACGATACATGCATTCATCTGAGTCAAGCTGTTTAAATCCTATAGTACTCATCACGGAGTGCCACTTGTCATGCCAAAGCCTCGGCGCTTGTTTCAGCCCGTAGAGTCAGCGGCGAAGCCTTAATAATTCGTTCTCTCCATGTAGCTTGACTCCTTTTGGTTCAGTGACAAAGATGTCATTGTCTACCTCCCCATGCAAGAAAGGTGTTCTTACATCCATCTGATGGATGCAATATCCTCGTTGAACACCCATTGTAAGAAAGACACGGACAGTGCTGAATTCTACCACTGGTGCAAATGTATCATCTACGTTTCCCTGCAGAAAGCCCCTCACAACAAGGCGCGCCTTATGATGATTAACAATTCCATTCTCATCATACTTGCGAGTAAAAATAAACTTAGTCGAGATAGGCTTCACTCCAACAGGCTTTCTGACTACTTCCCAGGCACCATGTTGAAAGAGCGAATTGATTTCGGAGTCAATAGCTGTTTGCCATTGGTTGGCATATGGCAATGACAGTGCCTCTTCCACCGAGAGCGGGTCTGGTGCAACAGCCGACACGAGGGCAAGTGATTTTGCGTCTAAGGAAGAAATACATGCCTCTGCATCATCATCAATTGGCCTGTGTTATAGTAAATTAATACCTAACTCAATTATTTCACTGCTCAAGGGAGGTAGCCGCCCCAACGGCACCTGCTCTTGCGGTGGGTTTCCTTCATCGATAGTTCCAGCATCATACTCTCTTTCCTCAGCAGGTGGATGGCCGGCTTCGTCGTTCACGAATGCGCTATCAATGTCGTAGTCTGATTCCATACTTATCATACCATCCCTAAATGGAAATCTGTTTTCCTCAATTGTCACGTCTCTCGTCATCAGTGCCATACGACGGGATGCAATCCAGACTTTGTATTGACTGCTAGGGGTACAGCCAGTTACTACTCCAAGTTTAGACTTCATGTCCAGTTTCTTCCGGAGTTCTTTCGGTATATGGTGCCATGCAAGTGAAATAAAGACCCTAAAGAATGAGACATCAGGCTTCTTACCGCTTATCAACTCAATAGATGTATGCGAAGCATCACGTGGCGCAATGAAATGATTTCTGATGTGTGCCGCATGTACCACGGCTTCAGCCCAAAACACTTTGGGTAAACCCCCATGTTGTAGCATTGTCCTGGCATTTTCCACTATAGTCCTATTCATCCGTTCCGCCAGCCCATTTTGGTTCTTTGTGTATTCGGGAAAGGTACTGTGCTCAATTCCCCTTTCAGAGAGAAACCCCTTAAATGCAACATATTCACCACCGTTGTCAGTGTGCAACCGTTTGATAGTGCAATCAAACTTCCTTTCCAGCCAGGCAAGATGCAGCTTAAACTGACTGAAGGCATCACTCTTCCTTACGACTGGATGAATCCGAACGAAACCAGGAAACTCATCAATAAAGGACACGTAGTACCGACAATGAAAGAAAGATTCGACGGACATCGGCCCACAAATGTCTGAATGTACGACTTCACCCTTTCGTAGGGAGCTATTCATATTCGTGCGTGCTATTTGCTTTGTCTGCTTGCCCTTCAAGCAGCTATCACATCTCCCTCTGCCCACATTCCGGGGGGGGGGTGTTTCACCACTACCGCCTCAGATTGAAACAGTTTCTTAACACTGGGTATGTTCGCGTGACCCATTCGTTGGTGCCATAGGTCCAGGTCATAATCCTTATCTCCATCTCCTTTTCCAGAAGCAGTAGCGGCTGAGCCCCCTCTGGATTTAACTGGGGTAGCATCAATGTGATATACACCGCGAACAACTTGACCTTGGAACTGTAACTCACCGTTCCTTAGTCCACTGCATCCCTTTAGTCCGAAATTTACATTATATCTACTTTGACAAAGCTTGGAACAGCTTATCAAAGACATCTTAAGATCAGGCACCAGCAGTACGTTCTGCAGGACAAACATGCGACTGAAACTTTTATTTCGGCTCCGCACCACTGCTCGCAGGGTAATTGATCCTGTATGTGTGGCATAAACTCGCTTTTCATCACAGAGAATAATTCCACGATGAGGAATTTCCATTACATTCTGTAGCCAATCCCTTTTCTGTACCATATGATCAGATACCCCGGAGTCGAGCAGGAAATTACTCAGGTGTATGTCACTATCCACTGTTGTTGCTGCATACTCCACTAGATTATCCTCATCTGTAGTTAAGCATTCGCTCGGCTCTGACATCGCTGTGCCAGGCTGACAATCATTGCTACGGGCATCCTGATCCATATGCTCACTTTCACCGTTGCAATAAAATTTATAACAGAAATCATCAAAATCAGTAGGTGATGACTGGAACCCATTAGAATTGCAAGCGACCAACAATTGTGCATGCTGGGCACCCATTTCATTACTTGGTTGGGCTACTCCACCATTCTCTGCTTTCGCCAGAATCGGCTTCTTACTGTAGCAATTCCTCGCCAGGTGTCCGACCTGGTTACACTTGTAGCAGCAGCGCCTCTCTACTTAGGAGCGTCCAAACTGTCTACCGCGTTGGCCTCGATTCCGAAAGTTGGCCGTCAGCGACTGCCCGTTGTCGCGAGTTGATCCAAGTCTCGGGCCATTATTCTTTCTTGAGGCCTGGTCATCATACTCCTGAAGCAATGTTGAAGTGACCGTTTCCCAGTCCATACCATCCTTGCGCGTCTGCAAGGATGGAATAGTTGGACCGAACAGTGACTTATTCTTGTCTCCGAAGGACGCGAGAAACATTGCGACATGTAAATCCTCGCCTACACTGCTGCCGATTGCAGCCAGTCTATTAAATACCTCTTCGAAGTTATCCACATAGTCCTGCATAGTCTCGTTCCGATAGACCATTCTCGAAAGTTTTGACTGCAACTGAGCCTGCGTAGCAATGTTTGAAACTGAGTAGCGATCCCGAAGCCTCGCCCACATTTTATAGGGAATATACTTCACTGCCAGACAGAGTCTCAATGGCCTATCCCCAAGTCCCTGGATGATGATACCTCTGGCAGTTGCGACTTTCCTACGCACACTCTCATCCAGATCCTGCTTCTCCTTACCATCTTCCTTCAGAATATCCTCCGACACAACCTCCATTACATTCCTTGACTCAAGTGCAGCCTCCGTCCTGGCGACCCACAACTGGAAATCTTCACCACACTTGCCATAAAATTTGGGTACTCTCTTGGGGTCTTCCATTCGGACTTCCGGAAACGGCAACAACCCCAGCTTAGACTGTTAAGCAAGAACAACAAATAACACGATTGCTGATTGCAAGCGAAAGAATAGGAATAGATGTCCGATAGTGTCAATGAAATGAGAGTTATAGAGAAGGTAGAATAAAACAGAATACGGGGCGACTTTCTGGGCCCATAACGAGTTGAAGTTACGGGATGACTCTGGCTTTTGGCTTCGACTTGAGTCTCCTCATAGCAGCCAGTACTTTAATATGCACTTCAAAGTTCTAAAGAGTTGCTGTTGACCGCAGCTGACATCAGCAAAATTCCTGTCCTCTAAAGCTATCTGATATGGCATCACAGAAGAATAAAGTAATGCATGCACGGAAGGGAAAAATCTATTAACGCATCTGCAAATCATTATGATCACCTTACACCATGTTCTTAGCGAATAGGTACACAGTAGATAGTCTTCAAGGTAATTCTTTCTGACTCCACTGAAGTGCGGGCTAGTACATACTGTCAAAGAGTATGACAGACATAACCGATCCTATGCATCTTGACTCAGCATCTCAGGAAAGACCATCACACAGCAGACTCCTGATTGACAAATGTGTAACAACCAGCAGAACGCACTACTTCCAACTGTACGTACTATTACTGCACTTATCCAAAGCTTTGTGACTCTATGAGGAGGCATGAGTGATTCGACAAACACATGCACTAACGTAAGTATGTCACCATTAACACATGCCAACCAGCTCTGGGGTTTGGGACCTACATCTCGGACCGCAATTAAAAGACGTGGTTGCAGTTTCATTGCAGGGTGCCACTGTTTCCTCCAGCTTGGAAATGCCACAAAGGGGGATGCGCGACCCTCATGGATCAGTATGGTGACCACGCGCTGTGCTGTGCCTATGGATCCAGACGCGGGTGGCGGCATGACTCGCAGACACGTTTTTTTCTGCAGATCTCTCCAAAGCTGCCCGACACCCTGTCCTCAAGCCGCCACAACGTGGCCACGCAGTTCGCCCGGATATAAAGGCGCTTGGAGAGAACGGGGGGACAGAATTTTTCGACGTAACTGTCATGCACCCATTAAACCCCGCCCGCCTTCCCTCCCTGGCGCGATGCCGACTCAAGCCCCTTAACCTTGCCCGCCTTGTCAAGGACACTCGCTTTTCCGAATTGATGCGTCCAAAAGGCACTGGGCATCTCTGTATTTGCCCTTCCACTTTCCACATTGGGGGGCTGGCACCCGGCTGCTCGGGACTTTGCGAAACTGGTTGCGACCGGCATTGCTGCACGGGCGGCTGTTCCGATTGCTCACGCAACGCAAACACTCTTCATTCGGCGAAGCTCGTACAGAATAACGCCAGTTTTCTGCTGGAATGGGTCTTGAGTGACTCTTAATGCCGCAACGTGCAAGTTAGTATGTTCCATAGAACCTCTGTTCTCATAGTATCTCCGTCCCTACGCAAGTTAGGCCTCTTCCCTGTTATGTCTAGTTCCACCCTGTTCCTCCCAATCTACCAGTCATCCGTTTCAGTATAAACCAATAAAATTTAAATTATCCACCCAAGAGAGAACCTCTTCCCTGTTATATCTAGTTCCACCCTGTTCCCCCCAATCTACCAGTCATCCGTTTCAGTATAAACCAATAAAATTTAAATTATCCACCCAAGAGAGAACCTCTTCCCTGTTATATCTAGTTCCACCCTGTTCCCCCCAATCTACCAGTCATCCGTTTCAGTATAAACCCCTTTTTATACCAACCCATTCAACTAAACCCATTCAAGTAAAACCCAAGAGAGAACCTGTCATCCGTTTCAGTATAAACCCCATAAACCCATTCAAGTAAACCCAAGAGAGAACCTCTGTTCTCATGGTATCTCCGTCCCTACGCAAGTTAGGCCTCTTCCCTGCTATGTCTAGTTCCATCCATTCAAGTTAAACCCAATTTACCCAAGAGAGATTTGAGCGACACTTAGGCCACAACTTGAAATTGTGTATATTCCAGAGAACCTTCGTTCTCAGAATATGCACAGTAAAAGGTTACCCTACTTACAGTAGTCCTAGTCTGCGATTGCTCTTAGCATTAATCCTTCAGACCCGCTCACAAAAAAGGACAGTCCTGTATCTGACATGCTCAAGCTCCTTTTATTTGATGGATCTATACCTATGGATATGAGTAATATTTTATCTCGGGATTCATCTCAGTCAACAGGATAAATTTAGTTCAATATTTCAAAGGGTGGTGTGAAAATTGACCAAATATTTTAATTTCTATCCCAGTGTCCTACAGTGATGCTGAATTGTGGAGCAATATTTTTATTGAGGCCCACAATTTATATTTATTATGAATCATCAAGGAATAATTTTATCTATTTTACACTGACACTATTTTATGCTGAATTCAGTGTGAAATAATTTTTCTGTCCTACAGTTGGGTTTTTATATTATACAGGCTATGATTATTGCATTTATGCTACCAACAAATTATTATCTGAATGATTGCTTACCTGGAAAATACTGCAATAATTATTGCTGAGCCTGAATTATGTCTGCCAAAATTATTGAACGGCTCACCTGATTTTTGTAGCAGGTTCACTCTGGTGTAGAGTGTAAGTAGTCTAGGTTGTTAGAAATATTTTTACATCCTCAGGCTATCGAAATATTCCCCTCGATCAGATATTATTAAATTTGGTTTTCTATTCATTATTCATTCTAAGTCCAATTGTAGCATTTATTTATTTAATCAAGTTGGAACTGTTTATTATTATTTGGATCTACCTATCCCAATTATTTTGCATTGTGCGGATGCCACTGTTTGTGCCGCTTAAGTTGAGGTCGATTTATGACCCATTATTTTGGCGGGAAAATAATACGGACTGGCGCACGTATCTTCTGCCCTTTGTACGAAATTCTCAACCTCTCTCCACCTGGTTTCCGTACTTTTTCTATACGTGTCGTATGTGTCTACGAAAAAAAAATCAAAAAAAGCATTGCGTAATCTCTCTATTACAAGGTTTCTCAAGTTTATTAAAAATTTTGATTTTTAGCTACTGACAGTAGTACTATTGGTGGTGGTGGTAAATCTTTATTGGTTGTACAATGTCGCACAGAAGCGTGCGGAGGGTATTCATAAATTAACTACGGATGCGGGCGGCGGGTAGAAACCTGTCGCGCCTGTGATAGGGGTAAATCGTCGGGAGAAGAGATACTTAGAACCAACTACCCCAAGACGGAGGTGTTGCGAGCGACAAAAGTGCTACCGTGGTATAGTTGAACAAATAAAAAGCAGTGTATATGGGAGAGAGTTGAGAGGGCTACAAGCAAGTATAAAAGGGGCAGCGTCTACCACTGATTCTCTGCGACTTGCTTAGGAAAAAGTTTTCTTGGGTTTGAAGTTGACTCTCAACTTCCTACTACTCGGAGCTTGACCTGAAGTTGTCTGCCAACTTGCTTGACCTGCACTAGAGGAAGCAGTTTACTCGGCTTATATAGACTTTTGGCTATCCTAAAAGTCTTCAAACAAACAGACTAATAACCATAAAATGCATTCACGGGAATCGTGTGAACCAGAGAGACCATTAGAAGATATTTCCTCAAGGTAAATATCTAGGTGCTATACCCATGCCAGCCACCCATCGGCCAGGGGTGGGAATTGATGTGGCCATTATATAGACCTTTCAGAGTCACTCGTAGTATCACCCACAACCTAGAACTGTACTGACATCCACTATGACAGCGTGTCCTAAAATAAAAAATCAACCGATGAATTTGCCACACTCACCCAAATTAAAAATATCTTGCAAATTCAAAAACTGTAAAAATATCTTCCCAGTTCCAATACTGTATACAATTATGGTCCTCATCTAGATTTTTTCGTGTGCGAATTTGTGCACATCACGCCCTCCCGCTCAAGACGAACGTCCCGGCTCGTTCTCAATGCTCTTGTTGTTCTTGTGGGAGTTCTATCCATTCATCAGGGAGAGTATAGGGTTCACTGTAAGGATATGGTAGTAGCTCATTTCCAATATGATGAGAGAGTGTGTACCGTGCGATGACCGGCTCATCTCCTTGGTCAAGAGTTTCGTAGATTCGGTGTATGGTTTCATAGTGTTCTCTAATGAGCTCCTCCCGTTTCACTTCTCCAAACCTTCCAAATGTGAGGTAGTAAACGTAGTATGCAAACTTTTCTGGCAACGGGTCCAGAAACGGGTATCTGAAGGAGAAAAAAACTCGCAACATAAGGACTGAGTCCTCACGAGTAAGGTGCGCCCCGTGAATGGTCTGGAAGCACATGCAAATACTAATGGCAAAAAAGGAAATTACTTCTGCTTCTCGAGGGTCCTCTGTCATTTCGCGAAGCCAACGTCTAATTGGTAGCCGTCCAATAATTAAGGATGCATAGTTTCCCCTTGGGAGACTAGGCGGTGTTTGGGGCGATCTTCTTGGCGATCTTCCTCGCTGCTCCCGACGCCTTGCCCTCTTCGATGATCCGCCTCGATCACTTGATGGTCCTGCCGTATCATCATCACGGTCTCGGGAGGATCTTGGTCTCCAGCTGAGGTTGTGTTTCTGAGCGGAGCAACGTAAGGTTCCCATAGAGGATACGGGACCAGTCGATATTCCATATCAGGGGGCAAGCTGTAACCTCTCAGTCGCACATCTTGGTTGTTCTTGAGAAATACGTAAACTGGACGGATAATATTCAGATATGTTTGCGACAAGTCTCCGATAGCTACCATTCCATACCTTCCTATAGAGTAATGATATATGACTTCCACAAACTCTGGACCTGCTTCCGTGAACCTTCCGTTTTGGAATGAGAATAGAACTCTGATTAATAGTCGGAAATCTTCTTCAGGTAGCAATGGTCCGTTCAACGTACGAAAACATAGGCATATATTAATGTAGAAATGGATGATTACGTGGAGTTCGTAGTAGTCACGCGTAATCGAGATGATCCATTCCCAGGCCCTTTTTCCTCCCATAGGAATCATTCTATAGTTAAAGATGAGTATGCCCCGTGGTTGCGCATAGTCCTGTGTGAGAAGGAATTCTTCAGGCCTCTGATGGTAAGGGACTAGACGACGTGCATGGATGGCCCTCCTTGATCTCTTCCCTGAGCTTGAACATAGCTTATAGTGCGGGTGTCTTTCCTCCGTGACGACGCAAGGATTCGAGTACTTTGTTTGGAAGGCCGGCCACTTCACAGCCTGCTGCATTGCTTTCCCATGTACTACAAGTACTTTAGAGCCGACTGGAAAGGTTTGGACTGGAGGCTCTTCATTCTTATTTCTTGTCTGTGTTAGCGCGCGGTGTGATCTCCAGCTTTCAGTGGCCAGTAGTTCGACTTCTCTACTCTCTTCATCGATAATATTTGTTTCCATGTCTCTCTGTAACATTCTAGGAGCCCTTCCGTACATTAGCTCGAATGGTGACCGTCCGCTTCTTCCTCTTCTTCGACGATAGCCGTATAACACTTTTGGTAAGGCATCTTCCCACTGGATTTCATTCTCCGACATAGTTTTCGATATTGCTCGTTTGATGGTTCCAACCATCCTCTCCGCTTTACCGTTTGACATAGGAGCGTATGCGAGAACTGTCTTCAGCTGAATCCCTTCTCTTCCAAGAAACGAAGCAGTGAAGTTGCAGTAAAACAAAGGGCGTTATCTGAGATGATCCTTTTTGGAAGACCAAACGGTTCAATTATTTCTTTTTCGATGAATCTCAGGACCACCTCAGCATTGGCCTCCTCAACTGCAACTGCTATTGGCCATCCAGTAAGATGTTCCACCCCTATAAGGAGGTATTTGTTTCCGGAAGAGGTTTCCTTGAATGGGCCGGCAAAGTCAATTGAGAAGGTTTCAAAGAGAGCGGAAACTGGGAAGCTTAGGGTTGTCTTATACTTTCGTATCGGAGTGAATTTTTGACAGTTGTCACAGCTTTTCACGAAATTATAGACGTCCTTATGGATACTGGGCCACCAGAATCTCTCCGTAATGAATTTTTTGGTTGTTTCGAGATCCCAATGCCCTAACTCATCATGAAAAGTCCTCAAGATCTTGATTCTTTCTTTCAAAGGGGCCACTAGTCGAGGACCGGCTTTTGTGTGTCGGAAGAGTTTCCCATTCCACAATGTAAAGGCCTTTTGGTTCCTGCGTACCCAATTTCTGTGTTCGAGATCAACCTTTCTCATTTCTAGTCCATCAAGGAATTTAATAAGTCCGTGAATATAAGCTTCGTACTCGTTATCGATCGGCACTTGAACTTCGGCAACTCCGACGATGTCTCCGGAAGCTTTTTCATTTGGAATCAATGGATCCCTCAAGCGGGATAGGTAATCGGCAGGCTGATTATTGCGTCCGGGCCTATACACAATTTCAAACCGATATTCTGCGAAAATGTCGAGCCATCGGGCCAAGCGGTGATGTACATCTTTCTTTTGGAATGCTGTCTTAAGTGCCTGGTGATCAGTTATCAAGACAAATTTCTCGAGTGATAAAAGGTAAACACGAAACTTTTTCAGTGCGAAGACGACAGCTAGCGCTTCTTTCTCGCAGACTGAGTATCTCTTTTCCGCATCATTCAGAGTGCGACTTGCGAATTGAACAGGGTGTAGTCTTCCGTTTTCGTCTTTTTGGGACAAAATGGCACCCAAAGACCGTTCTGAGGCATCTGTCTCCACAACGAATGGTCTCTTGAAATCTGGGTACATGAGCACTGGGGGACACATAGCTTATCTTTAAGCTCCTCAAATGCAGTCTGCATTTCCTTGTTCCAGTAAAATTTTCCGTTCTTCGTAGTGCTGGCATGTAACGGTGCTGCAGTTTTGGCGAAATCTTTGATAAATCTTCTGTAATATGAGGCCAGTCCTAAGAAGCTTCGAACCTCCGTCTTTGAAGCGGGCCTGGTGCCAACTTGATTTTTTTCGTTTTCTCTGGATCCACTTTAATTCCCTCTTGATCGACGATATGACCGAGTAATTGGATAGACGTTTTCGCAAAGAAGCATTTGCTTAACTTAATTTTCAGGCTGTACGCATCTATTCTCTCCACCACAGTCTTGACATGCGATATGTGCTGATCCAAGGTTTTTGAGAATATCACTACATCATCGATATAAACTCTTGCAAATGGAAGTCCTTTCAAAACCTCGTTCATCATTCTTTGGAATGTAGCTGGGGCATTCATGAGACCAAAAGGCATCACTTCGAACCTGAATGTACCGGCTTTGCTGGTAAAAGTTGTTATTTCCTTACATTTTTCATCTAATGGAATCTGCCAATAACCAGTGTAAAGATCAATTGAGGTGAAGTATCTCCCGTCCTTCAAGTCCTCGAGGATCTCCTCCATGTTCGGAATCGGAAATCGATCGGGTATCATTCTCTGGTTCAGTTGTCGGTAATCGACGCAAAAACGCAGCTTTCCATCCTTCTTTGGTGCGACCACAACTGGAAATGACCATGGGGATGAAACTGGCCGAATGATATCATTTTCCAGCATACTTGTAACATTCTCTGAGATAAATTGGTCATATTTTGGCGGTTGACGTCTAGGCCTGTGGTAAATTGGTTGAGTATCGGTAAGTTCAAATGAGTGAGTGACCGGTACACTTGCTTGTCTTAAATCTGATACACTCCATGCAATTACTTCGGAAGATGCTAACATGTCGGATATTTTCAGTGAGGCGGCGGCGGGAAGGTGCTGCACTTTTCCTTGGATTTCTGCCATTTGGCGCCCTTTTTCTTCTTGATTCTCAACCTCAATATTTTGAAGGACCTTTTCCGGCGTGCTCACATCTTCAGATATGGAATCCGATATATTCCTGTTTTCCTTGCAATTGTAATCTTCTTTCATGCTCCGAATTCCGTCCTTTGATTCGATATTATCGCAAAAAGAAACACATTCAGGTGTCACACCTACCCTAGAATTCCAGTCTTCATCTGTTTCAAACCCAGAATCATAATCATCCCATGCCATGTTCAGTATCCCCGAGCGTACCCTTCTCCACTTCCGAAAGTGTTAGTTGGTTCGAATCTTCGCTGTCATAGCTAGAAGTGAAATCTTCACTGTCCGTTTCTTTCAAATCTACCGGATGTGTGCTTTTGTCGAAATCCAGGGGCATCTTCACGGTTCTGCCGTCAACATTAACTGAAACGATTTGGTTGCCCAAGTCAATGCAGGTCCCTAGTCTTTCCATGGTAGGGCAGCCAATGATTGCATCGAAAGGGAGATCAGGCATGACAAGAAAGTCTAAATCAACTTTAGAGTCCCCAAAGAACACGGAAACCTTGTCAACAGTGCCCATGCATTTTGATACGGTTCCATCCGCCACAGTTATTCTTCGAGTAGTTGGAATAATTTCAAGACCTAGATCTGTCACCAAAGTTTCTGAAATAAGGTTTGGAACAGCGCCCGAATCGAAAAGAGCTTGGGTTTGCATTCCCAATACTTTGACTGGTACTAGTTTAAGACGTCTTGGTGCTGTCGAGGCCGATTGAAGAAACAGTTTCTTACCCTTAGCGGACTTATTAGACCTGATAATTTTTTTGAGTTCTTTCTCGCGTCCTCTGCGTCGCCCCTCAAAAGTTGACCAAACGTTATCCCAGTTGGGGCTGATGCAAGCTCAGCCACCAAATTGTACTTCTTCACATATTCTAGTACGTCCTTTGGGATATTCTTAAATTTCTTACTCTTTTTCGTCTTCTTGGCCGAGTGTCCCACCCTGGAACAACTTGATCAGCCTCTTGGTTCGAGGAGGTACAGGTGCTGGGATATGCTCCAGCATTCCATAATCTAGCCTAGGTTTTTTCGAAAAACGTTCCCTTCCCCATCCCTTTTTGTCACATTAACTTGACTGATTTCTTCAGCGATGGATACATTACCGGCATCCGCAACCTTTGATCCTTCTGTTTTGTAAGATTTTCATCTCTGGTCCTGACTCACTCCTGCGTCCGATAAATTTGCTCTTCTGTTGTCTTTAGACCAGCAGTTACTTTCATGATGCCCGTAACGACCGCACTTTCCACAACGAGTGTTTCTATGTGGATTATCAGGACACCTATTTGCAAAGTGTCCAGGCTTGTGACAGTAGGAACAGACTTCTGCGGCCTTGGGGGCCCCAGACTGGTTCTTCTTAATGGTAAGAGTAAGGCTTTCCAACTGCGAGGTTATCATGTCAAGTCGATTATCGAATCGGGTTTCCAACCTTTCTTCCAAGTTTTTGACATCGCTCCTGACTGATTCCAATGCTGCTGCGCTAGTCGCTGGCCTTTGATAATTCTTTTCAGGATGTACGATCGGCATAGATGTACGGGTTTCCGTCGGCATTTCACTTAGTGACTGAAACGTCTCCGAATTTTTGACAAATTCTACTATGGTACCCTTCAGTTCATTAAAAGTGTGAGGGCCCTTGATGAGGAGGAAATCGGAGAGCCGCTTATCCCCCATCGCCGCCTTACGCAGCATTCCGTACTTGGCTTGGGCGTTGAACCCAGCCTTTTCATAGAGATCACACAAGTATACCAATGAGCTTAACAAATCGTCGAAGTTGAGCCGGGCCTCTATGGCGGTACGAATCATCTCATCTGGTTCTACCTCCTTAGCATATTCTTTCACAAGCCACTCACATACCTCACCGAAGTTACGCCCATTCCCGTTAAGAGACCACCCGTTGATAAACTTGGCCTTATATTTGTGCTTTGCGTCACCATGAAGATAGGCGAAGATACTTTCGGCCTTCTCTTCATCGCTCTTCTCACGCATCACAACGTTGACATATGTATAGAGAAACTCCTCAACGTCTTCATTCTTGCCCCCTGTGAACGTTATACGAGCAGCGTTGAGATCCATGATTACAGAAAAGAAATCCCCTCGAATGGTTCCCTAAGACTGCTCAACTCGAATACCTCGGGTGCAACCCCCTCCACAAGAGTACCAAATGATAGGGGTAAATCGTCGGGAGAAGAGATACTTAGAACCAACTACCCCAAGACGGAGGTGTTGCGAGCGACAAAAGTGCTACCGTGGTATAGTTGAACAAATAAAAAGCAGTGTATATGGGAGAGAGTTGAGAGGGCTACAAGCAAGTATAAAAGGGGCAGCGTCTACCACTGATTCTCTGCGACTTGCTTAGGAAAAAGTTTTCTTGGGTTGAAGTTGACTCTCAACTTCCTACTACTCGGAGCTTGACCTGAAGTTGTCTGCCAACTTGCTTGACCTCAAGAGGAAGCAGTTTACTCGGCTTATATAGACTTTTGGCTATCCTAAAGTCTCAAACAAACATACTAATAACCATAAAATGCATTCACGGGAATCGTGTGAACCAGAGAGACCATTAGAAGATATTTCCTCAAGGTAAATATCTAGGTGCCATACCCATGCCAGCCACCCATCGGCCAGGGGTGGGAATTGATGTGGCCATTATATAGACCTTTCAGAGTCACTCGTAGTATCACCCACAACCTAGAACTGTACTGACATCCACTATGACAGCGTGTCCTAAAATAAAAAATCAACCGATGAATTTGCCACACTCACCCAAATTAAAAATATCTTGCAAATTCAAAAACTGTAAAAATATCTTCCCAGTTCCAATACTGTATACAATTATGGTCCTCATCTAGATTTTTTCGTGTGCGAATTTGTGCACATCAGCCTGCATTATTTGGAGACTAAATGCAAAACGGGTAACGAAGTCGCGGAGCTCCTGTTGAGGGGAGGAACCGCGACGGGAAGCAGCGAAGGAAGCAAGGCGGCGGAAAAAACCCTTGCCGTCGTCGCCCAAGGCGCCATAGATATCAATCCCGACGGGGAAGAGGAGGATATCGTTTTGGTTGCAGCAAGTGCCGTAATGTCGATGTTTCTCGCGCTCTGCGAGTGTTGCGGCAGGGCCTGCGGTAACCGTACTTGGCGAAATGTGGCGGCGTGCAGAGGGGTGGGCAACAGTAACGTGGACAGCGATATCGGTACTGTGAAGCCCGTATGCAGCGGGTATGCAAATGTCCTTTCGTAGCGCGGGGGACTCCGAATGCCCAGATGGGTTGAGAACCTGGTAGAGGAGCGGATGTTCGACGAGGGCGACGATCCCAACTTCCTTGCAGTAGCGGGCAAGAACGTTGCGGAGGGTGTGATGACGACGAGTCATTCCCTCTTCGTATTTGCAGGTCAACGCGTGTTGACCACTTGGATCTAAGACGGGTGCGATGTCGGCCGAGCGGCGGGAGCAGACCGGACAGCGAGTAGATCCAAGGAATAGCGCGATGCCGAGACGGAGAGACAGAGCGACTTTCCACGTAGAAGGGGACATGTACGTACCGCAGTGGGGGTGAGGAAGCGAAGAGAAAACAGACGAGGCGGAGGACGTGCGCACGGAGAGGAGCCGTGCTCGGTCGTGGGCTGTCGCGGAGGTGAACAACCTATCGGACTTCGATAGCATGAGTTCAGTTGTGATCGCAGACTGGGGCCTTTCGCCGGGGACCGGCGATGAACAACGCTCGAAAAGAGCCATAGCTGTAAGCGACTAAGACAGCTGCGGGTGGCGGGAGGATAAGAGCGAGATGGTGGACCGAGGGATCTCTTCCAAGTGGCGGTCCTGGGAAAGAGTGAGCAGATCGGAGATAAGTGCAAAAAAATCAATTACAGATGCTGCGTAGGCAGCCTCGGTAATGTCTGAAGTTAGCAGGAGACCTAGACCGCCCATGGAGAAGGGAAGAGAGGCTTGGAGCCAGGCTCGCTCTGGACAGGGCAGCTGCAATTGGTGGAACGCTTCCCTCTGCTTCTGATCGAAGCTAGCGGCGAGTACCGCAGATTGAGTGGAGGGAAGCGTACGTAGCAAGTGCATGACCTTGGAGGCGTTCGTGCAGAAGCGGTGTAAGTGGAAATCCAATTGAGCATCATCCAAGTCTCGAAGGGATTGGAAGATGCGGTCAACTGCGTTTTGGCGGCCTGCGAAAAATTGGGAAACAAAAGGGTTCGAGGCAATCGGGGATCTCAGCACCATGAAACCAGGGGGGGGTTGAAAAGGGGCAAGGAAGTGCCAAAGGGGGGTGGGAAGGGGAGAAGCCGTAAAAATTGGGTCTTGGGAAGGTTGATCTGGAACCCTAGTGGACCTCCTTCAAGCTGGATGAAACGGATGGCAGCTGCGGCTTGGGACCGAGGAAGAACAATGTTACCGTCATCTGCGTACCAAGCTTTCCGGGCAGGTGAGAAATCCTCCTGTAACGATAGCAAGAGAGGATGGAGAGCTAGGGCAAAGAGCAAGGGACCGAGGGGATCACCTTGCTGGGTGCCCTCTGAACTACGGACATAGTAGGGTCCGAAAGCAAGCTCTGTAGGAGCATCGTAACAAGAGTGTACCCACCGTGCGAGGCCTGGGGCATGTGTCTGTACGGCTTCCAGAATGCGCTGGCGGGAGATGCAATTGAAAGCGTTGCGAGCATCGATCTGGACCAAGATGTGATTGTGGAACTCGGATCTCTGGGAAACACGACGCACAGAATGAATTATTGCATCAGTGCCGTTCTTGACGCCTACCCCGACCTGATGGGGCAGAAGGTAGGAGCGGATGGCGGGGGTAGCTTTGTGTGCCGCGAGCCTAGAAATTAGGCTTCGGTAGAGAAGCCCAACCGCGATCGGCCGGATTCCCGCGTTTGGCTTCGGCAGCGCAGTAAGACGGCCTCCGCAGAAATACGGGCGGCACGCGGCCGGCAGATCGCCGTTCAAACAGAGGTTGAGGAACTTTGTCAGGGCATGTAGGTAATCCCTCCCTGGCGTGACCCCACCTGCCGGGCGAACCAGCATTCGCAGGAACACTGGGGATAGACCATGGGCCCCAGGAGCGGTTGAAGGATCCAGGCTGTGAATGGCACGGCGGACATCCGAGACCGAGAGCTTTAGCGCCGGAGGCAAACCGTGAGGGGGCATGGGAGTGATTGGAATGGGGAGCGGGGGGATGAAGTGAAGCCAAGGATTGAAAGGTAGCTTCGCTGGGGGAGAGTGGGGGATCGACTTGGAGAAGGGCTTCTGTGGCCCGGGAAGGGCTACCCCGGGAGAGGAAGCGGCGGCATCTGCGAAGGGCCGTGTCAGGGCGGGCGAGGGTGGGAGGGGATGGAATCGGAGAGGGGAGGGCGGAGATGAACAAAGAGGAGGCCTCGTCGAAGAGGTCATCATAGAGGCGGCTGGGAGGCCATGCGGATGCGGTCAACAAGGCTGGAGCAATTTTCCCTGCGGCGGCGGCCAAGAGCGCGGGGGCGGTTGTGTCTGAAAACCAACTTCGGGATGGCAAGAAGTTCCAGAAGGGCTCGAGTCCTGTGCTCTGGCGATGGAGCAGATACAACGCGGTACAAGGCAGCAAAGTATAAGTCGTAAGCCGCGGCTTGGACTCGGCGAGGAATGAAGGTGAGAACAGGGAAGGGGGGCGGAGAGGAGGGAGCAGAAGGTGAGGGGTGACTGGGATGGTCCTGAAACTAGATTCACAGCTGGGAGATTCATGCGTTAGGATCCATGTCGGCATCGGGGGCGGGAATGTGTTCAAGGAGACCATAGGAGTTGGTGTCTGCTGGTGAAGTAGGGAGCGGAGGGATGGGAGATTGGGCATTGGGGGTACCGACCGTAATCCAGCCATCCGTTTGAGGCGGAACAGGGGCATTCTGGGTACGGCGGCGTTTGAATCCACCTGCCGCTGCTGGTGGGGGAGGCAGAGGGACTGCTCCAGGGAAACCAGGGAGGCCGGACAGTTTGGCAAGTATTCTCGTATCGATGTCCCGGAGAGCGGTGGCGAAGGATCGAGCAGGAGACCATTTGCATTTGTCGTCTTCTAAGCGAGAGATTTCGGAACGCAGACCTTGCCATACTGTAACGAGTTCATCAGCCGAGAGATCATTCTCTAGATTCATTATGCCGGAGAAGGTAAGAGTTGGTGCGTCAAAATTGTCAGAATGCTGCGCTAGGGTGCGATAAGAGTCGTATGCAGCGTTGACCGTCGTTAAGTCGCGTTCCGCCGCACAGACGTAGAAGTGGTTCGGATCGGCGGATTGGAGGATGGAGCAGGAACCAGGGAACCCACCAGCAGAGATGGTGGCGCGAAACTGGGATGGGTTGTGAATTTGGAAGGTCGACGGAACAGACACGCGAACGAAACGCTTCTGATTACCTCCGAAAAGGCCGCGGGTGGCATTACGGAGGACAGTGCCTGAACACTTACGGGCTAGGCGGGCGTCGTCGAGATCGCGATGATCAGTCAAGCCTTGACGACCGAGGGGGGGAAGGCCGCGAATTGGGTGGGGCCGCACCGGGGCTTGGGCCGCTGGTGCTTTGACCGCTCGCAGATACGGGGCCGGTGCTGTGGCCGCATGATCGTCGTCAGGCGAGTGGCCGTCGGAAGCGGAAGGAGAACAGGGTGCGGAAACGTCAATTCCGACAAGCGCGTTAAGAATGTTCCGGACAGACCTAAACTGCGGGTTGTTCTGGAAAGACGGCTTAAGCGCGTTGAACGTGGAGGTTTGCAGGGCGGATGCGAGGAAATGATCGGTTGCTGTGGGGTTAGCAAGGTTCACAGCTCCGTCAAGCAGTGAAGCGGATTTGACCAAGAAATCCAGCTCGGCATGTGAAAGAGCAACGACGGGGTTGCTGAGGGTGGCAGCGGGACGGTTTGTTTTTCGGCGCCATATAGAGTGGTGTGACGAGGGCTGGCCCCAGGACCGATGGAGAAAGGGACCGAAAGGGCGGGACTGCACGTGCAGGCGCGGGATCACTCGGGTAGTTGGGAGATCACAGACACGAAATAGTGTTACCCTGGGGAGGAAATACTTGAAAAACAAAAAGAGAAAGCAACAAAAACAGGAAGGATGAACGTGTTTCGCGAGAAGGAACCAGCGAGCGTTGGTGCAAGACGCACGCGGTGGCGGTCAGTGCGGCGGAGATGACAAGAGGGAAGGGGGATAGAGGCGACAGAGTTGTGCAACAATATCGGAGAGTCCAGGCCCCGTAAATTATGCTAGTCGGTGTTGGTGGCGTTTCTCTGATTCTTTCTTGGAGAGGACACAACAGTAGAGGCTCGGGACTGCAAATGAATCTTCTTATGATCGCATTGCTGACAAATGCAAGGAATTGAAAAGGCTATCCTCACAAATTTGATTATCTTCTCGTACCCTTTCAACGTTTAGCTCTTGATCTCATTCATAGGCCTCTTCTCGAAAATTGATATAAGATCACTCCCTAACTCATTACTGGTCGATATTGGGGCAGATTAGAGCCTAAATCGTGAGTTTATTTAGAATGAAGGTCAGCATATTGCAAAGAATGGGCCTTTCACTTTATTTTTCCAACAAAGCAATGATTAGAGGCTGTTCATTCTTTCAAGCGGGAATAAGAAAAAAAGTCGACTATTGGAAAAACAAGCGCTGTCGACGTTTTCCTCGTTTCATGAAGTGTAAGCATAAGCCATTCTCTCCGTTCGCCGGCCTTGAACTTAAACCATGACAGAGGCATGCTACGATGGCTCTGTTCTCTCCTCCTACCCACTTCTTCGCCTCCTCCTCAGTGATTGCTTCCACGTCTCGCCGTTGATCTCAACGTCTCTCACCTCTATCCGGGCCAAATACAGCCTCCCCGACAGTTTCTCCCCCCCGCCGTCCTTGCTGGCCTCCGCGCCTCTTCTTTCCCCGGCCTGTCTGACTTCCAGACAACCGCTACTGCTGAGATTTCAAAGGTGCTTCGCGCCAAACTTCCCTCTTCCGTCGACCTCTCCTACCCCGAAGGCTCCCGGCTACTCCGCCGCCAAGCTTCCGCCGCTTCTTCCAACGCCTCCCGTCCCTTTCACAACCTCCCGCAGAGCCATCTCGGTACCCGGGCCGCTCCTGAAGTCTGGCGAACCATGGTTTGCCTCCGTCTTGGTGTCCTCATCTTCTCTGGCACACAACTCTGCACCTATTGCGCCGCCGCCCACTTCCGCACTGTCCCCACCCTGGATTCCTACGGACACCACGCCTCTGTCTGTCCCTGCGCCGACTGCTCCATTCGGCGCCACAATTGTGTTCGCGACCGCCTCAATTCCGAGGTATCACGCTTATCAATTGGGATTCGTTCGCTCTGTCCGGGAATGGACCTTCCCGCAAGACTTGCCGCGACCCTCCAACTCCCGCCGCCTCCTCGACATGTACATCGATGATGACCAGTTCTCCCCCGTTCCGCAGGGCTACGACGTCACTGTCATCAGCCCCCACTCCGCTCCATACGCCCAACAGCGGATCCACACGCCCCTCGCTGCCCTTACTGCATCTGAGCGCGCGTAATCTCTCCGCTATGGCCACCTCTGCGCCGAACTACGTATCGACTTCCACCCGATGGCTTTCGATATATACGGGTCTGCCGGTCCCGGTGCCGAACAAGGTCTGTCCAGAATTGCTGAGTACATCGCTCTACGGAAAGGCAGTAGCCCTGCCTTCGAGCGCAATCGCTTGTTCACGATAATCAGCTCGCTCATACAACAACAAACTTCTGTCGCGATCAACCGACGACAACTCAACCGCTCCTGGCTCGGATAGATTTTTCCTCCTTTGAGGGCCGCTCGGGCCCCCCTTTCCTGATTGGTAAAGTCTTCTTCTTCTTCTTCTTGAACTTAAGCGTATTTTCACTCAAAGCCAAACTTCTAACTTTCTACGTGCCAAACTTGGCCTTTATCAACTGCTCCAGCCTTTACAATTCTTCGCCTTTTTTTCCGCCCCGTACAGCCATTCAACGCAATTGGGGCTCGGTCTGTGTGGAGATCAGCGGCAACTACAGCTGGACAAGGGCAATGGAAATCTTGACTCGCTTGCAGGATAAACTGAGTTTATTAACTACGCCAGCAATCTTTACTCAAGTTATGGCGGGCAGATCAGGAAGCGGCACACCCTCGGCTCTTCATCGTCGACCTCCAGCGCCGGGGCCAAGCCATCGTCGCCCGTCTACTCCGAGGGCTGGTTTGCTTCGGATCCAGCATGAGTTGAATAATTTACTTAGGGAACCGGTACCATTCATTTACGGGCAAGCCGATGAATCTGATGTCACTAAAATTTCTGCTTTGATTGTCGGTCCGTTAAAGACTCCCTATGCTGGAGGGTTCTTCCGCTTTGATGTGAGGGTTGGTCGAGAGTATCCTATGAAACCGCCCCGCGTTGTATTGCAGACAACTGACGGAGGTCGCGTCCGTTTCAATCCTAACCTTTATTCGGATGGCAAGGTTAGCCTGTCCATTCTTGGCACATGGGAGGGGCCGCCCTGGTAGTCTGCCGAAAGCCTGTTGTCAGTCCTTCCTTCTGTCCAGTCACTTTTGTGTCCGGAGCCATACTACAATGAGCCTGGTTACGAGTCAAAGGGAAACGCCGCCATCAAAAGTGGATACAACGATTACATTTTCTACGAGACCCTGCGTGTCTCAGTTGTTGGAACTCTCGGACACAGTGCCCACGCTCGGCAGTTCACGGATGTTCTAGAGAGGCTGTTTTTGATTTGGTACGACATGTACACTAACGCGGCAACTGATCTTCATACGCGTGTGGAAGGAAAGATGTATAAGGACGAGTTTTCCTCCCGCAAAGATCGGTACGAGTGTTCGGCGCTTTTGGAGCGTCTGAAATCTCTCAAGGTAACCATTATAGACCGTAATAACAACCTTGCCAAGCCAATTGGATCTGCAGATGCAGCTAACCTAGGGAGCCCATTCCCAGATCCGGAAAAGAGCGCTCCTGCTACGCCAAGGACTGTTTGCAGGATGATTATCGCAAGATTTCTCGTCACCCGCCGCCGGGCGGGAGTGCTAGTCAGCGCGATATGGAAGATCCTTACATATGGGATGCGGCCGTTTTGGGCCCAAAGAATACGCCTTGGGAAGGGGGAAAATTTTTGGGTTATTTTAATGCATGGAAGATGTGGTCGGTTATATCCACGCGGCTAATGCGTTATGTGGGATAAGTCGTCGCTGATGGGTAACTCTACAGTACATGACCTTCCTTGGGAAGGTGGTATGTTCCAAGTTGTCATTTGTTTTTCTACCAATTACCCGTACCGTCCGCCGTTTGCCCGTTTCACTTCGAATATGTTTCATCCCAATATAACCTTGGATGGTATTCCGGCACATGACTTGATTCAGACACGGTGGACCCACACGACCAGAGTTGCGAACATTTTGGACGAGCTTCAGAGCATGCTCGCGTCGCCAACGGCGACCTACCCCGTCAATCTCGACGCCGCTAATTTGTACCGCGTGAATCATCGCGAGTATGAAAGGAGGGCGAGAAGACTCGCTCAAGATAGGTGCTAGACAAAGCTTGCCCGCCGACCCCGTGCCATTGTTGGCATTGGCTTTAATACGTTATATCCGGAGCTCGTCGTTTTTGGCTGCTCTGGTTTACAGATCTAACCTTCTCTTGCAGGGAAGAAGACAGTACCAGAATGTCGAGAATCTTTTTCCTGACATTCTTGGTGCTTGTGCACTGCACTTCAAGCAGAAGTCGCACCAGATGGAAAGAAAGTGACAGGTGCTGGGATACATAGCGGTAGCCGTCTGGCTAATGGAATCTCGGGATTCTAAGCTGGGATGTCAATACTAATCAACCCATTAGTGAGTAGCTCCGATCAGAATGTCATGTTGATGAGCTTAACTATTGCCCCGGCCTACTCAATTCATCGAAGAAGTTTTGACGAATGGGGCCCCTCTCGCTTGGATTTGTTAGATTGCCCTACTTGGTTTGAATTTACCTTCTCGCCCACTACAACTAGGGTTCTGTCATCAGGACTGGACCGAGCTCCAGCATTGTAAAGACTAACCGGATCGAGGACATCAACATGAGATCTTTGCATCTGCTTCTCAACCTGTTTCTCCTGCACAGGATCTATCTGATCCACTCGGGATCAGTTCTTTGTTTTGCAGTCCTTCACTTGGTAAATATATGGGATACTTGGTTCCTTGCAAGGTGGTAGTCTTCCTCGGATTTAGGAATATTCGAGCAACATTGTACTTACCGAGCTTAACTGTGACGCAGCGCCAAGTAGCATTCGCAAATCGCTCACAGAACTTGCGACGCGGTTCTCAAGTGACTGATGAGCCCGACTAACATCGCAATGCGAACCTTTTCATCTGTCGAACTGTATGTCGACCATGATTTGATAGCGGTTTGAGAGCCATCTGCAGCAGACTATTTCGGATGTCAAAATCGGTTTCATGCACATCGCTCATCGCCGGTACTCCCCTGTGACAGCCTTTTCACCTCCATCCGCGGCTACATGCCCTTCCAGGTTTTCCTCATTGATCCAGCCATTTCCGTTATGTTCAGACCGCGCCACTTGATAACCCCAGGCTGTTGAGCAGCTCTGCGGTGTTTTGATACTTACATATGATTTGTTTCCCTTCTCCTGTTGGTCATTGCTGGACAGGTTCTTTGGAATATCTGCGTGACCACTATATGGTGCCTGGGTGAAACCTGACGATACTCGTTAAAGGCGCTCCATGCCTTCTGTTCACACAATTTGCAGTGCGTTGATGATTTGATGATTTTCAGAGACAGGACCCAGTTGCCTCTCATAGAGAATTAGGTCTCGCTCTTCTCTTCCTTGTTTGTCTTTTCTACTCTGTCCTTCATCGGGCGATTCAGGATACATGGAATATATCTTTCAAAAGTAAAAACTCCCGAAACTTTCCCTCTTGGGAGATTGCCCTCTGATAGGACAGTTTTACATCCGCCAAGGTCCAACTGACCCTCTCTCTACTCTCTCGCACCTCGCTCTCCTCTTTTTCCCATTTGTCCACTTCCTCCACCGTAAAAGTAGATCCACTTCAATTTTCACCAATGATTTTCACCAATAAAATGACTATCCAAGACCTCTTTCAAAAACTCAAGACCATTCCTCTCCACTTCTGCAGGTGGCCTTTTAGGGAGCGCAGTTCCTCCCCTATTAAGGTCACTTTTGTGATCCGATTGTGGTTGCCGGGAAAACTTAGGGATAGATCGAATATATCCTCCAAAAGCTAAACCACCCATACCTATTCCATCTCTATTTCCAGCACGCAAGGCTATTCAAAAACTAGTCTGAAATTGGGGGTTAATTTACTGTGGTAGATATGTGGGTTGGTACGCAGTAAATTTGTACCGGAGCGTAGATACCCTATATTGGCCAAGCCATTGTCCCAAAAATCAGTTGATTCCCCATACCTCGAACCTTATATTTAACTGTCAGTTTGGCATATGGCACATCTTCAGCCACAGCATCTGCAGAGGGAACTCGAGCTACTAAACAGTACAGGAGTTCCAAAGCCTGTACACGACTAGGACCGTGTGTATCGCGAGTTTCGCGGGCGACATCTGGAGTAACAAAGAATTTGACAGTTTCCTTTAACTAACATTTTTGGTAGAGAGGTGAGTTTGTTTGCATCGTTTAGACCTCCAAAGGCGTATATATTGTCGGTGCCGGCGAATAGAGCATCGGTGTCGAGAACTTTCTAACGCTGGAAGGGAAGTGATGGACCTCACAAATCAGTCATGGAGTGTTCGGAGGAGGCCTTGTTAAGACCGCCCTGTGCATGTTGAAATTCGGGAGGTGCTGAGGTCGTATTGGAATTGTTAGTCGCCTGCTTCGAACGCGGAATATCGAACAGGGTAGTGGAGAATATTTGGGTTACTTTTCTCCGATTGGAACACAGGAGGGAAATGCCATTAGCCTGAGCAGTGTGGCGGCGGCGGAGGAAACAATAGGGTAAAAATGGGCGTGCTATAGAACGGCGACTAAAATGTTGCTGCGGGCCCTGTCAGTAGACATGCGGCGTTCGAAGCAACAATTAACGAAGAATGCCGCTGTAGGAGTATGTCCTTGACCTTGGGGAACTAGTCCTTGGCACGATTAGCGACTGAACGTGCCACCTCCGTCACGAGAGGAAAGGCGTGTCGAGGTGAAAGGCTGTCAGGGGAGTACCGGCGATGAGCGATGTGTATGAAGCTGATTTCGACATCCGAAATAGTCTGCTGCAGATGGCTCTCAAACCGCTATCAAATCATGGTCGACATACAGTTCGACAGATGAAAAGCCTACCCTACCCCCCGCCCCCCGCATCCTCCACGCCGTTCAAACCCCACACATCCCAACCATCCAATCCAATCATTCCACAACTCCCACCACTCCCACTCACACTCCATCATACTCCACATTCCTCATCCTCCGTTGCCCCGCCTCCACTCCCGTCATCACACCTCATTCCACCAGTGTTTCTCTCACCGCCCAGCCGCCCTTACAACGCGCACACTTTTCGAATACTTCATTTCATCTCTCCATGCAACAATCCGCACCCCTGCATTCCACCCCGATGCTCCGCATTCTCCCAATCGTACCCTACCCGCCTTGGCCCCGCCCTGTCATGCCTATCAAAAAATATGCTCTCGTCCTCCTTTGATACCTCATGTTCGAACAATGTGATGTGTGAGAATGTGTCGGATTCGACCATCATAACATAGTTTTGACCTCTCTGCGAACCCAACTTCGGAAAAAAAATAATGACCCGATAGATCCTTCTTCCTTCCCCGTGGAGGAGCACATTTATTCCTTTAAATACTAAAAGCAAACTACAGTGAAAGCGAATGCATTGCATAGTTACCTGATAATAAGAAACTACTGCCTAATCCCCCTAAACTTAGGCGCCCGGCAACGGCGTTTTATATCCTTCTTGAATGGCCAACGCGTGGCTTTGGTCCGCCGGACGCACTTGAAGCAGGCCCGGCAGCGAAGTTCCTTCGTACATGCATTCACTTGGACAGACGATCCGAAGGAGTACTTGTCAGCGTAGACCAATAGGCCGGCGAGATACTCCGCCAGCGACGCCGTTGCGTCAGCTGCAACCATGTCCTTCTCCTCACTAGAGGCCTCCTCCTCCTCTAACTAAATGAAACGGAGGAACGTCAGGGCATCCTTGCCATGAAAAGGTGAGGGACAGCGAAGAATGTAAGGTTGATTTGTAGGGAAGAGGCGGGAGAGTATATAAGAAAAGCTGAAAGATTGAAAGTAAAGGGGTGAAAAAGGTTTGATGAGGTGTCGATTCAATACCAATACGCAAAGCCCAGTTTGAATGCACAAAAAACGGTTTGTGTAATACTCAAAGCTTCCGGAATATCGTTTGGGTATTCCGCTTGTTTACTAGGCTTTGTAAGCCAATCAGCGACAGTACACGCGGATCTCGGGCGGATGCGGTCCATGATTGGAGCGTGAGAGTATGGAAGTTCAAGAAATGTAAGCACAAATTCCTCAAACACCTTAGAAAATGCGCGCATTTTCCAAGGCGTTGTCCACAAAAAACAATTTGTAAGCAGCAGCACAAGGTGAAAACAAAAAAATCGAAATTAAAATCGTAATGAAAGAAACTGAGCAACTCAATTATCCCGAAAGGATGGTTGCTCTTACATCCCGGGAGGATGGTTGCCCTTGCAACAATACCTCCAACCTCTCCAAGTAGGTATCTCCACAAAGTCGGGTATCGACACAGTCGTACACGGAATCTGAAAATTCGTTCAGGAGTACGGCAGTGATCCAGCATATGGTCTATTGACGGTCGATCTCAAGAACGCTGTTAATGTGTGCAGCAGAACCGTTTCTCTGACCGCGATGATACAGCTATTTCCGGAGTTATAGCCTTGGGTCCCGCATTGTCACGCAAACGAGCCCGCATTACTGTGGATAGTTAGTTACACCATAAGAAGCGTCTGTGGGACTCAACAGGGAGACAACCTCGGAAGCCTCCTCTTCGACCCGGTGATTCACCCTATTATCCTCAAAATATAAGAAATCTTCAGTTCAGAGGAAGGGGAGAACAGAGATTTGGCAAAGCTGTTACTACAACTGTGGTACCACTATGAAGGGTAAATTATCGGACGCAACTACCAACTCGTTAAAGCCATCGAATTACTTTGCTCCGTGGATGCTGAAAGCCGAGGACTGCACTTATCGCTGCCGAAGTGCACCTTCTGGAGGCCTAGAGTCCCTCCAGGGTCATTTGCAGAGTCTCTACCCTGACGGGATTGAGCAAGAGTGTAGCGAGGGCGTTTTCGTCGTGAACGACCCCGTCAGTACCAAGGAATGTACCAAACAGTCATTTACTTACCATGTCTTGTCTCTCAGACCATTCCTCTATACCATTGCTGACCTTGAGATTATGCAAGTCGCGTTCCAACTACTGCGTAACTGTTTTAGCGCTTGCAAAGTAGGCTATTTTTTGCGGGATAGTACCCACGTTTTGCAACGGAGAAAGAGCGGAAGAGTTCAACAGGATGATGGAGGACCGCGTTCGAAAAATGGTAGGGAGAGTATTGGACTCGGAAGTATTCCGAGAACTCCAGCTGCCGGTCAAACCCGGGACACGAAAAAAACATCTCTTGGGATCTTACTCACCTCCGCGAACAACATAGTGGCTGCGGTATCCTTTGCCTCTAGCTAATCATCTATCAATATTTGAAAGACCATGCTCCCAACTCCTATTAAGGAGCTAGGAACATACTAAGCAGCTGCAAACGCCCATCACAGGTGGTCTTCCTCCTGACGGTAGTCTCGGATTATCCCGTTCAGTGTAATTTTCACGCAAAAAACACTATCGCAAAAGAAGTTGACGGACGCAACCCATGAAGCAATGCGAGAACGAATTCCTCTTTGGGATTCGAAGAGGTAGGCGGTTCGCGCCTCTATGGTTCTCCCGGGAGCTAAGGAATGGGTTAATTGCCCCCCATGCCCCGGACTACAGACAAACATTGAACCTCCAGAATTCTCGGTGTGGCTTCAATACTACTGTTAAGTCCCACTTTTTGACCCTGGCACGCAGTTACAGTGACGGAATTACCCGGAAGCACTCGATGTACATGGCTATCATCTCATGCACTGCTTGCATGGAGCCCTCAGGATCAAACGACATGATCCCCAAGTAACCCTTCCCGCAAAAGATCTAGTAAGAGCAGCTCGTCATCCTGTCGTATAGCCACGCCATGGTCTCTGTTGTTAAAAACGGTCATTTCTGTCGGAGAACAGTCCTATCCACAAACGCATTCCTTATTATTCCCTGGTAGTTTTCAAAAAAGAACTATTCCGACCATTTTTCTTTTACGAACAAATTCATGGAAACAATTTTCCCCTATGAATTCAAATTCACTGTAAAACTCGATTTCCATTTTATCTCCGAGGATTTTGGACCTCCTTTCTCAAAAAATGAATTTTTCAACTCGTGATTCGTTTCTTCCTCCAAACTCAGTTCCGCATTTTTATCAAACAGATTTTTAGTTATCGCCCTGATTCCATCCAAATTCAAAGCTGTAGCATTGCCGGACATTTTTTATTTCGTCCAATGGTGTGAAACTTTGCGAATATGTCGTCCTATTTGAAGTTAAAAATCCACATCGTTGAGGCAAAACCCCGCCATCAACTACCCCATCGGCTCACACCTTTTTTGTCCTCAAATTGACCAACCTCCGCCCGTCCCTTACCATCGCCGAGTAATCCCGAGGCAGCAAAACCTCAACACACTGGTCCTGATGGCCAATGGACCAACGGGTTATGATGACTGTTGTAGGAGAATTGACCGGGAACGCGTTCGGGAGTGGGTCCGCCGGCACTGCTTCGAAAAGGCAGAGGAGGCAGAGAAGGAAGTAAAGGAAGAGGAGGTGGAAGAAGAAGTGCACCAGGAGGATGAAGAGATGGAATGGGTGGAGCCATGGTATCCACTAGTTTACAACAGTGGAGGAGCTGCTGTGGAGAACCGAGGGGAGACCGAGGAGTAATCCTTATTCCTGACTCTTCTGACAAAGATAAAGAGAAGGATGAAGAGGAGGACGAGGACGATGTGGGAGAAGGAGATATGGAAAGCGTTGGAATGGTGGGGAGGGGATCGGACCGTACGGACCAGGTGGTCCCGAGGCGGGAACCGGATGGGGTCATCTTTAGCGCTCTAGAGTTTAGATATTTTCGGAGAGAAAACAGGGAGTTTTGACCCGTTCGCGGATATTTATCGGGACCGCTTGGGTGGAATAGATTCTTTTGAGAAAGTGTTTGGCTCTGATCTAGAGGATTAAGGTACTGGGGAAGAAATATAGATAATTTTCCTTATAGTATCTGCTGATAGTCTTTCTCATTAACATGATTCCATTTGATGCATTTTATGGTTCTTAGTATGTTTTTTTGAGACTTTGGGGTTAGCTAAAAATCCTATATAAGCTGAGTACACTGCTTCCTCTTGTGGAGTTCAAGCAAGCTGGCAGACAACTTCAAGTCAATTCCAGAGTAGTAGGAAGCTGAGAGTCAGCTTCAGACCCAAGAAACATTTTTCTTAAGCTGGTCACAGAGAATTAGTGGTAGAACCTGCCCCTTCAATACTTGCTGGTACCTCTTTCAACTGTCGTCCTTACCAAACCATTTTGCTCGTTCAATTGTACCCCGGTGGCACTATTGTAGCTTGCAACACCTCCTTTTTGGGTTATATAGTTCTGACTATCTCTTTTTCCGACAATTTGCCCCTATCAGTTTCCACCGCACGAAATCCGAAATCCAGGAAATGAGAAGTAGCGAAGGGACCGCCCTTTTTTAATGTTATCTTCGTGAATCCCCTCTTTCCCTCCAATAGAATAGTGAGGGCCTTCAACCGGACGTCCCCTCCAAATATGGAGCGAAATGCAAAGCAAAAAGATATCAATCTTTTATCGCGACCTCCTCCAGAAGTAGGCTCGTGTCTGTGCCAATCTCCACTCTTGGAACGTGGCACCCGGATGCATGTGCAGGGTTAACTGACATGACAAGGAACGTGGCCGTGAGGGCATTGGAGACGAACGGAAAGGTTCGGGGGGTTTTGATGCAAAGGAACGTTGCAGCAGCCGTCATGACCAATGCGGCCTGCTTGGTGGCTGTCCTGAAGGTAAATTCCAAGGAACCGTAGTTCGTTCCCCATTACTGTGTCGTTACTCCCTTTTTGAGTCGATTTTGGTTGTCTGAGAAAACATACACACGCTGAAGCACTTGCAATGTAGGTCCCGCCAATGGTTTGATTACAAATACAGAGGAATCCCAACCGTTCCATTACTCGCAGTAAACCAAACCAATTTTCCCCCTGGATGCAAGGAATGAAACAGCGCCGACGTCCTTCGCTGACGTCAAGCCAATTCCCAAAGTTGACTTTTTGTCCTGTATCGGCTTGATGGGAAATTGTAATTCCTTAAATATGGTATTGTGAAGCAATCCACCTGCCAACTTTCGGACACAATTTACGAGTAGGTCTTCAAAATACTCGGCCACTTTCCTCGTACAGGAAGGCGGAATGTCTCGAAAAAGGTACCCCAACTTGCAAACCCCAAAACAGTTTCGAAGTAATTGGAACGAAACTTCGGAGTCTTCTAGCTCCATGATGGCATTGATAAGAGGTTCGAGGTTGTGTACATTGTCCAGGATGTGCTTTTCCATCAACGCCTTAGAACGTACTAGAGTGTTTAAGATGAAAACCCCATTCGCAGTATTCCTGCAACATGTCGAGGGGGTAGACCGCTTGGACTGAGGCAACGAGAGCTGTTGGCCACCAGATCTTGCATTTCGGGATGTCGAGATGAAGTCCAAGACGTTTGGCTGTAATCAATCGCGGAAAGTTTGCGGAAGAACAGTTTTTAATCGCTACCATGGATCAGGTTGTCCTGGAGCACATACCTTTGGAGGAGGTCGACTACAATACACCGGTACTGGTTTCGGATGACCCAGCTCCCGCAGCTCCAAACCAGAAGCTTAACATCGCATCACAGAACCTCGATCTTTGTGAACAGTCTCTGCCCTCTCTAAAAGAAATCTTCACACCCCACACCCCAGTCATTTCGCATATACCGACAAAGTTCCGCGGCTGTCTAGCAGAGATGTACACAAAGTCCATGGACGATGCAGTGAACGCTTGTCTTGCTGAGAATTCACGAGCAACTCAGGCGCACACAAAAATATTTCTGATCCAGCAGTTATGCTTACTAACATTCACTCGTCAGATTCCTGCTCCAGTGAATACCGATAGCACTCTACTACGGACAAAATGAGGGAAAGAATAGATTAAGGAACGCGTGGCCCTTCAGAATACTATGGGCGCAAGCACTCGACCAGCCCGAAAAACGCAATGCACCAGCTCAATTCACTTCGGACCACCAACAGGTCAATATAAAAAGGGCGACAAAACTGGCCAAAGAAGGTGCGTGCGGAAAGGCTGCACAAGCTTTGCCTTCGCTAGGCGTTCTAACAGCTACCAGTGATGTAATCGATGCCCTTATCGATAAACATCCCCAGCAGGCCCCCGATGAAACAACTCTAGTCAGCGAAACATCTTCTACCAACTACAGTTTCCGACCGATCACTGAAGACGAAGTCCTTGGCGCTATCAGGGCTTTTAAACCAGGATCCTCTCCCGGAGGCTCAGGTCTAAAGCCTTACCGCCTGGTAGAATTGCAAAAGATGTCCATCCTCATCGGGGAATTCCGTCTTTTTGGCAGCTCTTGGGAGACTTCTTAATGTTTTAGCAACTGGAAAAGCACCAGCCGTTCTCGCTCCTTGGATCGCTGGTGCTCCACTAACCCCGTTGGCGAAGAAATATATGTTGCCTAGGCTAATCGCCGTTGGGGAGACGCTGCGCAGGTTGGTCGGTAGCTGCATAAAGAAGCGAGTGTCCCAGAAGGCGGCAGACTACCTCCAACCTCTCCAAGTGGGTATCGCCACAAAGTCGGGTACCGACACAGTCGTGCACGGAATCCGACGAGTCGTTCAGGGGTACGACAGTGATCCAGCATATGGGCTATTGACGGTCGATCTCAAGAAATCTTTTAATAGGTGCAGCAGTCCAGCTTTTCTGACCGCGGTGAGACAACTTTTCCTAGAGTTACAGTCTTGGGTCTCATATTGCTACGCTAACGAGCACGCATTCTTGTGGATAGGTAGTCACACCATAAGAAGCGTCTGTGGGACCCGACAGGGACGCAACCTTGGAGGCCTCCTCTTGAACCTGGTGCTGCACCCCATTATTCTCAAAACACAGGACCTCTTCAGTTCAGAGGAAGGGGAGAACAGAGACTTGGCAAAGTCTTCACTTCAACTGTGGTACTACGATGACGGGTACATTATTGGGCGCCTCGAGAAACCCGTCAAAGCCATCAAAGTACTTCATTCCATGGATGCTGAAAGCCGAGGATTGTGATAGGGGTAAATCGTCGGGAGAAGAGATACTCAGAACCAATAATCCCAAGGAGGAGGTTTTGCAAGCGACAAAAGTGCTACTGTGGTATAGTTGAACGGAAAAAAAGCAGTGGATAAGAAAGAAAGTTGAGATGGCTACAAGCAAGTGTAAAAGGGGCAGGGTCTACCACTGATGCCCTGCGACCTGCGTAGGAAAACTTTTTCTTGGGTCTAAAGTTGACCCTAAACTTCCTACTACTCGGGACCTGACTTGAAGTTTTCTGCCAACTTGCTTGACCTCTCAATGAGGAAGCAGTTTTCTCAGCTTATAAAGACTTTTGGCCACCCCTAAAGTCCGAGTAAAACTACAGAAGATACCAGGAAATGCATAAAAAACTTAGTGTGGATGACATACTCTAAACAAAAGATACTTAAGAAACCAAAAATCAATGAGGTCCTCTTATTTCCCATTCTCTAAATCAGATCCAAACAACTCCTCTAAAATATCCATGCTGTCCAAGCAGTCCCCACAAATATCTGCGAACGGCTCATAGCTCCTTATTCCCTCCTGGGAGATATCTAAACAACTAAAGATATCTCCATCCGGTTCCCGCGTCGGCACCACTTGTTCCATACTCTCCAGTCCAGACCCCACCAGTCCAACACTTTCCATGCCCTCTGTTCCCTCATCTACCTCGTCCTCGTCCTCGTCCTCATCGTCCTCCTCTTCCTCCTCCTCTTCCTCCTCTTCCTACTTTTCCTCCTCTTCCTCCCCATCCTTTTCCTGAGTCTCGTACACAAGCTCAGTTGCTAACCATTCCTCGAAGGACTCCCCGCTCTTCTCCTCGACTTTCTCAGTCTCATCCTCACTTACCTCCCTCGCCTCTTCCTCTATGAAGAGGCGGCGAACGAACTCGATGATTTCCTTCTTAGTTTGCCGCCGGATGTAGTCGTCGGCATCGGTTGGCCCGTAGGCGGCGAGACGGAGGCCATTGATGGGACGGGAAGGGCGGTTTTCGGAGATAGGGACAGAGGGGCGATTTGACGTCATATTTCTGGGAAATTGGTGAGCGGAGTTGCGGATGTTGACAGAAAGGGTAATCAGCTTATCAAATTGTTGGTGGTAGGAGTGATGCTTCAGCGACAATGCTATAGCACTTTAAATGGGGGCATGTCTTTGGTAATCATCCTGGTCTTGGTCAAACAAAGGCGATACTGCGGCCTTGGATTTGCATGAATCCGGGGTCATCATAAAAATCTGCGTGATAAAATATCGGAACTGAATTTGGGAGGCGAAGTGACCGCGAATTGAAAGGCCTCTCTTTGAAGGGGGAGGACCAAATATTCAAACATAAAATAGAAAATGGAGTTGTGCAGTGAATTTGGATTCATAAAGGAAAAAGATATTCAGAATTTGTTTTGGGAAGACAAATGTAGGACGATTGGTCAAGGACGGATTTCAAGGTGCGAAGAGGACCTTTTTCGTTCCGACACAATCCTTGGCATAACAGGAGACGCTGTTTTCCGGATCTGAGAATGGGCTCCCTAGGTTAGCTGCATCTGCAGATCCAATCGGCTTGTCAAGGTTGTTCATACGGTCCATAATGGTTACCTTAAGGGATTTCAGACGCTCCAAAAGCGCCGAACACTCGTACCGACCTCTGCGGGAGGAAAACTCGTCCTTGTACACCTTTCTTTCCTTTTTATTACTGTGTCGGTATACCCTTTTTGAGTCGAATGTGGTTGTCTGGAAAACCATGGAATATATCGGATGTATCTTCCAAGAGCAAAACATCAAAACCTTCTCCCCTTTCCTTCCACACGCGTATGAAGATCAGTTACCGCGTTAATGTACATGTCGTACCAAATCAAAAAAAGCCTCTCGAGAACATGCGAGAACTGCTGAGCGTGAGCACTGTCTTCGAGAGTTTCAACAACTGAGACACGCAGGGTCCCGTAGCAAATGTAATCGCTGTATGCACTTTTGATGGTTGCGTTTCCCTTTGACTTGTAACCAGACTCACTGTGGTATGGCTCCGGACACATCAGTGACTGCACAGAAAGAAGGACTGAGGACAGGCTTTCGGCAGACGACTAGGCCGGCCCCTCCCATGTGCCAAGAATGGACAGGCTAACCTTGCCATCCGAATAAAGGCTGGGATTGAAACGGACGGGACCTCCGTCAGTTGTTTGCAATACAATGATGGGCGGTTTCATAGGATACTCTCGACCAACCCTCATATCAAAGCGGAAGAACCCTCCTGCATACGGAGTCTCTAACGGACCGACAATCAAAGAGGAAATTTCAGTTACATCAGATTCATCGGCTTGCACGTAAATGAACGGTACCGAAACCCTGAGTAAATTGTTCAACTCATGCTGGATCCGAAGCACACCAGACCTCGGAGTAGACAAGCGACGATGGCTTGGCCCCGGCGCTGGAGGTCGACAATCAGGAGTCGAGGGTGGGCCGCTTCCTGATGCGCCCGCCATGAATTGAGTAAAGATTGCTGGCGTAGTAAATGAACCCGATTTGTCCTGCAAGCGAGTCAAGAGTTCCGTTGCCCTTGTCCAGCTGTAGTTGCCACTGATCTCCGCACAGACCGAGCTCAACTTGCGGTGAATGGCCGCACGGGGAGGGAACAAAGGGCGAAGAATTGCAAAGGCTAGAGCATTTGATAAAGGGCAAGTTTGGCAAGTAGAAACTGAAAAGTTTGACTGGAACCGAAAATAAACTGAAGTTCAAGGTCGGCTAACGGAGACAATAGCCTATGATTACAATGTATGAAAGGATGAAAACGTCCACAGCGCTAGTTTTCCAATAGTATTACTGTCAGTAGCTAGTAATAAAATTTTGAATAAACTTGAGAAATCGAGTAATGTCAACAAAGCAAAATCCAAGCTTTCGGTATGGGCCCCCTAAACGCGCGGGGCCCGGGGTTTCGACTAGAAAAAATAGTCACATAAAAAAAAGGCGGAAAGGGACCAGTTAGGCCACGGGTACCGCCAGATGGTTGACCGGCCTGCTGCGGCCGAAAACATACCGCGATTTGCTTTACAGTACTGCCGTACATTTTACAGTACCATAATGTACTGGACAGTGCCGTTAGAGAATGGTCACCTATGGTCTAATCCAATTTCAATTCGAAATGAAATTTACCAAACATATTATAATTGGCGGTCGCTGATAGGCAGATCTAAATGCAATTCGGGCTCTAATGTAGCTGGATTGAAACACTGTACTCCCCAACAGCTTGCCTGTAGTCGGAGCATACACTGCTGACCACATCAGAAAGCTTAAGAAGAACAATCACAAATAAAACTACACTATGGGGGTTGCTAAACGAATCTGCCAACGACGATAAAGAAGCAATCGCTGTTGCTTTGTAGTGGCAAATGATGAGCATTGCCCTCCTCGATGTTGACAAAATTAAAGTGGGAGGATCCGTTCAAGGGAAGATGGCTAATATTGATCTTGATTACCAGGGATCTCATTGTCGCTACATTTTGAAATACTTCTGGTCAAGCGATATGCCGCTGCCCGGAACAAGACTATTCGGGCTACAACAACCTGACAGTACCCTCGAGACTAGCTTTGGAATTCTGCGATCGGTGCTGAATAGGATCTTCACGGACGTCAGTAAATCTTCCGAATACTTCAAGAAAGAGCTAAAGCCCGATATAACAGGTCGGTTAGTCATTTCACTGATCTGTGAGGTTTTGTGCGGCATCCACGAAATGAGCTACGAAACTACAGCCGACTTCTCCGATGATTTGATCGACGTTTCAGAGAGTGTGGCTTCTTTATGCCTTGAATATTTTTTGAAAACTCTTGCTGAGGGATTTGGAGAGTGATACTTGCGCAAAACTACTTCCTCGGAAATAAGATCGAAAAAAAGTTCTCAAACATTGGGCTCCCTGCTTTTTTAGGATGTATAAACTGCAAAGCTCGGGCGTGAAGAATTACCGTAAGCCTATACAAGGCGATATCGTCTGGAAGTACAGCGTTCCAGCTCTCCTCATGGAACGAGTACTAGATATAGATCTGTGGATTTGGTCATTCCAGTTTGGCTTGCCTAGAGTTTTGAATGACTCGAATGTTCAAGAGGTCAGCAACCTCTAAGAAGATGTCCTGAACAGATTGTTCCCGCCCGAAATGCCTACATGCATCATCGACAGAATGGTTCCACTAGATGTATTACTTAACAGACGATATCTACGCACCTTTGGATGTTTTTGTGAAAATTTTGTCCGCCTCCAATCCAAAGGGATCAAAGAACTCTTCCGTGTGCTGCAAGGAGTACTATAAACGGTAGAACAAGTGTTTCGTATACTTCTGTGGTAGTTGAAACCCTTTTTTTCGTCCGAACCGTGAGCTCCAAGGCAATGCGCCTAATGGCTATCTCCGCTGCTATTATAAACAGTGAATTCGCCAAAAAGAGGGGAGGTTAGGGGGATGACACAGGGGTAGTTATAGCATCATAGAGATGGAGAATGGAATATCGATGTAGGAGCTCTCTCGAGTTGAAACAAGCCCAGCTTTAGTTACGAGAGTTGCAGCCAGCCGTCGTGTCTGCGCAGACGACGTTGAGTTGAAAGGGTTGCACTGAAGGCTTATAAATGATCTGGTAGAACATATTTGGCATTTGAAAGGATTTCAATGCTAGCTTCTAAGGTCTGTGTCATTCCTCTTTATCATTAACATTGTCTTCTTCATCGGCGACTGCAGAATCGTTGTCTTTACCCACCTACCGGGGCGGTGGTTCTCGTTTATCTTTCATTTCTGCTGAAAATTATTCTTGTACTAGATCTACAAATATTTTATGTTTGACCTGGTCTACACCGTCTATCAAGTCATTTTTTTGCTTTTCTGATATTTTTCTTTTGTTTCTCAAGCCGGAACGAATGTAAAGCGAATTTTTTCCGTCTAATGGAACCCGAAGCCTTCAATCTTATCCTATGAGACCTTCTGTCCAATATTCGCAGTCTATACGTAGATTAAACTGCTCTTTTGATGCTCATTCGGTGAAGAATATTCCCGTTTCCATCGTCAATTGCGGCGTGTTCTGTGGATAGGGTTTGGACATGGTCGTTTCCATTTCTGCTCCTTTCATTGTTCTTTCTGGGCGCCTGAATAACACCATCAATGTCATAATTATTTGTTTCGGATTCAGCACTGTTTTACGATACATCAGCAAAAGAAACCAGGTGTTTTTCGGTGCTAATAGTTTAGTGGATATCCGAATGGATTTGGATAGTTAAGGCGTTATGGAGAACGTGGACAAGTGAGTGGCACACAGATTGGGCAATAAGTATCTAAATAGCCTAAAGATCGAGAACACAATATGGGAACCAGAGGGTCATTGCGAACTATGATAACCAGGACAGTCTGCTGGCTGTTTAGCTAGGAGGGATAATCATTCGCAGTCCGATCAGAGGGAAAAGCAGATCGTAATCGCCGTAAATAAGGGGAAAATCAGTATCCAAGTCTCAAGTGGAAGGTTTATACATAGCCGGCACAGTGAAAGTCATGCCCGCGAGATTTGATTCGACGAATGTCGGTGCATTAGAATACTGACAAACAAACAAACGATAACGCCGCCCACTGGCTCTCAGCTCATAATATCATAACGCCGCAGTCCAGAGGGGACTGCCAAATCTTGTTCGTTGCCCCCTCTGCAACAGCCGAAACCTCGAATCCAGGCTGCCTTGCAATTGCTGACCCATCTCCACACTATTCATACACTAGGAGCCTAGCAAGGGCCACCCTATCGTCATGAACTTGTGAAATTGCGGTAGCAGCTCGGTAAAATAGGCCACTGGAATTGCAGCTGGCATCATTCATTCCACGGCTCCAGGAGTGCGGGATACAGACCAAAATCGTGTTCTCATTCTCGTATGTTCGCTGCCCAAGTGCTCTGAAGACACGACGCCTAAACACTAGGTGCCATTAGGCAAATCGCAGCTGCCGGTCGAAGGTCCCAGAATAAAACCAGGGTATACAGGAAGGGTAGGCAATTAGATTGGTTTCAATAGTCTCAAAAGCTCAGTTCAGTCTGGAGGAAGTTCTCATGTCTCGGTTTGACTTAGTCTCTGTTGTCCATGTTCTCCACTCCAACTTTTTGAAGCCATCGCAACAATGCTATGACTAAATATTCCTGCACTGAAGCCTTTCGCATGAAACTCGGGTAACGTGAAGTACTCAACTATCTCTCCGGGATGCGCTGCACTAGATTGCGAGAGTACGAAATTATCAACTTTGCATAATAATCCCCAAGAAATCAGTAGATTACACCACTCATTCCTGAATGCAAAGCAGGAAGCATACGTACTGGCAGACAGATAACCCGATATAACATACTCAGTGCATCCGGAGTACCAGACGCACGGCCGGCTACAGATGATCCGTTACCGTCCATTCTGTCAAAAGGGGGGGAAATCGGGGTGCTTTACTGATTAGGGATGCTGGATGACTATTTCCCGAAGACTAAGGCGGCAGGTCTGTGTGTTAGAGAGTCTGAAAATGAGGCAGAGTCATGACGTTCGACTTCACAGGGTTGGTGTGGGGCCATCCGTAAGGCATACTGCGCTGGACCAAGCCGTCGTCGCAGCGTGTCTCTCAAAGGTGCAGACAGCGCTATAACAGCCGACACCTCTCCAAAGCGCAGCTTCATTCCCTGGGCGATCTTTGCTAGGATTGGATGACGTATTCATAGCTCACACTTCGATGCAATCACCCATGCCAATGAAGTTTCTTTCAGACCTGGGCGAATCACTGACTGCTATGTGCGAAGCATCTGGGGCATGTAGAAAAGGGGAAATTGTTTGGGTGTTTTACTCTTGGAAGATATATCCGATCTATCCCATGGTTTTCCAGACAACCACACTCGACTCAAAAAGGGTATACCGACACAGTAATGGGGAAGGAACTACCCAACTTAAAAGCTACCTTCAGGCAAGCCATCAAGCAGGCCGCATTGGAAATGACGGCTGCTGCAGCGTGCCTTTGCATCAAAACCCCCCTAACATTTCCGTACGTCTCCAATGCCCTCACGGCCACGTTCCTTGCCACGTCATTTAGCACTGCACTTGCATCCAGGTGCCACCCTCCAAGAGTGGAGATTGGCACAGGCACGAGCCTACCTCTGGTGGAGGTCGCGATAAAAGATTGATATTTTCTCTGCTTTGCATTTCGCACCGCATTCAGAGAGGACTTCGGGTTGAAGGCCTTCACTCTCCTGTTGGAGGAAGAGAGGGGATTCACGAAGGTAAAATCAAAAAAGTCGGTCCCTACAGTGCTTCCCATTGCCTGGATGTCGAGTCTCGTGCGGTGGAGACCATGGCGTGGCTCTACGACAGGATGACGAGCAGATCTTGCGAGGTTTTGCGAGAAGGGTTACTTGGCGATCATGTCGGTTGATCCTGTGGGCTCTGATAGGGGTAAATCATCGGGAGAAGAGATACTTAGAACCAACTACCCCAAGACGGAGGTGTTGCGAGCGACAAAAGTGCTACCGTGGTATAGTTGAACAAATAAAAAGGAGTGTATATGGGAGAGAGTTGAGAGGGCTACAAGCAAGTATAAAAGGGGCAGGGTCTACCACTGATGCTCTGCGACCAGCTTAGGAAAAAGTTTTCTAGGGTCTGAAGTTGACTCTCAACTTCCTACTACTCGGAGCTTGACCTGAAGTTGTCTGCCAACTTGCTTGACCTCTCAAGGAGGAAGCACTTTACTCAGCTTATATAGACCTTTCGGCTAATCCTAAAGTCTCAATCAAACATACTAAATACCATAAAACGCATTCACGGGAATCGTGTGAACCAGAGAGACCATTAGAAGATATTTCCTCAAGGTAAATATCTAGGTGCCATACCCATGCCAGCCACCCATCGGCCAGGGGTGGGAATTGATGTGGCCATTATATAGACCTTTCAGAGTCACTCGTAGTATCACCCACAACCTAGAACTGTACTGACATCCACTATGACAGCGTGTCCTAAAATAAAAAATCAACCGATGAATTTGCCACACTCACCCAAATTAAAAATATCTTGCAAATTCAAAAACTGTAAAAATATCTTCCCAGTTCCAATACTGTATACAATTATGGTCCTCATCTAAATTTTTTCGTGTGCGAATTTGCGCACATCACGCCCTCCCGCTCAAGACGAACGTCCCGGCTCGTCACTGCTCTTGTTGTTCTTGTGGGAGTTCTATCCATTCATCAGGGAGAGTATAGGGTTCACTATAAGGATATGGTAGTAGCTCATTTCCAATATGATGAGAGAGTGTGTACCGTGCGATGACCGGCTCATCTCCTTGGTCAAGAGTTTCGTAGATTCGGCGTATGGTTTCATAGTGTTCTCTAATGAGCTCCTCCCGTTTCACTTCTCCAAACCTTCCAAATGTGAGGTAATAAACGTAGTATGCAAACTTTTCTGGCAACGGGTCCAGAAACGGGTATCTGAAGGAGAAAAAAACTCGCAACATAAGGACTGAGTCCTCACGAGTAAGGTGCGCCCCGTGAATGGTCTGGAAGCACATGCAAATACTAATTGCAAAAAAGGAAATTACTTCTGCTTCTCGTGGGTCCTCTGTCATTTCGCGAAGCCAACGTCTAATTGGTAGCCGTCCAATAATTAAGGATGCATAGTTTCCCCCTGGGAGACTAGGCGGTGTTTGAGGCGATCTTCTTGGCGATCTTCCTCGCTGCTCCCGACGCCTTGCCCTCTTCGATGATCCGCCCCGATCACTTGATGGTCCAGCTCGTATCATCATCACGGCCTCGGGAGGATCCTGGTCTTCGGCTGAGGTTGTATTTCTGAGCGGAGCAACGTAAGGTTCCCATAGAGGATATGGGACCAGTCGATATTCCATATCAGGGGGCAAGCTGTAACCTCTCAGTCGCACATCTTGGTTGTTCTTGAGAAATACGTAAACTGGACGGATAATGTTCAGATATGTTTGCGACAAGTCTCCGATAGCTACCATTCCATACCTTCCTATAGAGTAATGATATATGACTTCCACAAACTCTGGACCTGCTTCCGTGAACCTTCCGTTTTGGAATGAGAATAGAACTCTGATCAATAGTCGGAAATCTTCTTGAGGTAGCAATGGTCCGTTCAACGTACGAAAACATAGGCATATATTAATGTAGAAATGGATGATTACGTGGAGTTCGTAGTAGTCACGCGTAATCGAGATGATCCATTCCCAGGCCCTTTTTCCTCCCATAGGAATCATTCTATAGTTAAAGATGAGTATGCCCGTGGTTGCGCATAGTCCTGTGTGAGAAGGAATTCTTCAGGCCTCTGATGGTAAGGGACCAGACGACGTGCATGGATGCCCTCCTTGATCTCTTCTCTGAGCTTGAACAGAGCTTATAATGCGGGTGTCTTTCCTCCGTGACGATGCAAGGGTTCGAGTACTTTGTTTGGAAAGCCGGCCACTTCACAGCCTGTTGCATTGCTTTTCCGTGTGCTACAAGTACTTTAGAGCCGACTGAGAAAGTTTGGACTGGAGGCTCTTCATCCTTATTTCTTGTCTGTGTTAGCGCGCGGTGTGATCTCCAGCTTTCGGTGGCCAATAGTTCGACCTCTCTACTCTCTTCATCGATAACATTTGTTTCCATATCTCTCTGTAACATTCTAGGAGCTCTTCCGTACATTAGCTCAAACGGTGACCGTCCACTTCTTCCTCTTCTTCGCCGATAGCCGTATAACACTTTTGGTAAGGCATCTTCCCACTGGATTTCATTCTCGGACATAGTTTTCGATATTGATCGTTTGATGGTTCCAACCATCCTCTCCGCTTTCCCGTTTGACATAGGAGCATATGCGAGAACTGTCTTTAGCTGAATACCTTTTTCTTCCAAGAAACGAAGCAGTGAAGTTGCAGTAAAACAAAGTGCGTTATCCGAGATGATCCTTTTTGGAAGACCAAACGGTTCAATTATTTCTTTTTCGATGAATCTCAGGACCACTTCAGCATTGGCCTCCTCAACTGCAACTGCTATTGGCCATCCAGTAAGATGTTCCACCCCTATAAGGAGATATTTGTTTCCGGAAGAGGTTTCCTTGAATGGGCCGGCAAAGTCAATTGAAAAGGTTTCAAAGAGACCGGAAACTGGAAAGCCTAGAGTTGTCTTATACTTTCGTATTGGCGTGAATTTTTGACAGTTGTCGCAGCTTTTCACGAAGTTATAGACGTCCTTATGGATACTGGGCCACCAGAATCTCTCAGTAACGAATTTCTTGGTTGTTTCGAGATCCCAATGCCCTAACTCATCATGAAAAGTCCTCAAGATCTTCATTCTTTCTTTCAAAGGGGCCACTAGTCGAGGACCGGCTTTCGTGTGTCGGAAGAGTTTCCCATTCCATAGTGTAAAAGCCTTTTGATTCCTGCGTACCCAATTTCTGTGTTCAATATCAACCTTTCTCATTTCTAGTCCATCCAGGAATTTAATTAGTCCGTCAATATTAGCTTCGTACTCGTTATTGTTCGGCACTTGCACCTCGGCAACTCCGACGATGTTCTCGGAAGCTTTTTCATTTGGAATCAGTGGATCCCTCAAGCGGGATAGGTAATCGGCAGGCTGATTATTGCGTCCGGGCCTATACACAATTTCAAACCGATATTCTGCGAAAATGTCGAGCCATCGGGCCAAGCGGTGATGTACATCTTTCTTTTGGAATGCTGTCTTAAGTGCCTGGTGATCAGTTATCAAGACAAATTTCTCGAGTGATAAAAGGTAACACGAAACTTTTTCAGTGCGAAGACGACAGCTAGCGCTTCTTTCTCGCAGACTGAGTATCTCTTTTCCGCATCATTCAGAGTGCGACTTGCGAATTGAACCGGGTGTAGTCTTCCGTTTTCATCTTTTTGGGACAAAACGGCACCCAAAGACCGTTCTGAGGCATCTGTCTCCACAACAAATGGTCTCTTGAAATCTGGATACATGAGCACTGGGGGGACACATAGCTTATCTTTAAGCTCTTCAAATGCGGTTTGCATTTCCTTGTTCCATAAAAATTTTCCGTTCTTTGTTGTGCTGGCATGTAACGGTGCTGCAGTCTTGGCGAAATCTTTGATAAATCTCCTGTAATATGAGGCCAGTCCTAAGAAGCTTCGAACCTCCGTCTTTGAAGCGGGCCTTGGTGCCAACTTGATTTTTTTCGTTTTCTCTGGATCCACTTTAATTCCCTCTTGATCGACGATATGACCGAGTAATTGGATAGACGTTTTCGCAAAGAAGCATTTGCTTAACTTAATTTTCAGGCTGTACGCAGCTATTTTCTCCACCACAGTCTTGACATGCGATATGTGCTGATCCAAGGTTTTTGAGAATATCACTACATCATCGATATAAACTCTTGCAAATGGAAGTCCTTTCAAAACCTCGTTCATCATTCTTTGGAATGTAGCTGGGGCATTCATGAGACCAAAAGGCATCACTTCGAACCTGAATGTACCGGCTTTGCTGGTAAAAGTTGTTTTTTCCTTGCATTTTTCATCCAATGGAATCTGCCAATAACCAGTGTAAAGATCAATTGAGGTGAAGTATCTCCCGTCCTTCAAGTCCTCGAGGATTTCCTCCATTTCGGAATCGGAAATCGATCGGGTATCATTCTCTGGTTCAGTTGTCGGTAATCGACGCAAAAACGCAGCTTTCCATCCTTCTTTGGTGCGACCACAACTGGAAATGACCATGGGGATGAAACTGGCCGAATGATATCATTTTCCAGCATACTTGTAACATTCTCTGAGATAAATTGGTCATATTTTGGCGGTTGACGTCTAGGCCTGTGGTAAATTGGTTGAGTATCGGTAAGTTCAAATGAGTGAGTGACCGGTACACTTGCTTGTCTTAAATCTGATACACTCCATGCAATTACTTCGGAAGATGTTAACATGTCGGATATTTTCATGCTGCTGCTTGATTTCTGCCATTTGGCGCCTTTTTCTTCTTGATCTCACCTCAAATTTTGAAGGACCTTTCCGGCGTGCTCACATCTTCAGATATGGAATCGATATATTCCTGTTTTCCTTGCAATTGTAATCTTCTTTCATGCTCCGAATTCCGTCCTTTGATTCGATATTATCGCAAAAAGAAACACATTCAGGTGTCAACCTACCCTAGAATTCCAGTCTTCATCTGTTTCAAACCCAGAATCATAATCATCCCATGCCATGTTCATTGTCCCCCGAGCGTACCCTTTCTCACTTCCGAAAGTGTTAGTTGGTTCGGAATCTTCGCTGTCATAGCTAGAAGTGAAATCTTCACTGTCCGTCTCTCTTAATCTTCCGGATGTGTGCTTTTGTCGAAATCCAGGGGCATCTTCACGTTCTGCCGTCAACATTAACTGAAACGATTTGGTTGCCCAAGTCAATGCAGGTCCCTAGTCTTTCCATGGTAGGCAGCCAATGATTGCATCGAAAGGGAGATCAGGCATGACAAGAAAGTCTAATCAACTTTAGAGTCCCCAAAGAACACGGAAACCTTGTCAACAGTGCCCATGCATTTTGATACGGTTCCATCCGCCACAGTTATTCTTCGAGTAGTTGGAATAATTTCAAGACCTAGATCTGTCACCAAAGTTTCTGAAATAAGGTTTGGAACAGCGCCCGAATCGAAAAGAGCTTGGGTTTGCATTCCCAATACTTTGACTGGTACTAGTTTAAGACGTCTTGGTGCTGTCGAGGCCGATTGAAGAAACAGTTTCTTACCCTTAGCGGACTTATTAGACCTGATAATTTTTTTGAGTTCTTTTCTCGCATCCTCTGCGTCGCCCCTCAAAAGTTGACCAAACGTTATCCCAGTTGGGGCCGATGCAAGCTCAGCCACCAAATTGTACTTCTTCACATATTCTAGTACGTCCTTCGGGATACTCTTAAATTTCTTACTCTTTTCGTCTTCTTGGCCGAAGTGTTTCCCACCCTGGAACAACTTGATCAAGCCTCTTGGTTCGAGGAGGTACAGGTGCTGGGATATGCTCCAGCATTCCATAATCTAGCCTAGGTTTTTTCGACAAAACGTTCCCTTCCCCATCCCTTTTTGTCACATTGACTTGACTGATTTCTTCAGCGATGGATACGTTACCGGCATCCGTCAACTTTGATCCTTCTGTTTTGTAAGATTTTCATCTCTGGTCCTGACTCGCTCCTTGCGTCCGATAAATTTGCTCTTCTGTTGTCTTTAGACCAGCAGTTACTTTCATGATGCCCATATCGACCGCACTTTCCACAACGAGTGTTTCTATGTGGATTATCAGGACACCTATTTGCAAAGTGTCCAGGCTTGTGACAGTAGGAACAGACTTCTGCGGCCTTGGGGGCCCCAGACTGGTTCTTCTTAATGGTAAGAGTAAGGCTTTCCAACTGCGAGGTTATCATGTCAAGTCGATTATCGAATCGGGTTTCCAACCTTTCTTCCAAGTTTTTGACATCGCTCCTGACTGATTCCAATGCTGCTGCGCTAGTCGCTGGCCTTTGATAATTCTTTTCAGGATGTACGATCGGCATAGATGTACGGGTTTCCCTCGGCATTTCACTTAGTGACTGAAACGTCTCCGAATTTTTGACAAATTCTACTATGGTACCCTTCAGTTCATTAAAAGTGTGAGGGCCCTTGATGAGGAGGAAATCGGAGAGCCGCTTATCCCCCATCGCCGCCTTACGCAGCATTCCGTACTTGGCTTGGGCGTTGAACCCAGCCTTTTCATAGAGATCACACAAGTATACCAATGAGCTTAACAAATCGTCGAAGTTGAGCCGGGCCTCTATGGCGGTACGAATCATCTCATCTGGTTCTACCTCCTTAGCATATTCTTTCACAAGCCACTCACATACCTCACCGAAGTTACGCCCATTCCCGTTAAGAGACCACCCGTTGATAAACTTGGCCTTATATTTGTGCTTTGCGTCACCATGAAGATAGGCGAAGATACTTTCGGCCTTCTCTTCATCGCTCTTCTCACGCATCACAACGTTGACATATGTATAGAGAAACTCCTCAACGTCTTCATTCTTGCCCCCTGTGAACGTTATACGAGCAGCGTTGAGATCCATGATTACAGAAAAGAAATCCCCTCGAATGGTTCCCTAAGACTGCTCAACTCGAATACCTCGGGTGCAACCCCCTCCACAAGAGTACCAAATGATAGGGGTAAATCGTCGGGAGAAGAGATACTTAGAACCAACTACCCCAAGACGGAGGTGTTGCGAGCGACAAAAGTGCTACCGTGGTATAGTTGAACAAATAAAAAGGAGTGTATATGGGAGAGAGTTGAGAGGGCTACAAGCAAGTATAAAAGGGGCAGGGTCTACCACTGATGCTCTGCGACCAGCTTAGGAAAAAGTTTTCTAGGGTCTGAAGTTGACTCTCAACTTCCTACTACTCGGAGCTTGACCTGAAGTTGTCTGCCAACTTGCTTGACCTCTCAAGGAGGAAGCACTTTACTCAGCTTATATAGACCTTTCGGCTAATCCTAAAGTCTCAATCAAACATACTAAATACCATAAAACGCATTCACGGGAATCGTGTGAACCAGAGAGACCATTAGAAGATATTTCCTCAAGGTAAATATCTAGGTGCCATACCCATGCCAGCCACCCATCGGCCAGGGGTGGGAATTGATGTGGCCATTATATAGACCTTTCAGAGTCACTCGTAGTATCACCCACAACCTAGAACTGTACTGACATCCACTATGACAGCGTGTCCTAAAATAAAAAATCAACCGATGAATTTGCCACACTCACCCAAATTAAAAATATCTTGCAAATTCAAAAACTGTAAAAATATCTTCCCAGTTCCAATACTGTATACAATTATGGTCCTCATCTAAATTTTTTCGTGTGCGAATTTGCGCACATCAGGCTCCATGCAAGCAGTGCATGAGATGATCGCCATGTACATCGAGTGTATCGCCATGTTTATAGAGTATTTCCGGGCAATTCCTTCTCGGGCATGGCGTGCCAGGGTGAAAAAGTGGACTTGACAGTAGTATTGAAGCCACACCGAGAATTTTCGGGGTTCAATGCTTGTCTGTAGTCCGGGGCATGGGGTGCAATACACCCATTCCTTAGCTCCCGGGAGGGCCATTGACGCGCGAAACGCCTGCCTCCTCGAATCCCCAAGAGGAATTCGTTCTCGCACTGCTTCATGGATTGCGTCCGTCAGCGTCTTTTGCGATGGTGTTTTTTGCGAGCACATTACACTGAACGGGATAGTCCTAGATGGCAGGCAGGAGATCGACCACCTCCGATGGGCGTCCGCAGCTGCTTCGTATGTTCCCAGCTCCTCACTAGGATTTGGGAGCAAGGCTTTGCAACGCTTGCCAGATGATGAGCTAGAAGCCAAGAGTGCTGCAGCCGCGATGTTCCTCGCTGAGGTGAGTCCGATCCCAAGAGATGGGTTTTTCGTGTCCTTGGTATTGACCGGTAGCTGGAGTTCTCGGAATACTTCCGAGTCCAGTAATCCCCCTGCCAATTTTCGAACACAGTCCTCCATGTCGACCTCTTTCGCTCCTTCTCGGGTGCAGGGCGGGGCACTACGCGCAGCAAATAGCCTACTTTGCAAACGCCAAAACAGTTATGCAGTAGTTGGAACGCCACTTGTCTATTCTCAAAGTCAGCAATGGTCTCGAGGAATGGTCTGAGCGATAAGACATGGTTCGTAAAGGACCATGTGGTGTATTTCTTAGTATCGACCGGGGCGTTCAGGATGGAAGTACCCTCGCTGTTCTGTTGCTTAATCCCGTCTGGGTGGAGACTCTGTAGTGATCTTGGAGTGGCCGTAGGCCACTACACGGTGCACTTCGGCAGGGACAAGTGCAGTCCTCGGCTCTCCGCATCCACGGAGCGAAGTACTTCGATGGCTTTCGCGAGTTGGTCGTGGCGCCGGATAATGTACACGTCATCGGGGTACCACAGTTGAAGTAACAACTTTGCCAAATCTCTGTTCTCCCCTTCCTCTGAACGCGGAAAGGTTTGGGTGTTTTACTCTTGAAAGATATATCCGATCTATCCCATGGTTTTCCAGACAACCGCAATCGACTCAAAAAAGGTATACCGACACAGTAATGGGCACTTCCTCTGAACTGAGTAGTTCTTGTATTTTGAGGATAATAGGGTGCAGCACCGAAGCCGAAGAGGAGGCCTCCAAGGTTGTCTCCATGTTGGGTCCCGCAGACGCTTCTTATGGTGTGACTACCTATCCACAGGAATGCGGGCTCGTTTGCGTAGCAATATGAGTCCCCAGGCTGTAATTCTGGGAATAGCTTTTTCACCGCGGTCAGAAATGCGGGTCTGCTGCACATATTAAAGGCGTTCTTGAGATCGACCGTTAATAACCCATATGCTGGATCACTGCCGTACTCCCGAGCGACTCTTCAGATTCCGTGCACGACTGTGTCGGTATCCGACTTTGTGGCGATACCCACTCGTAGAAGTTGGAGGTAGTCTGCCGCCTTATGGGACATTCGCTTCATTAACCAGCTACCGACGAATCTGCGCAGCGTCTCCTCAACGGCGTTTGGCCTAGGCGACATGTCTTTCTTCGCCAACGAGGTTATTGGAGTACCAGCGATCCAAGGAGCGAGAACGGCTGGTGCTTTTCCAATTGCTAAAACATTAAGAAGTCTCGTAAGAGCTGCCAAAAAGCCGGAATTCCCCGATGAAGATGGACATCTTAGCAATTCTACCAGATGGCAAAGCCTTGGACCTGAGCCTCCGAGGGAGAATCTTGGTTTAAACGCCCTAGAATTCTGTCGCTCGAGTACCAAGCACAGGGTTACAACTCGTAACTATTTTCTACCACCACAAATGACTAAGCGCAAAAAATCTCCTCTACGTGCTTCCAACTCAATTTTTCCTAGCTATTTTTACCACAGTATACTGTACGGGGAAAAGATGTGGTCGGTTGTACAGTATCCACCCTGCTAAGAGCGTGTTGTGCGGGACAAGTAGGTCCTGGGTAACACTAAATAACATTCCTTGCGGGCCCGCGTCAGAGCCACAGAGCAGGTATGCAGAGTTAGATAATACATCTGCAGTAGCGTGCGTTTTGGTAAGAACTGTGATAGGGGTAAATCGTCGGGGGAAGAGATATTCAGAACCAACTACCCCAAGGAGGTGCTGCAAGCGACAAAAATGCTACCGTGGTATAGTTGAACGAACAAAAAGGAGTGGATAAGGAAGACAGTTGAGAGGGCTACAAGCAAGTATTGAAGGGACAGGGTCTACCGCTAATGCTCTGTGACCAGCGTAGGAAAATTGTTTCTTGGGTCTGAAGTTGACTCTCAACTTCCTACTACTCGGGACTTAACTTGAAGTTGTCTGCCAACTTGCTTGATCTCCACAAGAGGAAGCAGTTTACTCGGCTTATATAGACTTTTTGGCTAACCATAAATTCTCAAAGAAACATACTAAGAACCATAAAATGCATCAATTGGAATCTTGTGAACGAGAAAGACTAACAGCAGATACTATCAGGATAAATATCTAGATTCCTTCCTTACTATCTTAGTCCTCTACATCAGAGCCAAACAGTTCCCCCAAAATATCCATTCCACCCAGGCAGTCCCCACAAATATCCCCGAACGGCTTAGAATTCTCCATTGCCTCCTGCGAAATATCTAGACCACTGAAGATGCCACCATCCGGCTCCAGAGTCGGGACCACCTGGTCCATATTTTCCGGCCCCTTCCTACTACTCCAGCACTTTCCATGTCTCCCTCCCCCTCATCCCCCTCATCCTCCTCTTCACCCCTCTCTTCATCTTCGTCAGAAGAGTCAGATATCACAATTACTCCCTCAGACTCGCCTTCGTTCTCCATGGGAGCCCCTCCACCGTTGCAAACTAGTGCCTCCCACGGGTCCACCCAATCCTCCTCTTCATCCTCCTCTTCCTCATCCTCCTCCTCTTCATCCCCCTCTTCCTCATCCTCCTCCTCTTCATCCTCCTCTTCCCCCTCCTCCTCCTCTGCTTCTTCTGCCAGCTCGAAGCAGTTACGGCGGACCCACTCCCGAACGCGTTCCCGGTCCAATCTTCCACAGTAATCATCGTAGTCGGTTGGACCATTTTCTATCATGGCCCGAGCGTTGAGTAGACGACGGCCCCGGGATGATTTGGTAATGGTGAGGAAAGGGCGGAGGTTGGTCATGTTAAGGGCCAAAAAAGGGGTGAGCCGATGGGGTAGTTGATAGCGGGGGGGTTGCCTCAACGGCATCGATTTTGAACTTTAAATACTGCGACGTGTTCGGAAAGTATGACGACCTTGGACGTGTAATGGCATCTATTAATGACACCGTGTCTTAAAATAAAAAAATTAACCCATGAGTTTGCCGTACTTATCCAAATAAAAAATATCTTGCAAATCCAGAAACTGTAAAAATATCTTGCAAATTCGATACTGTATCCAAATTTAGTCCTCTTCTAGATTTTTTTCATGTGCAATTTTTGCGCAAATCAGTATTCTCGCCCCGGCATCGAGGTTAAGATCTGAGAATTAGGAATAAATTCTTGAAAAAGTAGTGTAGTCGTTATAGAAAGCCAAAGCAGCATGCTCAATTTATCGATCAGATGGGAATTCTGTGGGGCAGTTCTTCCTCACAAAGTTGGTAATTCCTTGAAAATTCAAACCTTCTGTACAAGCTTTCTTTTAACGTTGAATAATAGCGTACTCTGCTCGGATTGGGAAGAAGGGGCCTTGGTTTGGTTTCATTTTATCATCGGAGAGACGATTACTCTGTTTTAGGATTTGGGCAATGAACATTTTCACTTCTTCCCGTTTCGTCTTTAGGGGTCCTCTGATGCTTTAATGAAAGCTTTTTACCCATTAAAATTTCTTCCGATGATGAAATTTTGCCTGCCATTATTATAAACGCTACGAAAGTAGCAGGGACGAGTATAGGAAAGTTCGACGGCTGCATAATGATACTGATGGATGCCGCAATTGTAGCGGTCTGCAAATGACAATAAAACTTGTGGTGCCATTCACCTGTTTCACTTGGACCCGAAGCTTTCAAACGTGGATCCAAATACGACTTTTTGGACCCAGTTTCAAAAAACCAATCCAAAAATTAAACAGTTGAATTCAAAGTCTAGATTGAAATTGCCGATGGGAATAACAGGAAGAATTCAATTCACTATCTGTGATTGAAAATTGAAATTGGAAAATGGGTGTCCATGCTCTTAGGCCTCACTTCGTACATGTCTACTGCACACGAAATTTCGGTAAATTACCTAGGACCTATAAGATATCACCAAGTGGGGCAGCTTCTATATATATGCTCATGCTTGGAAAATTGAACCTGAAGATATGAAATGGAATCGATTTTACCAGGACGACAACATCAACTAGACAGAGTGAGGGAGTTTTCCCTTTAAAATAGGCTTCTTAATCTGTGGAAGATTTTCTGCCCTGTGAAGTTAAAGTAGGCCGATATTGAGGCGAACTGAGATTCTTTTGCTAGAGTTTAATTATAGTAAATGCTGCTTGGGACCGACTGTAACGAGGTATCTTGTCCTGATCTGACGGTCCTCGGACCTTTTTCCGGCGCAGAACACAAGCACTGTATGCCACTGGCGATGAGTCCACTGTAAAGTGCATTCACGGCAAGGTATGAAGAGTTACGTAAAAAAATGAACGACACGTACTGATTCTGGAGAAGAGATGTCTTACAGCGGCTTGAAAAATTGCTGCGAGGTAAGCATAAAATATGAAACCTATATTACTGTATAAAATCGTTTTGCAGACAAAGTTTTAAGCCTATTTATGCTGTAAAACGAGAATCAGTGCGTTGTTTTAGTGAGAAAACTATTTATTTTTCTGTTTTTCACCTAAATTTCTCTTTCCTTAGTGCGAAAAATTTTTCGTGTCTCCATACTAGTTCTTCTTTCGCTTTCCTGTGTTATTTACAATTGAATTACTCTTTGGCATCAATTCGTCCAGTCTTTCGGGTTATTTGATAGTCGTAGACTTCGAATATATTTATTCTTAATTATAATTCCTAAACGTGAATTTCAGCATTAACTTTCTTTCTTTGACAAAATATTCCATAAATAACCCCTTTCAAACCCAATTTTCGCCTACTTTTTTTGGGTTCTTTGAATTTGTCGACTTGAGGTTGCGGGTGCTACTTACACCTGTCGGGTGCCAGATAAAATTATCTAGGATTTTCCGAAAACCACCGCACAACTTTCATCGCCTCTACAACCACCGTACACGGGTCACCTTTCGCGATCCATTTCCATACATTACCATTGCCACCTCTTCATCCACTCCCGTTACTTTCCTCACGTCAATTGGATGTAGAAGAATACATGCGTGTCCTCAGAAACTTTCTCTAAAACATGCAAGGAGGGTAAGGGCAAGGGGTCCAGGAATGAAGAGGAGGAGATCCACTGGGCACCATCATAGAAGAGGAATGAGTTTGATTGAAGGGGTAATGGATTCGGTTAGGGGGTATTGGATAAAATGATTTGTTGAAGGAAAGGGTACAAAACCATGAGCTGCTCAGAAGTAAGCGAAGCGGCTGTGTGAGTACCTATGATGACTTAAAGGAGGTTTGAGAACGGTTTATGGAGAATAAATTTTTTGAGGAATCGATTTGTTTATTTCCTTCCGAATATCTTCTGGAACCAAACTTCAAAATTCGGTCCTAGTATTCTGATTTCTTGGCCATTCCATCCCCCGCTTCAATTCTGTTTCTAGAAGTCTTCATCCCGCGAATCGCAGAGACTTTGATCAAAACCACAGGAGTGATTAGCAGACGTCTTTATGAGCGCATACGTTGCACACTGTGGTCTTCTACTGCAATGATGATTCTATCGGGAGCCCCACTGGACGTGCCTAATGTGTAATACCCGGTCAGTTATTAGCCGTATGATCCAACCTGCAGTGTAAACGATAGATAATCATGGAAGTAAGGTTTCTCTTCATTTCCTCAAACCTTTTTCGTCATAGAAAGTAACATGTTTCGATCTGAAAACTTTCGTTGACCTTAGTGCAAAGAATAGCTCCCTTTGTCATGGACTACAACAATTTTGGAAAAAAATGATGGTACAAACTTATTTGAGTGTTTTTCCTGGCTAAGATCACAGAGATAGCTCTTCTGGCACCCAAAGACTCCTACGTGCTTAATCGCTGGTGACTTTTCTCCGAACAAAGCCTCATATAAATCGAGACACTTGTTTTGCTGTGCTGAGTTCCATTCTTGCGATCCTGAACAATGTTTATTGTAAACGTTCAGTACTCTTAACGTACTTTTGAGACTGAAAGTGATGCTGGTGCAGCGTTGATGATGGAAATTTAGTTATCGCCACAAGTCCATTTGACGCCGGTTTATAACTGAAGGTTCGACGTATTTTAACAGTTTTTTCTGTTAGCACGTTTCGCCCTTTAGCAAAATCTTTGCCTTTGCCTGAAGAGAAAGATTTTGGTGTTATACTCTTGAAAGATATAACCGATATAACCCATACTTTTCCGGACAACCACAATCGACTTAAAAACGGCTGAGTGAAGGGACTTAACTTCCCCATGCCGACCACTTGTACCAATTATTTTATGCGCTTTGAAACATAGGTTAAACTATTTTTCAAGCATTGAAAGACCCCAATTCCCCCCTTAACATTGAAATCGACTCGGAGTTCAAAATACAACCCTAACTAGCATAAGGCAGGAAATTCATCGTTTTTGTGCATATTAGGGTTTGCAAAGATGTATCCTGTAGTCTCATCAACGATTGTCACAAGATATTATTCGTCATGTGGTGAAACTTGGTTAATAATTCTCACCATATCTATGTGTAGATAGCCTGGTTTATCGTTATCCGTAATGCTTACTGTGTATGACTTTCTGCACTTACCAGATATACAGGGTCTATACATTGGACGAGGTGATACTCTTCGTAGCTCATCTTCCTTCAGCATTTTCCGAATAGAGTCAACAGAGACGTGAAGAAGAAGGCCGGTATGTCACATCTCGCATTGATTTGATACTCGAGATGTCAAAAGTGGAGGGGTTTCGCCCGAAGTATAATTGGAGAAGTGTGTAGAAGGTATATGTTTCTGACTTTCTACTGATGTTTCACTTTCGGAGTCCCTCTTATACCCAAAAAAAGCCGCATGTCCCGATAGTTCAATTATTCTCTCGTTTTCGGATACAACATTTTCATATCCATCTTGTCTATAAAAACTTATGGATGAGGAAGGAGAATATACTGACTCATTTACAGCAGCTCTGGAAATATCCGATTCAGTTTTGCTGATCTCATGCACTTCTACGCTTTTGATTACAGTTTTAGTTGCGAATCGCTCACACTAATGCTCCTACTTGCCGTTCCCAGAAGCCTATATTTTTGTTCATATGTAATAAAAGTGCACAGTTGGACAAAGTCACAATGCACACGCAAGCACGAGCAAGATACGGGATAGACAGCAAGTCCATAGCTAATTATTCCGAAAGCGCACATATATAGGGGCACATCGATTTCAGTATTCAGAGTTGACCACATGACCTCACGTATACCAGTATGCGTCGCTTTTATATCTAATTTTCAAACCAGAGCGATTTTAATATCACATGGTTTTATTTCTCAGAGCTTTTCAAGCTCATTCACAACATAAAATTGTCGTACCGGAGTCCAATATCATGCTCGAGTACTGTTACAGTGATATCTCAATTACACGGGAAGAGCAAACTCGATTTCGTTCGTCCTTCTTGACCTGTTTCTTCTTCTTCACGTTTGAACGAGCATCATATTTATACTCATCATCTTCAGCATTTGATCCACGAGTTTTATTCCTAAATTTGAGATGTAGCTTATTATCTGAATTGTTCACATTCCAGAAGCTCTTATAGGTAGAATGTTCCTTCCTCTCACATATTTCACGAAAATGGTGCTTCAGCCTGAATTTTGCAGTACGTGTAATTTCACTTCTTTACAGCTTCAACGTGATTTCCCTATGCTCTTCTGTAATATCCGTGAGAGAATATTACAATTAGCTTTCTTATAAGGCAAGGTCTTGATTGCCGCAATGACTGCTGATAGGGGTAAATCGTCGAGAGAAGAGATAATCAGAACCAATTGCCCAAACAAGGAGAATTTTCAAGCGACAAATGTCCTCTCGTGGCATAGATGAGAGAAAAAAAGATAGGTAGGGACGACAGTTGACAGGGCTACAAGGGAGTGTACAGAGAGCAGCGTCTGAAAAACGTTTCTTGGGTCAGAAGCGGAGTCCCGCCTTTCTCATTACTTGGAACTCGGCTTGAAGTCGTCTGCAAATTTGCTTGACCTCCACAAGAAATAGCAGCTTACTCAACTTATGAAGATTTTTTGGATAACTCGGAAGTCTCAAACAAACATAATCAGTACCACAAAATCTATCAAATGGAATCGTGTGAAAGCGAAAGGCTAACAGCAGTTTGTATTAAGGTAAAAATTATAATTTACTCCTTAAAATCTAAGTCCTCGACATCAGAGCCAAAAACGCCTCCAAAATATCTATACCTCCAATGCAGTCTGGAAATATTCCTTCGAGTGGTTCAAAGCAACTGCAATATCTATATCACTAAAATATTCTTACTCAGCCCCATAACCGGTGCCCCCGGGTATCCCCTCTTACCTCCTTATACACAGTTTCGATCTTCCGAAATCTATTGCACCTGAGCAATACCTATGCCAGCTCAGAACTGCTACTGTACAGAGCACAGAATCCCTCTAAAGTAATTGAAAATAAATTTGGAGATACAGTTCCAGCTCAGTCGCTGTGGCATGCCAACTGAGCCAGCGTAGCATGCAAGCTCAGCCAGCGCTGTGATAATTCCCTTTTTTCGCCTTTTTTGAATATGTCAACTGCTTTGAGCTCGGGTTCCTCTATTCAGGCAACTAGTCACATGATCCTGACTTCATTCAGAAGAAAAGTGCCCATGTTGACGAGCCCATTTCTGGTATACTATCTATATTCAGGCCAATATCCCTTTTGTTAGAAGTTAATATTTGTTGTTGTGTAAAGATTCGAGATTACTATTGTCTTGATTGCTTTTGATGTTGAATCAGATCGATTATACGGCTTTTTTAGCACCAAAAAAGGATTTTTGATAAGTAGAATCATGATTACAAGCACTCTGTTCGTCAATGGTCATACAATAAGGTTTGAACCAATTTTAAACTCCAGTTTAAATTTCTTGTACTCAGACGTTTCCTTTTCGTCAGATTTTTCTCTTCCGTGGGGGTATTCCGATTTCTTTCGCACCAAAGAAAGCCTTAATCAGAAATATTCAAGGTTCGCAGTTTTAATCTTCATCCAACGGAGGTATATTGTTCTTGTCGTCGGCTGTCTCTATTCTGATGTTTTTGGAATGGAAAAGGCTGTGTAGATTATTTTTATATGGACTGTCGGAGGAATTCAAGAGATTAATAAGTGATGCTAGTGGGAGAAGTGGAATTGTTAGGTGTTTTTACTGTTCGAAGATATATTCGTTCGTCGATAGTTGGGGAACACCAGGGATTGCAGTCCCGGGGACCCGTAACCGGATTGTAGGTTTGGTGACTTGTGTTCATGCCGTTGTTGTTCTGTTTACTGTTACCTAGTGACTACTATGGCTGGTTACTGTATAAATGCAGAGTAAACTCCCATTCCTTCAACAAGTTCTTTGATCTTTCTCGACTGAAACATGTTCTCATTATTGCAGGACAGTTAAACGGTAAATTATTCTGCTCTTGTAATTGAGTGCTGAAAAGAGGGTTTGTTGCTAACATTAATACAATTTTTTTGTCTGACATAATTCACACCATGGAAGAAAATATCAAAACTGAGCAAGCTGAGGATGAGTTGGGCAATGTTAGGGTTGAAAGCATAAATTTAATGTACTTAAAAGCTAGTATATTGTGTTGAACATTTTGAATAGAGCCATACGTAATGTGATTTCTAGTAAAAGGGGCAGGTGGTAACATATCTTGTGATCTGTACAGGTCAATAATCATGTAAAATATCAAGTGAAGAATTTGCTACTATACTTACGATGTCTCATATATGATGAATTTACCGTTAGATTTGGTATGCGATTTAGAAAGGACTGCATTCCATAATCAGTTAATACGTACGTAGTGTCTTGAATTACTACGACTGACCACAGAAGTTGATCCAGATGTCAATTGATATGTTCTATTGTTAGAACTATAGCTCAAGCGATGGTGACCAATCTTTACCGAGTAGTATCAAGGCATGATAGATACACGTTGATAGCATCATGAAAAGTACATTCCTTGTCATGCCGTCCAGCAGCAGTCCACAAGGATTCTAGACCAAGGAAAATTTCTTTGTTGTAATGTGAAAATTTTAACTTTTTTTTGCAAGTATTACAAGGCTTTTAAATTTTTGTATATATTGAGTAGAGTGATGAAAATTGTGGAAAGATGTTTATATCAGAGGTCCACAACATTTTACTCATTGTGAATCATCGAAAAATAATTCTGTCTATTTTCACTGACCGATGTTTTATACTGTGTTACCCGTGGAGCAATTTTTATGTATGCCAGTTGGTTTTTAAATTTTACAGTTATGAATACTGGAATTAAGTTGCCAGCAATTTATTTTTTTGATGAATACTCACCAGGAGATTTATTCTTTACTTATTACTGAGCACGAGTTTGGTATACAAAAATTATTACACTGCTGAAATCATCTTTGCATCTTTTCTACTCTGATCTCCAGTATTAATATTCTTATACTGTTAGAAAACTTTAGCGAGCCCCGGGCCATCGGAATATCCTCGTCGGTCAGCTATCAATAATTTCTTCTTCTTTTTATAAATAATCTCATTCCTATTCAGGTAATTTGATTATTCTTTTATTTGGAAATAAATACCTTAGAGCTACGATTTTCATTTAAGTTTTACAATTATGGGCCCAAATTGCATTGGTATCCTTGAACGCGGAAATTTCCTCTGGATCTCCGGACAACTCCGTTAACGAATGTAAAGGATGTCAAGAAAAGTATTTTGATGTTCAAAATGGAAATTTGTCCATGTTTTACTGACAGTATTAAATTCCAATAAGATTCCTCAGGCGCTACAGTGTAAAGTTCTTTAACCCCAGTTATATTTAAGAGCTCTTGACATTTGTAAGAAAATTCGAGACGCAAAAACTCAGTCTGAAATTAGTGCATTAGGGGTTGCTAACGATATTCATAAGGTGGATCCCCTATCATCAATATTAGATGCATTCCAAAAATTTCTAGATCCTTACGTACTACTGTAGTCGAGGCAACAGCTAGTCTTTCAGAAATTTTGATCACGGTTTGATGCACAATTTTTTATATTATATTTTCTGCTGTACTTTGAACCCTCAGACTTCGATATCGTTCTAGATGATTTGCTAATCTCTTTATGCTTCGTCTTACGTTGCGGATGGGTGATTTTAAGGGCTTATAACCGAGCAACGGTGCTGTTGCCTGCTAAGGAAGAACTTACTTTGCATCAACTGTGATTGGTGGTCCAGAATGTGTCCTACCACTTCCGTAGTATTCTAGGTGCCGCAGGGGTAATTTTTTTCATAAGTGGGGTTGGCAGACTGCAATGTGTCTATTTCAGCCTGGCTTTACTCAAGAAAAACCAGAAAGTCAGGATATCAAAAACAGCAGTGTACAGGACAGTGGCGTGTCTGTTTCAAATCTCTGACTCGGTTCTCTCCTACCTATCGACGACTCTTCAACATGCGATACAGATTGAGGAGAACAGAGGGACTACCCAGAAAAGCGTCGGGTAAGTGAAGACAAACTGCAGTAGCAGCGAAGTACACAAAAAAGTATACAAGAATACAATATGACTATGAAACTTATGTGCTTATGGTACTTATATTCGGTAGCAATAATCTCACCTTAACTGGTAAAATGCGGTGATGAGTACGGATTAATCAGTGGAACTAAGTATAAGTAGAACTTTTTGCCTCTCAAATTACAGATATATGGGCAAGATACTAAGAAAAGAAATGGAACTAAGTACGAAATCTAATCTGCACCTATATTGCTGAAGAGTTTAGCATAGGTTCATGTTGTACCCTGGTGGAGTCGGAATATATTCGGGTCCCTTCAAAGAGACGTCGTACAAACCCGGAATAATCAATTTGAAGTGGAGAAGAGGACCTTATTCACCTTTCGAATCTCAATTATCGAACTGCTCTTGACAGGGACTAAGAAGAAACCCGGACAGACCGGTTTCGAGATCCTCGAGGGGACCAACTCGCTTGATCCCAATTGCGGCGATGATCAAAAGATACGGCTATACCTCTGTTGCCGCCGAGAAACATTCGCTCCTCGCTAGATTCGTATGCCTGATTGTCCAATACGTTGCTACCTCCGTTGATCGGCGGCGTCGTGATCAGAACACCGATTTGGCCCCTGCTGTGTAGTCTCAGGCCCTGCGCTGTATGGCGCTAGCGGTCTCCTGAGTATTGATCATTAAAGGTGATGCTTTTATCGGATCAATATTTGAAGGAACACTGTATTTCTTCGCAACTATCGTGTATAAGAGAGAGACATTAGGGTTTTCAAACTTTATGAATTACTCTTTTCCTATCCCTCGGCACATCATTCCATGTCCCACATGATTACTAATGACGCCAGTTTCCTCTTCCATTAACATTTTTTTCTGCCCACGTGGCCAAGGCGGCAAGTTTCGGAAAATTTACTGGCAAATGGATCCTCCTGGGCAAAAATTCAAGAAGCAAATGTCTTCACCGCCCCCTAGAGCCCTCAAGATACAACAAAAGTGGCAACCAGAGAAGCAATGACAACTATCCGAGATCTGGAATCCAAGAAATCTGATACACCTGCGGTAGCCGGCCACGAACTGCGGCCCACTTGGAAGATCCTGTGTGCAGCGTTGGAATCTCTTGAAATCACCGGCTGTATTCCGGTCAGCGACAGTCGCAAGTGCGTCATCTGCGCTATACTTCAGCCCCCCCTCCCTGTGGGAAGGCGAGTCCAAAATTCTACGGCCTTCATCGTTACGAAGTAAAGAGGTCGTGGCGCGGCTGGCTTGACGAGCTCTCTCACCTTCATCGATGGTGAACGCGGACTGTTGAGACGCCGGGATAATGTTCTCGAGGATTAGTTGGCGGATTTTAGCGGGTCCGGCGGGCAATGTGTTAAGACAACCGACAAGGGCCCTAGTGAAGATGACGGGGAGACGTCTTTCGTCATAGCATGGGGGCTCAGTGTCACGATCGGCAGGAAGGGCGTGAAGTGTAGCGGCCATGCAGGCCTGTGACTCGGACGGGATGCCAAATTCGGCTGATTTCTTCATGATGGCCTTGATTTGGAGTGCCTTCTGGGTAAGGCTGATGCACTTTGCAGAAAGGAGGTCGTGAATAGAAACGAGAATAAGTAATATAAGGATCGAGTGGGCTGTGGACATTGCTGATGAAGTATTTCACGAGAAAATGAAGGGTTTTGATGGTAGCGGGGAGTAGATGATAAGAAAAGGTGATGGTTTTTAGAAGTGATTGCTTATGAGATGAGAGATGAATTAAAAGGAACGGTAGAAGGCGTAAGAAGAAGGCGTAAGAAGAAGAGTTTCTTGGGGGCGGGTACATGACGGCCTACTTTTATACCTTTTTCTGGGTGCATTACACCCTAGTACTGATACATTTTGAAGTTACCTTTTGCCAAATTTCTTCGTGAGAACACCTATTGATCCTTACATGTCCCACTGAGTTTTCTGGAAGAAAACTTGTGAGGCTCGCGCATAAATTTTCATAATTTGATACATTTCATGTACAATACCATACAAGTTGACTGAGTATCAGCCGGCATATCTGTAACAGTAAATGAGCCCCCCATGTTCCCCCTTTATCTTATGGATTTTTTCTACCATGCATTGTTTACAGTTTCAGCTGTTGTCTCAAAAACAGTCCAGGAGGCGGATGGATTAGCTGTAGGGGCCTCTTTTCTGGAGGGCGCAAGGGGGTGGATTGATTGGCCGTAGAGGACTTTAGCTGGAGGGCGCAAGGGGGCCGATTGATTGGCCGTAGAGGACTTTTGCTGGAGGGCGCAAGGCGGCCGATTGATTGGCCGTAGAGGACTTTTGCTGGAGGGCGCAACGGAGCGGCAGTTGATTCAAAAACAGTAAACCCCGGAGGAGAAAATCAAACCAAGAAAGTCTCCCTAGACATTATAGTACCAAAAGAGAAATAAACCGATGGACTGTACACTATAAAATGCTGTACAGTGCACACTAAACACTTTGAGAATGGACCGGACGACCGGGTCTTTACTTCCAACCTATTTCTGAACCGGACCTTTTGCACCAATATGCCTCTAGACAGGATCATTGCCTCCACTGAGGTTCTCAGTCGGCCCAGGGCCAACTACAGTGGTGGTTTGCGAGTTTCGGGCGTTGGGACGGGACTTTATCATCAGAGACCTTCCGGTAAAAAGATGAGCTTTCCTCGTCTCAGGAAATAGCCTTCCTACATCTCTCATCGGGTAATCACCCCATATTTTATTATTTTTATAAGATCGGTTTCGAATCGATACCATCGGACCCCAGACGTTTGCCAAAGTCTAGCATAAAACGTCGGACAAATGAAATGGCGTGAAAGCAAACTATGCTGTCGCACCTGTCCGGCCTTTCTATCAGACCACAGCTTGACATTGGAATTTCTCCTTAGCTTTAGCAACTCATTATTGTTTTTATGAATACAGCTAAACGAGAAACCCTAGGCGTTCATTTATTCTAACAGGAATGCTGGCTGACACCCAGTCAGCTTATATAGCAGTGAGGATGTACTGAAAATGTTACGAAAGGCGCAGATATCACTTCATGCTACCAGTACATGTAGAGAGGAGACCAGCAAGTAATAAACCGCTTTGAAGATTACTGCCAATGCGGAGTGTCGCTCTGGCTCTCCGTCTCGGCATCGCGATATTAACTGGATCTACTTGCTGTGCAGTCTGCTCTCGGCGCTCCGCCGAAGTCCCACCCATGTTAAATCCAAGCAGCCAACACGCTTTGACCTGCAAATACGAAGCTGGTGTGATTCGTCTATATCACGCCCTCTGCAACACTCTCGTATTGCATCCGCTCCTCTCTCAGGTTCCCAGTTCGTCTGTGCGATTGGAGTCCACCGCGTTACGAATGGATATTTTCATTCCCGCTGCCTACGGGCTTCACAGTACTGATATCGCCATCGACGTTACTGTTGCCTTCCCCCTCTCCGCTGGCCGCCACATCTGGGCAAGTATGTTTACAGCAGGCGCGACCGCGACACTCGCGGAGCGCGAGAAACATCTTCATTACGGCAATTACTGTGATCAAAACTATATCCTCCTCTCCCCTATCGGGATTGATATCTATGGTACTTTTGGCGACGATGGCCAGGGTTTGCTCTGCCTCCTTGCTTCCCTCGCTGCTTCCCGTCGCGATTCCTCCTTTCAACAGGATCTTCGCGAATCCGTTACCCTTTTGCGTTTAGTCTCCATGTGATGCAAGCGCGACAGGTTTCCACCCGCCAGCTGCATTCGTAGTTAATTTCTGAATACCCTCCGCATGCTTGTGTGCCAGCTCGTAAAGATCTACTATCTATGGTGGTGGTAAATCTTTATTGGTTGTACAATGTCGCACAGAAGCGTGCGGAGGGTATTAATAAATCGATCTATAGAGGACTTTACACCTTCAAACCCTTTAGATCGGCTTTGAACTGTCGCAACTTTTCCTATTACTGAGTCGGAATTTCCTTTGTGTCGATACTAGTTGTCTGGAGTACTTCTAGATAGACTCGAATGTACTTTATAAGAAAAATATGCTCAAACCTTCCGCCGTTAAAAACGTTTTCCACTGCGCCACTGCTGACAATGTCTTTCAAATATAAAAATACCCCCAAATTTTCCCCTGCGCAAGTGGCGGCAGTTCCCACGAGTGGGGAAATGATTTTACTTCGTTATCTGAGATTTCTAGTGGGGGGAATCTAAAAGTAGTTTGGAGAGAAGGAAAGGAGAAAACAGAAAAGGAAATTCCCATGACCGGACGGGACGGAGAGCGATCGCGAGTAGACTCGGAGAAAAGGCGATCACCAAGCTTACTGTGACAGCGAACAGAGCCGCCAGAAAAGGAACAGAGGGTGGCCTGGTGACCAAAGATGTCGAGGACAAGGGGTGCTGGACTGTGAGAGGTGAGGCAGAAAGAGCACTTTTCGGCGCCAGAGAGTGTTGAACAGCACAGGCGAAGGAAAATTGTAGAGCGCCAGATCTCGGGTGGGACGCGTGTTCCCAACAAATTGTTAGGGAGGGCAGAGTTTGAGCGGATGACACTGGGGGATGAAATGGATGCTAGGGGTTTCAGAAATTGACGGCAGTCAGAAGAAAAGTTGGTGGGAGGTATCAATGATGCTTGGATGCCCATTAAGAAATCCGAGTCCAGTTTTTGATAATCGCGATGGACGAGATGGCGGGAAGAAGGTAGGAGACCAAGTTGAGCAAGGAGCTGGAGGCGAACCGGAAGCGTGCTGTAATGGGTCACGGATGAGGTCCTGGAGGGAAAAGGGCGTAGAAGGGAGGAGTTTTTGAATTACTGGAAGGCTAGACGAAACAGAAGGGACGTAGCAAACGTCGCTAAGTAGCTATGTGGAAGTGAACCCAAGGCCGACCATTCGGAGAAGTAATTGGGCAAACTTTCATCAACGAGAGGGAATGGCCCCAATCAAATCCGCTAAGATCCTTCCCTGTCCGGAGTAGAACGAGTTGGCTACATCAGAGGACATAGAGCAGGCGATAGGCTCCGGCATGGTAGTGAAGGATGTCGTAAGCGAGTTGGAAGTCGTTGAGGGTGGAGAGCCGTTTCCCAAGAAGAGAAACGGAGGAGATGCTGGACTGGATTGCAGCTTGGCAACTGACAACATCTCCAATAGACGCGCCCAACACAGCAGTAGAAGGTTGAGTGTACGCAGGACAAGGGAGGGACGAAACGGAAGACTGGGACAAGGGGCGAGATGGATGCCCCTACTCTGAGGTCTCGGAGAGCTTCACTCTAAAACCGATAGAAAGACCCCGATCGTGAATGAACATGAGGGCAGCAGGGGCCACAGAGCGCGGCACGGCGAGGTTACCATCGTTCGTCCGAGGTGCTACTTTGGGAAATCTATCGTTCATCCTCTTTTGGGCTTAACATGTGTCATACGTGTTAAGTTCCCGACTGGGAACTAAACACGTGTAGGAAGTATCAAATTAATATGATGCTTTATCTTTAATATAGGGTATACTCTAAAATATTTCTGCAGTTGGTTTCTGCACTGAGAGTGAAAATGGGGGGTTAATTTACTGTGGTAGATATGTGGGTTGGTACCCAGTAAATTTGTACCGGAGCGTAGATACCGTATATTGGGACTTAATGGGTCGCAAGCAATGCAACCTTAGATACTGTATTTCTGTAACCTGAACGTTGACTGTTTCTCCTCCTGAACTCTCCGATATTGTTGCACAACTCTGTCGCCTCTATCCCCCTTCCCTCTTGTCATCTCCGCCGCACTGACCGCCACCGCGTGTGTCTCGCACCAGCGCTCGCTGGTTCCTTCTCGCGAAACACGTTCATCCTTCCTGTTTTTGTTGCTTTCTCTTTTTGTTTTTCAAGTATTTCCTCCCCAGGGTAACACTATTTCGTGTCTGTGATCTCCCAACTACCCGAGTGATCCCGCGCCTGCACGTGCAGTCCCGCCCTTTCGGTCCCTTTCTCCATCGGTCCTGGGGCCAGCCCTCGTCACACCACTCTATATGGCGCCGAAAACAAACCGTCCCGCTGCCACCCTCAGCAACCCCGTCGTTGCTCTTTCACATGCCGCGCTGGATTTCTTGGTCAAATCCGCTTCACTGCTTGACGGAGCTGTGAACCTTGCTAACCCCACATCAACCGATCATTTCCTCGCATCCGCCCTGCAAACCCCCACGTTCAACGCGCTTAAGCCGTCTTTCCAGAACAACCCGCAGTTTAGGTCTGTCCGGAACATTCTTAACGCGCTTGTCGGCATTGACGTTTCCGCACCCCGTTCTCCTTCCGCTTCCGACGGCCACTCGCCTGACGACGATCATGCGGCCACAGCACCGGCCCCGTATCTGCGAGCGGTCAAAGCACCAGCGGCCCAAGCCCCGGTGCGGCTCCACCACATTCGCGGCCTTCCCCCCCTCGGTCGTCAAGGCTTGACTGAGCATCGCGATGTCGACGACGCCCGCCTAGCCCATAAGTTTGCAGGCACTATCCGTAACTGAAACGACTATCCCGATGTTCAACTTGTCAAACGATTGCGGAGAGGAAGGTGAAGACGAAGGAGACTGGCATTTGGACACCCCGGAGGATCCCGCAGCACCTTTCGCGAGGACGGAGGCCGCTTGGTCGGACGTCCCGCGGAAGCTTAAGCCGCCCGGAGAGCCTTTCCTCTATTTGCGACTGGTCTACTTCGCTCTAGAAAGTGACGTCCGTTCCCTGCTCCGTGAACTGAAACAAGACCTCAACGGGCTACATGCACAGGTCAAGCACCTCGTGTCTGAGCTCCGACGGTTCACCCGCCTGCACAGTGTAACTGTGTGGCGTGACTACGGGATCGGTCGCGTGGTGGCGGCAATCAAATGCGATCTGCTACCTCGCGTGAAAGCGTCCAAGACAGCAAAGCGTGGTTTGAACCGCTCCGTGAGGGACCTTTTGTTCGCAATATTTGATGGCTTAAGGTCGGATTCTCAATCGGCTTCGTCTGTTCCCCAGAGAAACAGGCCCATAGTGAACTACCCTGTGGTACCGAACACCCCGCGCCCGCTACCCAGTGGCAGGAAGCTCTACTCTTCCACCTTGGTGGAAGCCGCCGCTTACCAAACCACACCCAAAGGCGTCTATGGGCAGACGTCATGGCGCGAGAGTGGGATTATTACGGCCACGGAGAAGGACACTAACCTGCCTGTGATGGGACCCTACGGCACAGAGCATTTGTGGGTGCCTGCTCGCTGGATGGACTGGTCTGATCTCAACTCTTCGGACGGCGAAGACGTCCGTGATGTCGCTGCCGATCTGGAGGGGTTAGAGGCTGGTGGGGAGAAGGATGAGTAAGGGGCGGGCATATCTCGTGGTATGCTCCAGGTAACTTTGCTGGCAGATAGGACTTTCCACCATCGGTAACCCCCTAAGATACCCCGGGCCCCAACCGACCACATTTTTCAAAAAATTAAAGCACCCAGACATTTCCCCCCTGTCCGTAATGCCACCCGCGGCCTTTTCGGAGGTAATCAGAAGCGTTTCGTTCACTTGTCTGCTCCGTCGACCTTCCAGATTTACGACCCATCCCAGTTTCGCGCCGCCATCTCTGCCGGTGGGTTCCCTGGTTCCTGTTCCATCATCCAATCCGCCGGTCCGAACCACTTCTACATCTGTGCGGCGGAGCGCGACTTAACGACGGTCAACGCTGCATACGACTCTTATCGCACCCTGGCGCAGCATTCTGACAATTTTGACGCACCAACTATTACCTTCTCCGGCATAATGGATCTAGAGAATGATCTCTCGGCTGATGACCTCGTTGCAGTATGGCAAGGTCTGCGTTCCGAAATCTCTCGCTTGGAATACGACAAATGCAAAATGGTCTCCTGCTCGATCCTTCGCCACCGCTCTCCGGGACATCGATACGAGAATACTTGCCAAACTGTCCGGCCTCCCTGGTTTCCCTGGAGCAGTCCCTCTGCCTCCCCCACCAGCAGCGGCAGGTAGATTCAAACGCCGCCGTACCCAGAATGCCCCTGTTCCGCCTCAAACGGATGGCTGGATTACGGTCGGTACCCCCACTGCCCAATCTCCCATCCCTCCGCTCCCTACTACACCAGCAGACGCCAACTCCTATGGTCTCCTTGAACACATTCCCGCCCCCGATGCCGACATGGATCCTAACGCATGAATCTCCCAGCTGTGAATCTAGTTTCAGGACCATCCCAGTCACCCCTCACCTTCTGCTCCCTCCTCTCCGCCCCCTTCCCTGTTCTCACCTTCATTCCTCGCCGAGTCCAAGCCGCGGCTTACGACTTATACTTTGCTGCCTTGTACCGCGTTGTATCTGCTCCGTCGCCAGAGCACAGGACTCGAGCCCTTCTGGAACTTCTTGCCATACCGAAGTTGGTTTTCCGACACAACCGCCCCCGCGCTCTTGGCCGCCGCCGAAGGGAAAATTGCTCCAGCCTTGTTGACCGCATCCGCTTGGCCTCTAGCCGCCTTTATGATGACCTCTTCGACGAGGCCTCCTCGTTGTTCATCTCCGCCCTCCCCTCTCCGATTCCATCCCCTCCCACCCTCGCCCGCCCTGACACGGCCCTTCGCAGATGCCGCCGCTCCCTCTCCCGGGGTAGCCCTTCCCGGGCCACAGAAGCCCTTCTCCAAGTCGATCCCCCACTCTCCCCCAGCGAAGCTACCTTTCAATCCTTGGCTTCACTTCATCCCCCCGCTCCCCATTCCAATCACTCCCATGCCCCCTCACGGTTTGCCTCCGGCGCTAAACTTCTCGGTCTCGGATGTCCGCCGTGCCACTAACAGCCTGGATCCTTCAACCGCTCCTGGGGCCCATGGTCTATCCCCAGTGTTCCTGCGAATGCTGGTTCGCCCGGCAGGTGGGGTCACGCCAGGGAGGGATTACCTACATGCCCTGACAAAGTTCCTCAACCTCTGTTTGAACGGCGATCTGCCGGCCGCGTGCCGCCCGTATTTCTGCGGAGGCCGTCTTACTGCGCTGCCGAAGCCAAACGCGGGAATCTGTCCGATCGCGGTTGGGCTTCTCTACCGAAGCCTAATTTCTAGGCTCGCGGCACACAAAGCTACCCCCGCCATCCGCTCCTACCTTCTGCCCCATCAGGTCGGGGTAGGCGTCAAGAACGGCACTGATGCAATAACTCATTCTGTGCGTCGTGTTTCCCAGAGATCCGAGTTCCACAATCACATCTTGGTCCAGATCGATGCTTGCAACGTTTTCAATTGCATCTCCCGCCAGCGCATTCTGGAAGCCGTACAGACACATGCCCCAGGTCTCGCACGGTGGGTACACTCTTGTTACGATGCTCCTACAGAGCTTACTCTCGAACCCTACTAGGTCCGTAGTTCAGAGGGCACCCAGCAAGGTGATCCCCTCGGTCCCTTGCTCTTTGCCCTAGCTCTCCATCCTCTCTTGCTATCGTTACAGGAGGAGTTCTCACCTGCCCTGAACGCTTGGTACGCAGATGACGGTATCATTGTTCTTCCTCGGTCCCAAGCCGCAGCTGCCATCCGTTTCATCCAGCTTGAAGGAGGTCCACTAGGGTTCCAGATCAACCTTCCCAAGACCCAATTTTACGGCTTCTCCCCTTCCCACCCCCCTTTGGCACTTCCTTGCCCCTTTTCAACCCCCCCTGGTTTCATGGTGCTGAGATCCCCGATTGCCTCGAACCCTTTTGTTTCCCAATTTTTCGCAGGCCGCCAAAACGCAGTTGACCGCATCTTCCAATCCCTTCGAGACTTGGATGATGCTCAACTGGCTTTCCACTTACACCGCTTCTGCACGAACGCCTCCAAGGTCATGCACTTGCTACGTACGCTTCCCTCCACTCAATCTGCGGTACTCGCCGCTAGCTTCGATCATAAGCAGAGGGAAGCGTTCCACCAGCAGCTGCTCTGTCCAGAGCGAGCCTGGCTCCAAGCCTCTCTCCCGTTCTCCATGGGCGGTCTAGGTCTCCTGCAAACTTCAGACATTACCGAGGTTGCTTACGCAGCATCTGTAATTGATTTTTTTGCACTTATCTCCGACCTGCTCACTCTTTCCCAGGACCGCCACTTGAAAGAGATCCCTCGGTCCGCCATCTCGCTCTTATCCTCCCGCCACCCGCAGCTGTCTTCGTCGCTTACAGCTATGGCTCTTTTCGAGCGTTGTTCATCGCCGGTCCCCGGCGAAAGGCTCCAGTCTGCGATGACAACTGAACTCATGCTATCGAAGTCCGATAGGTTGTTCACGTCCGCGGCAGTCCACGAACGAGCAAGGCTCCTCTCCGTGCGCACGTCCTCCGCCTCGTCTGTGTTTTTTCTTCGCTTCCTCACCCCCACCGCGGTACGTACATGTCCTCTTCTATGTGGAAAGTCGCTCTGGCTCTCCGTCTCGGCATCGCGCAATTCCCTGGATCTACTCGCTGTCCGGTCTGCTCACGCCGCTCGGCCGACATCGCACCCGTCTTAGATCCAAGTGGTCAACACGCGTTGACCTTTAAATACGAAGACGGAATGACTCGTCGCCATCACATCCTCCGCAACGTTCTTGCCCGCTACTGCAAGGAAGTTGGGATCGTCGCCCTCGTCGAACATCCGCTTCTCTACCAGGTTCCCAACCCATCTGGGCATTCGGAGTCCCCCGCGCTACGAATGTACATTTACATACCCGCTGCATACGGGCTTCACAGTACCGATATCGCTGTCGACTTTACTGCTGCCCACCCCTCCGCACGCCGCCACATTTCGCCAAGGCCGGTTACCGCAGGCGCTGTCGCAACACTCGCAGGGCGCGAGAAACATCGTCATTACGGCACTTACTGCAACCAAAACGATATCCTCCTCTCCCCCGTCGGGATTGATATCTGTGGCGCCTTGGGCGACGACGGCAAGGGTTTTTTCCGCCGCCTTGCTTCCTTCGCTCCTTCCCGTCGCGGTTCCTCCCCTCAACAGGAGCTCCGCGACTTCGTTACCTGTTTTGGATTTAGTCTCCAAATAATGCAGGCGCGACAGGTTTCTACCCGCCGCCCGCATCCGTAGTTAATTTATGAATACCCTCCGCACGCTTCTGTGCGACATTGTACAGCCAATAAAGAATTACCACCATTTCTGTAACATCCAATTATGAAATTTACGTACGCCGACTACTTTACCACCAAATTTCAGCAACACCAATGCACAGTCCGAAAGCATCTAAACCACCATGACCCTGGGCAGACTACGCGACCACATAGCTGGGGCTGTCAACGAGCGACGCCAGAGCTGGGTATCCCTTTACCCCATTATCGCCAGGAGACATGCCTCCTCAGGGGCGACTTTTGGAGCCAGCAACCATCTTCTTACCATCCTTTGGGCTCACTTTGTTGAACAGCGCGGGAAGGGAGTACGACGTCTCGCGCAAAGAACTGCCTTCATTTCATCTACTTCCTTTACTATTGTCTTTCAGCAGCTTATAGATCATGACCGCCTGTCCCTGTTTCGGTTCAATCATGCGGACATAATGCTGATTGTGACAGTTATTGAGTGGCCTGCGACGAAAAGGCACACTGAAACCAACAGATATGCAACTAGCCCCCTTCTTGCTACATGCATAGTACTGCGTCGTATGGCATCTCCAGCTCGTTGGGCAGATGTAGAATTATTATTCGGAAGACATGCCCTGGAGCTGTCAGAACTGTTCTGGGAAGCGCTGGATGAGTTCTTAGCAAAAATGGCTGGATTGATAGTACGTGGATTGACTGGAGGATTTTGGGGGGAGCGGTTCACTGTTTATGCCGAAACGGTACAGAAAAAGACAGAGGGAATGGAAAACATTGCGGGCTTTATTGATTGGACGTTCATAGTCATTAGTCGACCAGGGGGTAGTAACATAAATCAGCGAGTAGTATACAACGGACACAAGCGCAAACATGCGATCAAGTTCCACGCAATAACTACACCGTGCGTTATGACGAGGCACCTTGCGGAACCTATAGATGGAAGGCGCCATGACTGGACTCTATACTTTCAAAGCAGACCGGATGGTACCCTGCCTGGATTGTTGCAAGTGGAAGACATTCATTACAGCATCTATGGTGATTCCGGATACAGCCGGCGAGTTCATCTCGAGGTTCTATATTCATGGTCAAATCTGAGCGAAGGACAGAAGCTTTGCAATCGGGCGATGTCAAAGGGGCGTGTAACAGTTGAATAGTTCTTTAAAGAGGTCAAGATGTACTGGACGTATGTTTATCTCAAGAGGAAGCTTCGCTTAGGGTAATCCGATATTGGAAAACTGTACATCGCCGCGGTATTGCTAACGAACCTTCGTAGCTGCGTTTATCATAATAGTTCTGCTCAATAATTTGGAGTAGATCCGCCTCAGATAGACCACTATGTTAGAAACGGCGGTATGGATTGATTAAAGCCGCGAGTTGGGGGAACCTGAGTGTGAAGAACAAAATCTGCATCCCGTAGGGACATAAGAGTGTACTTTGTTGATGCCGAAGGCTTTGCTCGGGAGCGGGACGCCCCATATTTCCTTTCTTGTCCCCGGAAGACCTCGATCCTTCTTATTCCCAACGTAAAAGCCTTCTAAAACTCTTTTGAAGCGGCCTTGCGCGCTCTTCCAAGAAATCGAGGGTTCAAATCTGGGGTTAGAATTAAAGCGCTCAACAACCCGGCGGTATCGCACCATTGTCTCACCATGAGGCGAGATGTGCTCTTTCGCAGTAGAAACCTCCTGAACCAGAATAAGGTCATCACTTACGGTAAACTTGGACTTACGCCCAGTCTTCTTCAGCGGCGCGGGCGAGGATGAGTTCGCAACAGATATTTCAGGCGCGGGTCGGTCGGAAGTGCCAGGGTGGGGATGAGGGGGGGGGACAACGAAGGAAATAGAGTAAAGGGACTTATGTTGGATGGCGATGGTATCTTGATGATTCTGGGCACGGACGATGCTCATGTTGTTTTATAAAAAGTATGGGTAGTGATAGCTGCGTCAATAGGGTAAATTTTGGTACGTCTAATGTAAGATGCACTACGTCTAATGTAAGATGTACTATGTTTACTACGTTCGCGCCAATAAGTAGTTGCAGAATTCGTTTCTGTAACTGCTCATATTCCAGTATCATTTAGGAACTATTTTACAGGAATTCTGCAACCGCTGGCATGCGTGGTACACGTTTTGCAGAAATCCGAAAAAAACTTTACAGAATTTTTCTAGCATATACTGTCTAAAGATTAATTTTCTGGAAGTGGTCCAACTGTTAATTTGACAGTACAATATCGGTTGCCCTAGCGTAAGGCTGTAAGATGCACGAGTTCGAATTCAGTGTGTCCGATAGTGAACAGGTAAACTTTCGGTACAATTATTTGATGCGCTTTGGAACATAGGCAAACCTCTTTTTCAATCATTAAAACACCCTAATTTTCCCCCTTTTTGTAAATTTCAAAAAGGCAACAAAAGGGGGACGCAAAGCTGGTAACGACCAGCTCGCAGCTCCCCAAGGAATTTCATGACAAAAACAGTATCATTCACTTTCAAGATCGTTAAGCTCCCAAAAATTGGGACAAATGTCCGGAAAAAGTTGTTTGAGGTCCAGAATAAGCGGGTGTAGGACGAGGCAATAACATGGACAAGGAGTAGTCTTGGTGTTTACCTGTCTCATTGCTTTTGAAAATTTCTGCAGAGGAGGGCAGAAGGGCCCCATAGACGATATGGATGAAGCTAGCAATCTCCGGGACTTGGTTGGCGGTGCGTTCTTAAACTAGTTGGCGTTCAACGCTGTTGAAGGCTGTGGTGGCATCGACTTCAATAGGCGTGTAGTCTTTGTCAGTGGAAGACAGAAAGGGGAGTTTAGGGGTCTTTTTATCGTTGGAAGATATATTTGATCTATTACAGAAAGCGAGAAGCATGAAGAGTGTACTCAGTGCCATGCGGAACGCCGAAAACCAGCTGAGGGGGGAGAAAGTACTTCGACAGCTCGAAATATCTGGATAGACGGCGCATAAAAAGCTCAGATATGGAACGACATAAGGTGGGGTCTATCTCTACTGTGCGCAGACTTTCATTTGATTTCATGAGACCTAGGAGGATGATACAGCAGAACAAAAACTGACAGGAGATGAGGAGAAAGCCATCGACAGCGGCGTTAACGAACATTGTGAGCTCAAAAATGGCTGACCGGTCATTGCGCATACCACCAGGCTCGTGGGAAAAGGCAGAGAAAATGGTGGTACGCGGAACTTTAGGGCCTGGGGTACTATGGAAAGGGAGGAACTGAAACTGACTGCGAACATCAGCCTCTGTGAAAACAAGAGGGTAGGGTAAGAGAACTTGTGGCTTCGTATGGAGGTTACGGAGGCACAGAGCTCAGGGTGACTGTCCTTCTGAGGTTCAATAGCAGGGGCAGAGGAAGAGATAGAGCATAGCGCGGAAGCTGCTCACTTGAGGGTGCCCTGCTGTACAAGGTTCAGTTAGAAACAATGAATCAGGAGGGCGGGGTTGTCAAAATTAAATGAAAAACTTAGATCCAAAATAGATAATTCCAGATAAATGAGTAATGAATTTCCTGAATAGCACTGAGAATAGTAATACAAAGGCACCAAATATTAATTGATTGAAAAGGATAGTTCGATGGCCCGAGGCTTTCAAATTTTTTCTAACTGCGTACAGCTATTTTTAATTCAGACCAGAGTAGAAAAGATACAAAGATGATTCTAACAGTATTAAAATTGTTGTAGATCAAATTCTTGCCCAAAAATAATTATAGAATAATTCTCCAAGTAGTCGTTAATCCAAATAATAATTTTGCTTGTAACATATTTCCAATATTTAAAGATGTGGAATTTAAAAACCAACTGACAGACATAAAATTTGTTTCACTTGTAATACAGTATAAAACATGGGCTAATGAAAAATAGATAAAATCATTTTCGATGATCACAGTAAATAGAATTCGTTGACCGCTGATAAAATTTGTTCTATATTATTTTCACTTCATTCGATACGGAAAACCAGTTAAATAGTTTTCCAATACTTGTAAGAACAGTTTAAGTTTTCACACGGTAATTTAATGCTCATTTATTTGGAATTATCTACTTCGGATCTACTTATTTCATATAATTTTTACATTTATGGGCCAAGATCGCCCCGAAATTCCTTCAAGGCCGAAATTCTCTTGAGATCTCAGAACAGCTCCCTGGACGGCTGGTAAAGGACCTTAAGAAAATTATTTTGAACCAGTCTTGCACCTCTAAGGAAGCAGAGGTCTGCTTCTACTGTCACAAGTCTAGACAATTTGCAAATAATTGTCCTAAGAATACACATAAAAACACTCGCTGTGGAAAGTGCGGTCGATGTGGGCATCATGAAAGTAGCTCCTGGTCGAAAGACAACAGGAGAGCAAATTTATGGAATGAGAAGCGAATCAGGATCGGAGATGAAAAGTTTACAGAACAGAAAGGATAAAAGGTTGACCGATGCCGGTAACGTAACCATCGCTGACCAAATCAGTTAAGTCAATATGACAAAAAGGGATAGAGAAGGGAACATTTATCGGAAAACCTACGTTAGATTTTGGAATCTTTGAGCATACCGCAGCACCTATACCTCCTCAGACGGAGAGGTCTGACTAAGTTATTACAGGAGTTGAAATCACTCCGGCCAAGAAAATGGAAAATAATGAGAAATTCAAGAATATCCCGAATGACGTACTAGATTATGTGAAGAAGTAAAATTTGGTATCTGAGCTTGCATCAGCCCCAACTAAAATAACGGCTGGTCAACGTTTAAGGGGCGACACAGAGGATGCTAGGAAAGAACTCAAAACATTATAAGGCCTATTAAGTCCGCTAAGGGTACGAAATTGTCTCCTCAATCGGCCTCTACAGCATCAGGACGTCTTAAAGTGGTACCTTTAAAAGTATTGGGAATGAAAACCTAAGCTTTTTTCGAGATTCGGACGCTTTTGCAAATCTCTTTTTAGATGTTTGATGACATAACTAGGTCCCTACACTATTATAACTTCGCAAAGAATAACTGTTGCTTATGGAATCGTATCAGAATGCATGGGCGCTGTTGAGAAGGTTTTCGTGTTCTTTGGGGACCCTAAAGTTGATGTCTATTTTCTTGTCATACCTGATCTACCTTTTGATTCGATAATTGGCTGTCATACCATGGAAAGACTTGGTAAATACATTGGCATAGTTCATGTTGACGGCAGAACTGTGAAGATGCCCCTGGACTTCGAAAATGCTTACATCCAAATGATTTAAGAGAAACGGAAAGTGAAGATTTCACTTCGAGCTATGGCAGCGAAAATTTCGAACCAACTAACACTTTTGGAAATGGAAAAGGATACGCTCGAAGAACAATAAACATAGCATGGGATAATTATGATTCTGGGTGTGAAACAGATGAGGAATGGAATTCTTAGGTAAATATGAGACCCAAATATGTTTCTTTTTGCGATTAATATCGAGTCAAATGGCGGCATTCAGAGTATGAAATACGATTAACTTTGCGAGGAGAATATAAATATATCGAATTCCATATATGAAGATATGATCACTCCGGAAGAGGTCCCCCAAACAAATGGGGGTAAGGATCATAAAAAAGAGGAGAGTAGTATCGCAGAAATTCAAGAAAAATGCAGCACCTTCCCGCTTCCGCATCAAGGAAAATATCCGACATATTTACATCTTCCGAAGTAATTGCATGGAGCGTTCCAGATCTAAGACAAGCAATTGTACCGGTCGCTCCCTCATTCGAGCTTACTGATACTCAACCAATTTACTGTAGGCTGAGACGGCAACCGCTGAAATATGACCAATGTACCTCAGGTAATGATACAAGTATGCTGGAAAATGATATTATTCCGCCAGTTTTATCCCCATGGTCATTTACTGTAATTTTAGCACCAAAGAAAGATGCAAATCTTCTCTTTTGAGTCTACCACCGACAATTAAACCAAAAAATGGTACAAGATCGACTTCAGATTCCAAATATGGAGGAAATCCTCGAGGACTCGAAGGAAGGGAGATAATTCACATCAATTGAACTTACACTGGCTATTGGTAGATTCCATTGGATGAAAATTGTAATGAAAAAACGAGTTTTACTAGCAAAGTCTGTAACTTTATATTCGAGGTTGTCCCTTTTGGTCTCATTAATGCACAAGCTAAATTCCAAAGAATGATGCACGAAGTTTTGGAAGGACTTCCATTTGCGAAGGTTTATATCGATGATGTGGCAATATTCTCAAAAAACTTGTATCAGCATATATCGCATGGCAACACAATGTTGCATAGAATATTAGCATACAGACTGAGAAAAAAGTTGATCAAATGATTTTTGTGAAAAATCTATCCAACTACTCCGTCACATCGTCGATCAAGAGGGAATTAAAGTTGATCCAGAAAAAACGAAAAAAGTCAAGTTGGCATCAAGGCCCGCTTCCAAGACGGAGATTCGAAGCTTCTTAGGACTGGCCTAGTAGTAACAAATATTTATCAAATATTTCGCCAAGACGGCAGCACCGTTACATGCCAGTACTACGAAGAACGGAAAGATTTTCTGGAGCAACGAAATGCAAACGGCATTTGAGGAGTGTAAAGATAAGCTATGCATCCCCCAGGTACTAATGTATTCAGATTACAAAAGACCATTTGTTGTGGAAACAGATGCCTCAAAACGGTCTCTGGGTGCCTTATTGTCCCAAAAGAATGAAAACGGAAGACCACACCCTGTTTAATTCACAAGTCGTACTCCGAATGACGTGGAAATGAGATTATCAGTCTGCCAGAAAGAAGCATAAGCTGTCCTCTTCGAAATTGTTTCAACTGCAAGAAAAATAGATGCTGCAGATAGACCCGTTCAAAATGCATGAGAACTTTTGGACCGCTCCCGTGCTTTTCGAGAACTCTAAAGCTGATAGGGACTTCCTGTTTATTTATTTATTTATTTATTTATTTATTTATTTATTTATTTATTTATTTATTTATTCCTAAAAGTAAAAAAAATTCACCTGACTACGTGTAATTGGGTGTGTCAGAATTGAAGTTCTCTGGAAAAGAGATTTCGAAGACCACATTTGAGCTGCAAATACTGTTACATCAACCAAAAAGCATACTTCAGGAAAGGAAATCTGGGTAATCTGCAGAAGCGCGTAATACTTTAGTGACAATTATCTGCGCCTATTTTCTTTCTGCGCGCAGCAGCGACACCGTCTGCGCTTTCCTTTCTCTCATCGCGCGGAAACAGCAGCGAGTGAACAGTACGTAGCACTGAAACGAAATAAGCTGGCAAAATTCAACAAAGGTCTGTTAAATATTGGGTGCTCTCACTATGGCTGAAACAACTTATACATCAGTTCGAAAGTATCTGGTCTGGACTCAAATGAATTGTATGCGTTTACTTATGCGAATTTCCTAAATTTTACCGTGTGGATGTCTCCAAGGCATTACGTTCCTCTTCACAGCACACACATGAAATACGCCGGCTAAGTACCAGTTCTTTATTAATAGCCACCTCGGCACAACGTCCCGCGGTGTTCTCAAATTTGCCCCTTTATCCCAGCCTGTCCCTCAAATGCATCCCTCGGAATCCTTTGCACAACCCTTGCCAACCCCGGAACAAAATTTCACGGCGCATATGTCAGTCATGGCACAAATCCCCATCAAGTTCTGTGGTTTCTTGGCAGAGGCCTACGCGGCAACCATACAGGAAGCTGCCCGAGCATGTCAGAACCGTAGTCCGTACGCGACTGTCGCCGTGGCCAAGCTGTTCCTGTTTCCGGGAGTCACGTTGACAAGTCCCTCACATACATTACAGGGTACTGAAGAACGATGTTGCCATTCTATCGATAATTCAATGCGGGAACGGATTGAGCTTTGGAATGGTCAAGTGCTGTACAGTACACCCGGCATCCGGTATTTCGGACACTGCAAGCTAAACCCGAACCCCGGTAAAGACCGGGTGATAGTGTCAAATGCGTGTACAGTGTGGCACTGCAATGCTGGCGTTGCCAAACAGGCGTGTGGATCGGGCCCATTGCTCACTCTGATCGAAACACGCGAAATTTTGGATATACCGCAGTGTTCTCACTCGGGTATGAGCATTTCTCTCGCGTAGGCCTCGACGGTCACTAAATCGGATATATCTCCCAAAAATAAGAGGTTTCGGCGTTTTACTTTTGAAAGATATATCCGATCTATCCCATATTTTTCCAGACAAACACAATCGACTCAAAAAAGGTATGCAGACATATTATTAGTTGTGTGATTATCTTGTTCTACACGTCCGTTTTCGGCCGGGGTGTATGAAGCTGAGTGTTTGAATGCAATTCCTAGTGGCTCCAATTCTTTCACCGCGTTGGAGTAGTCAGTCCTCACCACACCATCAACGTGATTGTCTTTACCTTGTTCCCAGACTGGCGTTCGATCCATGAAACGTACTTTTAGAGCTCTTCTGAGCCATTGTTCTTGCGGGCGATTGGTATGGCGCAAATGTATCTTGTAGCTTCATCTAGGAACATTACATAGTACTTGCTCCCCGTCAGTGACTCAACGCCCATGTGAGCCACATCTGTGTGTCTTGAAGAGCCAGGTATCTTACAAATATTCGTTCGAGGATACATTGGACCGTTTTCCATCTTACCTTCAATGAAAGGTTTGCAGACTTCACTCTTTGCTTGTTCCGAAAAGTCCAATCCAGCTACTGAATCGATCTTTTGCATACGAGCAGTAACATTACTGTCTGCATGTAAAATTCTTTGATGTCTTAGGTTTCGCCCTCTGAATTTGTCTATGGATGCTTTCACTGCCTCGGCTTTCTCGAACTTCATCAGCGGCATCATGTAAGTGTTGTTCAAGCGCTGGCCAATACCGATTACTTCTCCAGTGCTCACTATTGACACTTTTTCTGTGTCGAAATCCACTTTGTGACCGTCATCGCATAAATACGACACTGAAGTAAGATTTGACGCAAGGTCGGGAACGCGCAGTATATGATCTAGATGAAATGTCTTTTCTTGACTTCCAAGGCCTACTGCACACTTTCCTGTACCCTTTGATGTCACCCATGCCCCGGACTACAGACAAGCATTGAACCTCGGTAATTTTCGGTATGGATTCAATACTACTGTCAAGTCCCACTTTTTCACCCTGGAACGCCATGCCCGACAAGAAATTACCCGGAAGCACTCATTGTACATGGAGACCATCTCATGCACTGATTTCCTGGAGCCAGCCAGCAAGATCAACCGACATGATCGCCAAGTGAACCATCTCGCAAAATAACTCGCAAGAGCTGCTCGTCTTCCTGTCGTATAGCCACGCTATTGTATCCACCGCACGAGACCAGACATCCAGGCAATGGGAAGCAGCGGAGGGACCGATTTTTTTGATGTGGGCTTCTTTAATATCTTCGCTCCCTCCAACAAGAGAGTTAGGGCCTTCAACCCGATGTCCTCTCTGAATGCGGCGCAAAATGCAAAGCAGAGAAGATATCGATATTTTATCGCGACCTCCACCAGATAGGCTCGTGCTTGTGCCAGTCTTCACTCTTAGTTGGTGGCACCCGGATGCATGTGCAGTGCTAAATGACGTGGCAAGGAACGTTGCACTGAGGGCATTGGAGACGTACGGAAAGGTTCGAGGGGGTTGGATGCAAAAGCAAGCTGTTGGTTGCGCATCATGCGAGACGAATATGCGGTTGAATCGGAGATGATTCGTTCTGTAGAATGTGGAACCCAAGAACTAAAGTTGTACTGCTGTTAAAAGAGCGTTCACCCAAAGTACGTGGGTGACTTCGTCCCCGAAAGAATTCGTTACCGTTCCTAGGTTATGCAAGAAAACTACATTCAATACCCTTTCTTGGGAGGAAAAACCAAGAGGTGGAGGCATCAACAGAGGAGAAAGCCTCAGGGGTCTTGTGCCTGCTAATTTTCCCTTTGCGCATTCGCAACTCCGTTTTCATCTCCTAGCGACAATTATTCCATTTTATTTCCTCGTCCTGATCAACACACGCCGCAGCAGCCTTCACGTCCAACGCGGGCTGCTTAATGGCTGCCCTGAAAATAGCTTTTTACAGAGCTTAGTTCCTTCCCCAATACTGTGTCGGTATACCCTTGTTGAGTCGATTGCGGTTGTCTTGAAAACCATGGGATAGGTCGTATATATGTTCCAAGAGTAAACCACCCAAACCTTTCCTCTGGTAGCTCATATAGAGGGCACCTTAGAGTCCTCGAAATTCGATTCAAATGCCAGTATTGCAAAAGGTTAAGACAGTGTTTTAAGGAGAGAGAGGAGTTTTGTATGCTAATTAAACACAAAAAGGAAAGTAGATGAGAGGGAAGGGAGAAAAAAGTATCACGCTTATGGCCTCGATTCAGTAGGCTCGAATGGCAGGGAAAGTGAGAGTGGTAGTGCGTGAGGCTATATTTTTCAGTAAAAGATCACTAGCGCTCCACTCCGACTCCACTTCAGTCCCCGATGAAGAGACTCACTCCTCTATAAGGTTCTGAACGTGAATCTCTGTTGGGCTATATGCTCAGCTTTTTTCCTTTGCTTGAAGCTAAAGGTTAAAGATATTAGCATAGCTAGGTTAAGGATTGTGTGAATATTAAGCACCTTCAGTACTGCTAGGAGCTCACTTTGAAAATGTAGAGGTCAAGAATTTATTTCGGGATGGAAGGAATAAGAATTTGCGGAAAGGACCGGGTTCGTAATAACAGAGATAATTACATACGCCTGTACAGTATGAAACGAGAAAAACTTCGAAAGCCATAGCTTTTTCAATAGTATCACTGACGGTAGCTAGTGTCCATCGGACCATTGTCCTCATTTGAGGCCATATTTTGTGGATTTTTTTAGATAAAAGTATAATTTTCTTCTATTTTAGTGCTAACCTATAGTTAAAACAGTAGCGAGGCTCGATCAAGACAAACTTTCCGGTAACTTTAACGGTAATTCTAACGTTAATCAGAGTATTCCCCACTTTTTACCAATCGATAAGCTTCGATTTCCACTTTTCTCCCTTGCAGTACCTTAATATGGGTGCTCTGGCCAAAGTACTGTAGAATTTTAGGCTACCGAGAAACAATTTAATACAATTCTATAGGTCTATGGTATCTTCTCTATGTATTTTTTACGGGCGTGAAAAATGTTTTCTAATCGTATCGCACTATGCATAGATTTTTATGATAAAGAGATTTATCCTCGTATGAAGACAGTACTATGGCGAATAGACACTTTGATCAAAATTTTGAATAATTTTGAGAAACAGAGTAAACTCAACAACGAAAAATTCTAGTTTCTGGTATTGGCCTCGAAAATGAGCAGGTTTAGCTAAAAAAGATTAGCAGCAAAATATGGAAGCGAAAAGTTAATCCACGGTTACCACCAAATGGTAGACATATATGCCGTAGCCTAAAACATGCCGTATCTTGCAGCGCAGTACATCCTTACATTGTACAGTACCCTAGCGTTGCTACATGAAAATGCTAGGCCTCAACTCGTTCATGTCAGTACGCGAGTAATGTGGCCTGAGTGTAGTGGCACGTATAGCAGCTCTTGGGCAGCATTCTACTTGGTGTGAATTTTGATGCAATTATTATTTTGCAGCATATAAAGTGTCCCCGGCCCGATATCCAGCGTTGGAGGACGGGTGTAAACTTCACCGACATAAAATGTAACATTATCAGTGTAGTTTCGAGTAATCTCTTTGGTAGAAGCGTATATCTGAGAGAAAGACCCTAGTAAAAATTACAGTGTTGAAAAGGGTAAGTCTGAGGGGGAAAGTTTTGGGTGATTTACTCTTATAAGAAACATTCGCTCTATGATAAAGTTTTACTGACAACCACTAATTTATCTACAGTCAGCACAGAGCAGCCAATCATTCTGGGGGAGGATAACCGTCCATATGCGACATAAATTGGTAATATCTTGATATAATGCAAATAAAAATTTCAGATAATATCCAATACCGAACTATTACTCTGAAAAATAGTAATTGAGCACCGATTACATCACCATAACCAGAAAACGCCTGATATTAGAGCGATAGGAACTGCAGATGGAAGTTAATTTTCGACTTAACGTCTGTCAAACCTCTTAAACCTTCCTGTTCCAAAGCGAAAGGGATAAACCCATAAATAAGACTCAAAGCAGCCAACGGGGAGAACATGCAGTAATTCCAGGAGTTTTGTCCACCGAGATACTAAATTTACTCCCATTACGCCCATAAATTGTTTCTTAATACGTTTTCTTCTTCAATTTCCTTTGCTTCATTTCTACCTATACTTTTTGCCTGTTCTGCAACGAAAACTACGTTTCTTTATACCCTTTTATTTCCTCTTTTCTTTTTTTATTGGGATTATACTGTTTTTTGACGGTAGGTCTCTTAGCTCTCTCGATGTTTTTGATCTTCTTTGACCAAAATATTCTTTTCCGTGATCAAGATTTTTTCACGTGATTTTTTTTATGAAGCATCTTTGTAAAGGCAGTTGTCACTAATCCACACCACGAGACCATTTTCCGCCTACAGTTTTGACTCTGCAATCCTGACAACCTGAAACTTGTGCCTGTATTTAAACCCTTTAGTTGATGCAGAAAAGTTGTTTGCTACCCTCCAATAATTGACAACTCACCCGCCCCCTTTGGCAGCCACCATGCATACTGTACCCCTACTCTCCCTATTGCAAAATATAGTCATCTTCGCCACATATCAAATTCACCTCAATTCCTTTCGGACCCAACCGACGTAGAAAAGTACCTTTGTTGCCAACCCAGGAAGCATCTGAAGAAGCTCGATGTGTGTCACATTTTCGAGATCTAAACCCAGTAAGTGGTGAGAGGGACTGGTAAAAGGAAGGCGGTGATGCAGATAAATGCTTCAGGGTGTGGGTGGACGCGGATCCCTTCTACAGAGTGTAGAAGAAGAGGAGGACAGCGGGTCCGGAAGAGGATGAATAATTGAATATCCGGGATTCTGGAGATAGAGAATGGGATGATTAACACGGGAGGGTCGGTAACGGATTATATGTACCCGTTTGTCCCGGCCATCATTACGGTTGAAGGGACATTAGATGAGTTGCCTTTTAGATTTGTTTAATAGAGCAATAAATCTCCTTTTACTAGCTCTCCTCTTCCTTGTCTACTAACGTCTACTGAAGCATTCCAGTCGCTTGCAACAACTCTCATCCCCGGTAGCTGGCGCTTTCGTTTTATGATGACGCCGTTTTCACTCTGTTTGATTTCATGCTGAATTGCCGGGGAAAGCACGCCACTTCCCATCTCCATCTCAACCATTGGAGGCTGACAGATGGCGGTGCTCGCCTTCGTAAAACAACTTGTGGTTAATGTCGCCAGGCGGGCGATCGAAAGGGTTTCTGAAGTGCAGAGTATTAATTCACCGATACGCCAAGTAATTGGCTAATCAAATCTCATCGAACATGACCTCCTACCAGGAGCTCTAAAATCCTCTTTCTCTGCGTCCCCCATCATTTAATTATAAATTTCTGGTGCCTGTGCGCTTGAATCTCGTGATATTTCCCTGTATTTCACCATTCCATATTCAAACTCCATAAACGCAATCTTTAAAGCTCATGTTTAGCTTTTGCTACTTCAAATCGCGACTCACTGGCAAACTTACGACGGTTTGGCTCAGCGTGTAACCTTTAGAGAAGTACTTTTCCTTCCGGTAGTATCAATTACTGCAGTGCATCAGGCAATAGCAAAAGAGATTTCTTCTGCGTGCTGGCTGTTTCTGTTTCAAGCAGCCTTAACTTGGCTCCAGTATAGGAACTGAAGGAATGTAATACATAATTTAGTTTGGTCTTCATGCAATACAGGCATTTCATGGCAATATTCGGGTATTTCTTGAGTTATAATTATTAAAATTTTCCCCAATGCATGCGTAGGAATTTTTTCTTGTAAAAAAAGTCAGAAATTTCTCAAGTATATGTTTCGGAAGCTCCTCTAATTTTAAGAATGTCTGTATTACATTATTTAATCTAGAAATTAGTGAAGCTCTTTTTGAGAACGGAAAGTTGGACCTTGCTGAGTTCTTTTTGCTGAAAGTTCAGTAATTTGATCTAAAATATATTCAATTATGATGAATTGTTCCGAAAAATATCTGTTGATCTGAAACTGTTTCAAGAAGGAAGATATTTATAATTAGATACATAATTAATTTCATTAATTAAGTCTTAGAATAATAAGGAACATATAATACCAATTTTGATAGTAACTGATCGATGGGACCGATCGACAGATTTAATTTTCTTAAAATATCTTAGGCAAAAAAAGGGTACCTACATTGTTTACCGGAGTTTTCATATAACCATGAATCATATTGTAAATATATTTATTTGCGTAATCATCACTCATAATCTATAATATTAATGGCGTAATTTCACGGGTAAGTAGAGATCTAAATCATATTTTTATTCTAGAATAACTTCATTATTTATGACATGCAGAACGTCCGAAACCAACTACCATGCATGAGACTTCTTTCTTATTTATTCATTAAAATAATATGGCCAGTCCACAATAGTTAAAAACAATTCTGGATTAAGTACAGGAAAATGAGAGCTTTATGTATAATATTTCTCCAGATTGCAGCAAATACGAAGTAAAAAAGGAAAATACTGGTAATGAATTTGAATTTCACGATTTTACCTCCATTTTGTCGACAAAAATCATTCTTTTACTTGAACTACGAAAATATAATGTTACTTCAGAAACTTTTCTGATCGATTAGCTACTCCTTTGTCTATTAGACGCTTGAATCTTCAGAATGATCTTATTTCTGAACTTTATGCGATCGATCATGAAAATGTTTACACTTTTTTGCTATCAAAATGGATTCAGTAATTCCAATAATAATATGCCACGATCCGAAAAGAAAATCTAGATATAGCGCCGAAAACCTCTAATTGAGTCAGTTAGCACCATGAACGATTTTTCACAGAGAAGAAGCTAGTTGTTTGTTTTTTGCTTCAGGAAAGGGACCCTACTCTTTTTAGAAAAAACATATTCGCTCTAAAACTTCATGAAAATTCCAGAGAATATCTTTAATCAATCATGAAAAGCATATACTATTCTTACAGTGGAATTATCAATAACGAAACTGACCAAGTGAAGAATTAGGCCAAACTATGATTTCATAAATTTTTCAAAATTATGAAATCAGAGTCAATGAAAAGTCAAAGATCGATTAATCAGAGCATCGCGGCCTGATAAATGAATGCTTTTTAAAGAAGGATTGAAACAGTATAAAGAAGTCACAAACAGATAACTATGAGTTAATAGGGGTTATTTACTGCGAATGTTGCAAATTTTATGAGTCCTATGAGTTTCTGTTCAAACTTTGCTGTAGGACCCACAATATAAAGAAATTATAGAGTATTTCCACCAACTGTAAAATTTATAATATCCCAGTCATATAGCTGTCCATTTTGAAAGTGACTATAAATGTAGCGTGTTGTTGAAAAAGAATCGACTACGCTTTAGAATAGTGGTCCAAGGCTCTACTTAAGATCGATCTAGCTAGCTTTTTGACGTTAGAAAATACATAGAGCCTTTCCAAACGAAGAGATACATATGTAATTAGTAGTACATCACAATAAGAACGATAATTAAAATGAAAGAAACGGTTTCCAATACAATTTTACAATACTCGATAATAAACATCAAAATGATTAAGTCGAATTTCACGGAGCAATGTGCAACGACCTATTATTGAGAAGTGACAGGAGACTTATAGATATCTTAAGGAACCAGTTCCTCTAGGACTAGAGCCTCCAAAGAATAAAATATCAGCGAAATCATTATACGCAAGGGTTCCCTTTATATTCGAGACACTTCTCAATAACTGAGCACGGTCGCTCGTTGAGCGAACGGGAAAAATCATCTTAAAATGTCTCTTAGTCTACTACAGATCAAAATTATTTGGAACTTTAAAATTGGAACCCAAATTTTTTTGGCAATAAGTGAAAATTTAAACAAATTTTTCTTCAGAACATCAATAGATGGTCCTGCTTTTGATTTAGTCGTGTACTGTTTTTCATGGTTAAAAAGGCTATTTAATTTTAAAAATACATCCCAAATACCACGAAATGGAGGTTCAAGTTGTGGTTGTAGTCACTGTTCCTGAAAAAGCGGCGACATGGCCATCCAAAAATTCTTTTATAATACAATGGGAACAATTTTTTTCTTTCATTAACCTAAATTTATAGCGTAGGTTTGAATTGACTGCAAAAAGTTACCGCTTCGCTGTTGATGATTTCTAATTATGCTTTTGGATAAGAATCTCGGCGGCTCTGTTTGTGTCGGTACGTTTGGTCAATAATAAAAACTGGTAGTTTCGTATGGTCTCCCATCACAGATTCATGTCTTTTCAAAAATTTAGTTGTGGCAAATATCCATGTTATTTTGACAGTAATAATAAGCATTTTTTATTCAGGACAAAGAAGCCGAGTAAATTTTGAATTCAATTCTGTGAGAATGTGGCATTTTCAATAAGATTTAAAACAATACAGGTGTTAGACCGGTACTAAGGGAGAATATTTTTGACGTAGGTTGTCAAATCTCTTTTCAAGCTGTTTTTTGACGTTCAAAAAAATTACTAGTGACTCTGTACCCTGTTAAGGTTTGATTAAATTTCCGCATGCTTATATGAAAACGCAATTAGTTCCTTAAAAGAGTTCTGTTGTACAGACTGACGAAATCAAGTTGTCACCACCACGTAACTATTGCTTAACTAAATGCGCTGAGTAGTTAGTGAGTTTTATAGATACTTTCTGTAGACCAATTCACGTACTTCAATAAATAAGAAGAATGGTGGCAATATTGCCATGCAAACAAAAAGTGAGAAGTTCAACTCCCTCAATTTCTTCATGTAATTCTTCTTTAGTAGTTAATTCCATATGTTTCTTTGAATTTTATTTGATTTCCATAACAAAAGGTGAAAAAGATCGGGTTTCGCAATTTACATGTACATCGCGAAAGAAATGGAGTATATTCTATTTGTTTCAACTGCATGTATGTAGTTAGCAAATGAAGCACGCTGCAAGTGGATTAAGTTACTGCAGGCATCTGTAATAATTGATGCAGCAATGTTTTTTAAGAATTCGAATTAAAATTATCTGCTAGGCAAGACTATTAACAATACGCGGTATTTTTTGAAGTTTTGAATTGTAAGAGGCACAAAGAGCTTATAATGTTATATCGGGCCTGCATATCGACTACTTCACTCACTTGAAGTTTTATCAGAATATCGAAATAGATTTCCTTTCGATAGATTCTTCTTCTTTATACTTCAATTTTTGTCCGGAACAGATGAAGCAGAAGAGTTTCCGGGCTAAATTACTAAAATTCATGGAACCGCAAAGTTACTGAGAAAGGTGTCAGATTTTCTGATTTTGAAAATGTTTCAAAAGTGACACATGAAACTAACTCGTTTTCAAAAGAACTAGGCAATATTTTCGTCAAATTTTCAGGTAAAGTGAGAGGTACTTTTCAGTTTCCATATAGCTTGACAGAAAGTTGTGGTGCTGCAGGTTGATATTTAGATTAGCTTCGATTATTACACTTGACAAATGAATTTTTTTGTTTTAAATGAGCAATCAAGAGTTTGTAGCCATTAATCAGTGGTATTAAGATTAAACCTTGAGAAAGAATCTTTCGAAGATATTTTCTGGCCTTATTTTAACAAGGCCCAGATTCACGAAAATATTTTTCCATATTGATGTTCGTAAATCGCTATCCAAATATTTTAATGCTCTAATTAGCTACAACAGTACTCCTATAATTATATATTATGCTAATTGACAGGGTATCTATGTTTTTTGAAATAAAGGCCGCCAGGAAAAGCAATTAAAATATTAATGTGATGAGATTAATCACATTGAGATTTTATCAAGTACATAAAAGAAAATAAACAATGTTCGCATTGAGCTAGCAGATAATTTGGGGCTCATTTCACCTTTTTTGTATCCTATTGTTTATATTTTAGCCTTTTATAAATAAAATATATTCTAATCAAATTTATGTTAGTAATTCAACAGTAACTTACGTCGGCCTATCTGAACAATGCTCACTATGCCTATTTCACTTTATAAATGTAACACTTACAAACGCAGAGGCTTGGAGATAGCAGAGGTTTCTGCCCACAAATAAATATTTAATCACTGAATTTAATTTTTTCAGATTCTTCTTTACAATAAAATATGAAATATCTCTTCGTCTCTGACCTCTGCCACAGCTCAAGAAAATTGGAGTCTTTCATCTGACTAGAAACAAATCATGCACCATCTTCAGGTCAGAAAGGTTTTCCTGTCCTCAAATCGCATATATAGGACGAATTAGCTGATTAAGATTTTGATTGAGGCGTATCGTTGCCTGCATAATAACTGGACATAACAGTAACTTCATGAATAACTTTATGTATTTTGCGAATTGCAGAACTAAATCTTATGAAAGGATAGTAAACATCCATAGCAACTTATGTGATTTTAAAATCTAGCTGAGATTCTCTTACGAAACTAACCAGATTAAAAGGTTGCAATGAGCAGAGCGGACATGAAATGCAAAGAATCGAGGGTGCGTGAGACACCATTGCGTTTATGCTATACCAGAAGATCAAGCGGGAAAGCGAGTCTCTCTAGTTTTCTGTATATTCCATTCCTACCTGAAACTTTCTACCAGTACCCTCAGTAATATGTCCAAGCAGCACTAATATTCCTGGACCTTAAAAGAGCTGATTGCTCCACTTGCCAACCATGACTTGCCACGGAAGTTTTGAAATGCTAAGGTCGTCATAAAACATTCTTGATCTCCCATGCTACACTACGATCCTAGAATGAGAATTTATTTTTGCATCATTTCTCATGGATAGGTCTTCAGAATCCCGTAGTCTTTATGCTGCTCTAAGTCGTGAAAAACTTTTGAAGGTGGAAATCATTCCAACCACGGCTTATTTTGAAAATCATTCTATGCAATGGCTTACATGTAAACAATGCCACGAAATATTATAATTCTGCTTCAAAATTCGTTGAAGACTAATATTGGCTGAGCTAAAGTTTCAGAAGTATCTTTATTTATATTGAAACTGCTTCTTTAAATAAGAATAGTCAATTTTGCCTAATTTTTCTTTATTTAGAATTATGCCACATCTTAGATATTTTCAAAGTATTGAATAGAGAGTTTGTAAGTATATTGTTTCGACTATTTTACGTTTTAAAATAGAGTAAATGTTTGACCAAAGGAATTACGTATAATAGAAGTAGAACTACTGTGGTTGAATACCCGAGGTTGAAACGTTTTTCCAACTCAAATGAATACAACAAATGAATAACGTATAGGTAATTTGATTTTCGGACTGCTTGGGCAGCAAGGATGGAAAATTCTGCTTGTGACTAATCATCGATTAGTTACTTCAACATGTATAAAACGAAATCTTGTTGAAGTTAAATTATCTGATGCCAATGTGGAGAAATGGGGGTTAGCGATTCTTATAAAGAAAGATGATATGTTTGAAAGTATCTGTTATGAAGTATTCGCCTGGATAAATTGAGTCCGAAGATCAAAAATAAGAAAAAAGTATTCAAAGACAGTATATTGGGGCGATATTGTAGTCACAAAGGGAACAACTAAATTTTTGTTCTCTCCATACCATGAAATGAAGTTATTTTCTTATTATTTCGAAAAGGATATAGGTTTGAGCGCTGTGAGGCTTTCCTGATTTGGAAACGGAGAGATATTGCCGTAAAAATATTTCCGAAACCAGTTTCTTGAGAATTGAGCCCGTATATATCTGTAAAAACTTAGTTAAATTTTACCATTGATTAATATAGACGAAACTCGTATCTTCTTCGAAATTAAAGCTTTACTAACTAGAAGGAAAATTTTCTGTGCTGAGAAACGAACTTTTTTGGGAATTTCAGTGACATTTTTAATTACCAATCAAGGGGTACTTTACAGCGTTTTTTCCAAATTGAGCAATGTAATTATAGAAAGAATGAGTAGTGGAGATTTTATTGATATTACTTGTTGCATTTAGCAAGGGAGCTACGCGTCAGCCCGGTCATTAAGAAGTTGTTCTGATAATCGTGATCCAACTAGAAGAATCGGTAGAAAGGTTTCCGATCAGGCAAGATTGTATGTAGAGAAAATAAGGAAGGCTTTGCTAAGAGAAAACGCGTAAATAAATGGATTACCGCTTCTGATATAATATATAGTTGTAACCTTAAACTCGGCTTGTTTGCTTACTGGTAGATTTGAGTGCCATCTGCGCCTGCCGCCAAATTTTACCTCTACGCATACCACCTTACATGCTGACTGGGTTTCAGTCAGCGCATCTATTGCAGTAAATGAACTCCATGTGTTTCCAGTTTGTACAATGTTTAACCCAGTTCAAAATTTATAATACATATCGCAAAGCGACTTAAAAAATTGATACTTTGATCGGAAGTAGCCCAATATCTCTTGTAATGCACTTGAGTTCTCATGTTTTCTTTTTCAGCGGTAAGAAGTTCAATCTCATTAAATATTTAAAATTTTCACCTTTATTGGCAGGGAAACTATATCTTTGACATATCTTTAAGATTTTGCTGCATTATACAGTTTTTTTAACGATCAATGCTGATATATTCGAGAATTTATATCTCGATTAATCTCCTACTTAATGGAAAATAAATCTTAAATGAGACCCGAACTGTGATGAGTTCTCTGAAGTGGTTGATATAGAATTATACGGGGTTAAATGTTTTTTAAATAAATGAATGAACCGATTTCACCACAAATGGATTTTTAGTCAGCAATTTACTATTTAAGTTTTTCTGAGATATTCAAAAATACTTTTTGTTATTTCAGCATGTAAAAACTATTTAAACCCGAAAATTTTCTTTTAAAGCGAAAATTTCTCACCGTTATTTTGAATCCTTTCGAAATTGTTCTAGGATATGAGGAGTCTTTTATCAGATCAAAATAACAGTATCTAATTCGAGCGCTGTAATCTCCTTGCAAAGTTCATTTGGATTCAGATGAAAAGTGATACATGAAACATCCTAAAACATTTCTCCTTCTAAGTTAATATGATATGAGCCTCACAATCAGAGGATTTATTATATAATATTGCATAGCTGTCGTGCTTGGTTGGTATTTTTGACAGTAATATCCGGGGCTGACTGAGAGCTTACGGTAGCACAATCAACCTTACGAGACCACTAGGCTTCCAAAATTTATCCATTTTGATCTCCAGGCTCACACTTTGGTGTTTTCGCTCTGTAATTTTCATATTTTTGGGAATTAAATTTACTACACGAAAATTTAATAAAGTATCTTGTTTTAATTGGCATTAAATTTTCTGGGATGCTATGTTAGAGAGGTCTTTAAATAGTATGGAACGAGCAGTTTGGGCCCTGGTACCAACAAAACGTTTTCTGACGTTAAAAATTTCCATACAAGAAATATTATTCTTGAATAACTGAGTCTCTGGTGATAATTTATGGTGTTTTAATAAAGTCCAGAAACTAAACAACTCATTTTGTTGCTATGGTTTTTTCTGTCCACTCCTCAGTTTTAACAGTAAAACTCAAGAATGGTGCAGTACCACGAACCGTAAATTGATATTTCTGCTTCTTCTTTGAGATGAATTCGCAGTTCCGACGATATATAATAAAAAGTATTCTGCATCATTGATTAATGGATGTCTTATATGGTCTTTGTATCACAAAAGATCAATAAATTTGTAGTATTTCATTCAAATGCGATGATTCATTCTCTCTAAACTGTTGCTTCTCGATTCAAATTAAGATTTATTTCTACTAATTCCTCCCCCATTTAGCATTTCTCCTCCTAATTCAATAAAGTTTGGAAAAAATAATTTAAACCCTCATTGAGCCTGTATATATAGTTTTTCAGATTATTTCAAAATATTTTTACTGTATAAAAAGAAGATTTAGTCCTTCAGAGATATTTAACAATCTTAATTAACACCACATCTTTGTGAAGACTACTTATTCGTACTGTTTGAATTATAGATTGAAATCATTGATTATCAATAAATTCCTTTTTCATTTAAAGCCTTTTACTTTGTGGAGATTGATAAATTGGTGTGACCTGTTCCAGTGCGTTCAAATATGACTTTACAGCCTCGAATGGATTTCCAGTCATTAATTATTGCTGTCAAATGGAATATTTTTTAGCATTCACTTAACTTAACCCATCTTTAAGGATAATATAGAGTATTTTGATGCTTCGGGAAGTAAAACTTGTCATTTTGAGTCTATATTATGCATCGAACCACCGATTACAAACGGATTAAAATTATACACAGTTGCGGATGACAGATTACGTAACACCTATCGAAAAACTTTACATTTTCTGTATCTTGTCTTAAATATCTACTACCAAAGAGTTGCAGACCTGGAAACATTTTTTTGCGATTTAATTCTTTTACAACTGAGAAGTTGATTCAAGCACTCATAGCTAAGCTTCACAAATTATTTTCATTCTGCATATGTCCTGTAATCAATATAATATCCTTTGCCGAAAGTCACGTCTTTGATTTAATATATCTTGTTGCTTCCTCATTCTACATTAGTACATATCAAAGGACAACACATAAAATTGTCAAAGAAAACTTAAATAGACACAGTCCTACACTGAGTTTTCATCATTTTTTTGTATCCATCTTGAAGTAATTACTAGCAACTAATTACAACGTTTTAATAAATAACTCAAAAATAACGGTAAACTTGCATCTCGCTATTGGACTAAAATGTCCCTTTTGCTCTGGTTATTAATTTTAATTGTCAGATATATTTTTATTTCAACCTCTGATGAAAAATTAACCACAGAAATTTTAACCCAAATATACTCCGGAACTGGGTGAATCTAACCTCTAAAACAATTTTCCTTCCGAAGAAGTTACCTTTTAATATTAATTTTAGAAACATTCGATAGCAAATCAAACGTTTGAAAAATATTAATGCAAACTATAATAGTAGTACAAATACTGACACGCAATGCAACCTTTGTAATGTTCAATCTTGGTGAGCTCTTACCTTTTGGTCGTTGCGACGTAAGGTTGCGGAGAGCAATGCGAAGAACGTCTTGCGAAAACGCATCTTCTCCTAGAAAAGAAGAAGTGTGATGATACCGTTAAGAGCACAAGCTAGGCATTGATCTAGTGAACTACCACCATGAATTCGGAAAGGAACCTCAAGGTTCTAGCCGAAAAGGTGGCCGCCCCTGAGGCCCAGTTGAAACTGAAAGAAAACGCTATTAGTGGGGAGAGTCTAGTCGCTAGAGTGATCGGCCAAGACAAAATCCCGTACAGGGCGGAGCTTGTAAGGGAGGCAAGGTGTACAGCGGAGAGCCGAGCAGCGAACACATCTATTGACGATAAAAACGATACAGAATACTCAACCTACGCATCATTCGAGTTCCCAGCCGTAGTACCCACATACCTGCCAGCAAAATTCAATCCTCTTGATGTTAACTGTACTCAAGAATGTGTGCGCCGATCTGTTAACAATTATCGTTACAAATCAGTGCTTCAGAAAGCCTCAATGCTCCTGAGTGCGGGCGGCTGGTATGAGAGAAGCGTTCTAGGATTCAATCTTGCTCGCAAACTACTGTCGGCTAGTAGAGTCGGAAACCAGACGCTCACAGAACTATTCGATATTGTGTCTATGTCAATGGATGCTACGTATGAGGCGTTATGTGAATGTAGAGATTATCTTGCATACAAGGCCGTTGATGCGACAGGTGCAGATCATGTGGAGAGAATGACAGCGGCAGACAAGGTACCTAATCGTATGAGGCCTTTCGTACGTAAGCACCTCACGGCACTCACCACTAAGGTGGTCGAAGCAGAGACGAAAATAATTGCTGGCAAACATGCAGGAAACAACGTTATAGGTGATCTGAACAACGGAAATATGAGCAAGGGAAACGGCCAATCAGGTGTTGCACAAGATGAAAACAACTCTAATACAAGGAGTCCTAATAAATCTAACAACAGATCCCCGGGCCACTCTTCCGGGGGATCGTCCAGTCAGTCTAACAATGGCACCGAAAAAGCGACAGGCGCAGCCAAAAGAGCGGGCGCCGGTGACGGGAATTGAGTCCCGGACCTCATACCCAGTGTACATTAGGATACCTACTGTGCACCGTTGGCCTGGATATTAGACTAATGGGTAGAACAATGAGGATGATAACCTCGTGGGGAGGATCTCTAGCACCAGCCAATTTGTGGAGGCAAGAATTAAGGTGCGACCACCGGGAGTGGAGAGCCCTGAAATATGTGATCCTGGATCCACCAGACATGACGGTGGAACCATTCCATCTGGTCCCGAGAGTACCACCCGAGTGGACATCAGAGGAACAAAGCTTCGCGGCAGGAAAAATACAAAAGAGATTGAAGGAACGAGTATGGCGTGAATTGACTCCTACCGAGATACAGGCCGCAAATTACGTGTCCACGGAATTTATTGCTTACAGTTCTTCCGCAAAGATGCGAACGGTGGCTGGATTACACTATCTCTCCAGCCACTGGCACCCGCGACACAAACGCATTTCTACGCTCGAATTTTTTGCATCCCAACTAATAGCGAAAGACCATATGATCTCGTTCGATCTAAAGGGGGGATGCAATCACTTCAAGATTCAACTTTCGATGCGAAAATATTTTGTGGTGAAGCTTGGTAACCAGATGGTATCAAAGTCGAGGCGTTAAAAGAGATAAATTCGGAAGCTGCACACATTCCTGTGGAAAGGGCGGTTTAATCTGGATGTCAAATACATACCAAGCGCTTCAAATATTTATCCGGGCAGAATTTTAAGACGCCGCAGAATCTTGTATTATGATCCGAACACTCAGGTAATAATACCCGACAGCTCCTGGGTCGGCATGGCGGAATCGGACTATTCCAGGAAATTGCAAGAAGGATATCCTAATCAGACCTCACCTGGAGCTAATACCATTAGCGATACGGAAAGTATCTATCAATAATTTCAGAGGGACCATGCTGTCGCCTTGGTGGCCCAAGCGGATGTAGTGGTCTGCCCTCCTAGGTGCTGCACAGTGCGTACATCAGTTGAGACCAAAAATAGGGTCACATCCTCGAGAATGGACAGTGTCATGCGCGCATTTCGGGGAGATCCATCAATATGTTCAATCAAAAACGGAATCAATCGTAATCTACTGGAAGTGGATGTGACCGAATCTTTACATGTTGGAACCGACCTAGTCATGGCTGGATGCGAAGAAAATACTCATAAATCCTACAACAGCAAGTGGTTTAAATTCGTGACGTTTCGCGATCAAGATGGCAGAAATCCGCTGACGGCACAGAAAGTCGATAATGAGGCGTACATAGGCTGGTTATTCAAGGATGTAATAGTTGAAGGAAACTCGATTGCCAACTATGTCTCAGCCATAAATTCTACATATAGGGCAATGGGGTTTCCAGCTCCGGCAGCTGGCAATCGTGTTCTAATGTCCCGCAAAGGATACATTCGAAAGTGGAGCAAAATTGATATGGCATTGCCTCGAGTTATCATGCGAATCAAGGAATCAGTGAGATATTATATGCAGGTATCAGGGCCATCAACGAGAATGATTACTATCTTGCGCGAGCGTATTGGGCCCAGGTACTACATTTCTTTATTTTTGGAAGCCCTTGTATCACGGCTGCTTTTGAGATGGAACGGATCGAGCGCCTCTTGAGATATTCTTTTGTTTACACCGTACCAGCTCTTATTACCAGCCGAAAGAATAAGAATCGCGGCACGCTAAGATTGGAAACGTCAAAAAATGCAAAACCTGATTTCATATACCCCCTTGATTTGATTTCCTCATGGTATCAGTTACAGACCGCTGTACGAAAGCCCTCGAAATATTGTTTCATGATGAAGGGATCAACGTTAACTTCGCCTATTCCCAGCAGCAAGTCACAAGGAGATTAGTAAAAGATTGCTATTGAACGCAGTGGTGTAACATCACCATCCGGGGGCCTTCATTTAGCTCACAGCGCTCGTGCAGGGTCTTCCACATGTGCTTTTTTATCGGGGTTACCTTACCCATACTGAAATTAAACGGTGATTGGGCGCTAGGATGTACTACCTTCGAAAATGTTTACTGGGACCCCACATACGTCGTCGAAGACACATCAGTGAATTGGTTTGGGGACTTAATATTCCCGCACTAGTCGCCGATTTCGTTGGCTTCTTCAGGCAAATTGGATTGCAAATCCAATTTTTGAAAAAGATTAATGCAAACCATCACAGCAGTACTAATACTGATATGCAATGCAACCTGTGATATGTTCATTCTTGGTGGGCTCTGACCCCTCCCACCACACCCTTTACCAAATGCGCGTACTGCGTGCTGTTAGCATTGCCTTTTCAAATCAGGCTTAGCCTCGAAAATCCTAACGTTTTCCTTGCAAATGTCATATCAAACAGACGTGGAAGAATCTTTTTCAATATGATTAATCTTGCTGTATTTCTTCCCACTCTCATTTTACATTTCTTTCATAGCCCATTGGCGAGCTGGTCTATATTTTCACCCATAAATTTATTCCTTTTCATATCCCTCTTCTGCATCTTTGTACTCTGTCTATGTCAAAAATTAGTGATCAAGCAATTTTACCACTGCGAGATTTAGTTTAGTACTCTTTTAATTCTAAGAATTGTCCAAAAAAATTTAATCCGTGTTGAAATAATGTTGTCCTATAAAAATGCATCAATCGAGAGGGAAGAATGAATGTTTACATATATTTTCTTCTACACCCCAGATCATGTTAAATTCTTCGTTTCTTGCTGTGTCAAATGATTCCACGGAATATTAAATCCAGGTGACAAATGTGCTTTTCTGCTACACTGGAAATCTTTTTCAAGCCGATTTTAAAATTTTTTTTGATACCTACCAGATCAAAAAAGAAAATCATTCGATGAGAATAATCTTGGTTTAGAATGTTAACAAAAATAAAAAATTGCATAAACTTATCCATACAACCATGGAATGTTTCCTGAAACCTTCAAAATATGTCACCGGGGAAAATATCCAATCTCTTTGTCCGTGTAAATAATTTTCTTAAAATCTGCGGGTTTTGGGGTGGTTAAAAAATCTTAACAGGTCTTTTGAGAATTCCACTCTGCTTTCCTAAAAGCTACTCTATCATATTATTTCAATACAGCAGGTGAAAAAATGCGGTTGTAAATAACAGGATATATAATTAAACTTTTCGGTTCAAAGTTCTTTTGTAGTAATTCTGTGAATCTTCTCGAGTTGCGTCATATCTTTTTTCTTTAATTTTCAATTCGAAGCATAGTGGGATTACTTAAATTTTCGGGGTTTTCGTATCTTTGAGAAATGAGAACTTTATGCCAATCTAATCAACTAATTTATATCTATTAACATCATTAATACATAGTTTTTTCTTTAATATCCTTCTTGTTGGTATCTCGGCCCATTCTAAATATTAAAACCGAAAATACATGTCATTCTACAATTATCTGTTTTCTTTGCGTCAAATATTCTGTATTCTTCCGCAAAGGTTTCTCTAAGTCTAGGACTACTCATATTGACTTCTTTTCTTACTTTATTATTTCTTTTACATAGGTCCATCTGATCTTCTAATTCGTAACCCCTAACCTGCATCATGTTCTTTCTCTATATGTAAATAGATTAATGTTATGATATACAATAGCTAAATATGCTCTAATATTTTCCGTCTGCAGAAGCAAGCTCCATAGGAAGTGCAGATTTACATGATTTTTTCATATTACAAAGCAAAATTAGCGACTAGGCTGCAGTAAGGTTTAGTAAAGTTAGGTTTATTGATGTTATCTAATATTTTATCAGAGAATCTCAAAACTGCTCTATTTCTATCCCTAGCCACAGACGTATATTTTCAGTATTAGGCGGGAAATATCTAAGCTTCATGTGCGTAGGTTGATAGTTACTTCAGATTTTTTTGATTTCACGTTTGAAAATTTTCAAATTGCCGTACAAAAATGTAATTTCTTTCCGTTAATACTTTCTTGTAGCACTTAGTATGTAAAATTTTGCGTTGGTGTTCGCTAATTATTATTTTCGAACTTTCTAAACTTTTTAGTGCACACTTGAAAAGAGATATTTCCTCTCTTTTTTCCCTAATTGTGGCCCTTATCTCCAATTTAAATTTTTTGGAATCATTTCATTTTTTTCCTTATAAAATTTCTACTTTTTCACGTTTATTGTGAAAAATAAAACAGCTTATGCTTCCAGTTAGAATGTTAAAACTTTTACAAAAATTTCAACCGGTACATTTTCTCTATTTTGAAAAGGTAATCTGTTACAGTCCAACATTCATCCGGAAACGAAAAGATATTCTCCACGTTTATACTTCTTACAGGAGTTCTTAGTATTTATAAATAATCATCAAAAGCATACGGCGCCAAACTCGAATATATATTAAAGGTTTTAGGTAGCCAAAATCTTCATTTTTTGTTTTTCATTTTTTTATACTTGAATGAAATACAGAAGTGTTAGTCTTGTTTTTGTATGAAAAACCCCATGCTTTATTCAATGCGCGATTCTTACATGAAAACTTAAATAAAATCAAGTATTCAACTCTGTTGTTCTTATTTCTAAAAGATCTTCCAAATTCTATTCATTGCAGTATTCGCAGTTTCAGGGCCGTAATATTTTCTGACTTATTTTCCATCTTCATAGAACAAGTAAACCTTTACCATTAAATTTCTGACCAGTTTTTTGTCGAACTTGGATCGTTTCTTCCTTTCAAAAAGCATTTAAACTGCTCTAAATTTGCACGAATGGTGTTGTCTAATATTACCTCCTTGTATCCTGTTCAAGCGCTAGATTATAATCTGCTTCCCAAAGATCTACACTGTTGCTTTTCCTTTTGGTTTTCTTCAGACCCGAAAGCATTGAATGAACTAAATATAATTCCACTCGCGAGTATAACATGAATTTAGTATCTAAAGATAGCATGCACGAAATTTGCACCTGTTTCTTCGAAAAAAGTACTCAGTACCATAAAATCATAAAATCTGCAGCGATTCTACACATGAAACGTAACTCATCTTTACTGACATGGCTTCAAATGGAAAAATCTGGATATATTGTAAGCTGAAAGGCTACATCATACATCTAGCATATTCATGGCCCTTTGTCTGACCAGATAATATATTCACAAGAGCACTTTCCGATTTGCGAAACTATATAAGATCTTAGTACAAATTTTCAGCTTCTATTTTCATCTCGATAAACCCATTAATATTGACTATCAGGTTAAAAGAAAAGCTTCAGAGCTTGTAGTAAGAAATTTTACATATCTTTCAGATACGTTTTTCCTAAAACGGAAAATCAAATGCTTCAGAAGTAGAAACATTCTTTGTTAACTCTCTAAATTTCCTGTCATACTAATTTTATCCTCTATAGCTGATTACTTATTTTTGTAAGATGCCATCCAAGAAATATTTGATTCAATCTAAACAGCATGAAATTCCTTCGTTTGATAATTTTCATCTACGCTTACTAATTAGAAATTTTTTCAGCTTTGTCAAATCCTCTACGGAGTACGCATCACACTCTCTCACTCCGATCATCTTCACCTACTGTTCCATCCATGCATAACAGACAATAATCAACTGTATATAAGGCCAATAAAACAAGAATGCGGGCCAGATACAAATTTTTTCTCAACTTTGATAACGCTGGATAAAGAAAAATTGAATTTCTAATTTTTGCAAAACATCCTGTAGAACATTAATCATTCACGGTAACCGAAAACAATAAAAATTTTCCTTTACTCCCGTTTAAAAAACATGTTTTTTTTTGGGTAAAAAGATATATGAATGGTTTTGATGGTCATATTTATAATGATGAGCTGACCTGAAATGAAAAAGTTAGGATCCATAATAGTATCGGATGCCAAATTTTTATATATTTAAGCTGATTATTAAGTTATTGACAAGTTCTTGCACAGGTATGAACTAGATTACAATTCGGATTTTTCTATCGCAAATGCAAGGCAAATATTCAATCAATTTGATATTGAACAATATAAATTTTTATCAAAGTACGGGGTGATGTAGAAACTTGAGCTTATGTATTGTTAAAAATGTTTTGGATTAGCTGCATAACAAGAATATTATACATGTTTTTCGCTTCTATCCATTTTTTGGGCTTTCTCTAATGTGAAAAAGAGAAGTTCAGGTGATTCAGGAACTGTTTTGATTATATGTACTCATTAGAGAAGTCACTGAGGAGCAGGTAGCAGTTCAATTCATGTTTTCCTTTCACCAACCTATAATGTTATTTTTCATGAAAAGTTGTGACTTTATGAAAATTTATAATATTTTTGGTTTAACTAAAACATGAAAGATTAATTTCTAATAAGGTACATAAACTTATGATATTTGCATATATCCTTCCAAAAGATCACGTTTTCTTAGTATCTACACCATTTTTTGAGCTATTTTTAGTTACGTTTCCACGTAAAATGTGATATATTATATTATTTTAAAAAAAAATAATTGGGTAACTCTTTTGAATTCATAATGAACTATCCGTTTACGCAGTGCTCTACATCTAATTAGTCAGTTTGAATGATTTTCTGGTTTCTATATTTTTTTCTATGAAAATAACTTTATATTGTACAAATACTGAAGTAGTTTAAACTTTTGATAAGAAATCATTCTGTGGATCAAAAAACGTTACGAAGATTGATTTACGAGACGAAGTATTAACTCAATTAATACGTAGCGTTCCAATTCTGTTTGAGTAGAGTAAGGAAAACGGTATTGCTAATCCCAGCAAAGAATCAAATTTGCTCCACAACTTGAATGAATTGTTTATTGTCTGACTGCAGAGGTACGCAGTTTTTGATTTTTTGCAAATTGAAGCGGGTAAAAATAACAAATTAATGTCAAATATGCACTTTTCATATCGTAAAATAATTTTAGCTACTCAAATGCTCGTTTTAAGGCCACCTGGAAATCTATAATAGGCTACAGCGAATCTTTCTTAAGTTTTCTTGCACTGATTGTGTGAATAGTGTGAAGTTTCCCGTTCTTCCAAATTTATTATTTTTCCATTAATCTACAAAATTCATTGCTTTAGAACCCAATAAAATAGTCATTCCAAGTTCGAGAAAAGAAAAGTTAAACACATTTATGTAGAAACGTATTAGACTTTTCTGTAAAACAGACATAAATTGACAATTTTGGCGTTATTTTTTATAATAAAATCAGAATCAGTAAGATTGGGAGAGAGTAAAACTTTTGTTTTTAATGATTAATTCCATTCTTATATGATTAGGCAGTTTCTATTTCTGTAAGCAATTTCGTATATCTTCGATAAAACGTAGCTTTTTATTTTTACAAAATTTTAATGTAAGTTTTAGTAGTATACAGACTTTTACGTAATCATGTATCTTTCTTCTATAGTTAAATGAATTATATTATTGTTTTCTTCAAGACGTATGACTTATCTCGAACATATACTACTATTATCACATCAAACCCTCGCCAATTTTTATCTATGATCCTACTCTTGGCTTATTTCAGATCAGATAAATTGTTTTGTCGCTATTTTCCCCCCTCATATCCCATAGCTTCTTACATTGCATATAATCCGTCTAAATCTTTCATGATATCAATAATTTTAATATTCTTATGTTTTAAGTACTATAAATTCTTTAAAGAAAATTTGATTGAATATAAGTATACAGAGAATCAAATCAAAATTTTCCTGCCAAATTTACCATCTTTAAGTTATAAAAACTGCACTGGGATCATTTTTGAATAGTATGGAGATGCAATTAAGTAATTGAAGTAAACAATAGGCATGAACTCAATAAGTTTAAGATAAGTAAGGGGGTGATTTGAAGTAATAATAAATCCATTTCGATGGAAGCGCGGTGTTGAAAAATTTAAAGATTTGAAGCAAAGGAACAAAATGTAGACCCTTTCATAAACTTCTGTTACATATTATTGCATTATACCTGCATGGTTTGAACAGAAGAGTTGCATCATTTTCTGGGAAATTATTTTGATTTTCGTGTTTTTAACGAACAATCCGGTGTGTTTAAATGAGTTTTTTTGTCGATTCTTCACTTTATCTGGAATTTTTACTAAAGCTTTGCATTAATCGAGTTGGAGAAAAAAATTGTCATAGAAAAGTTCTGCAGTGCTGTTAATTTGGGTAGTAGACAACTCCATGGAGTAATGAACTTGTCAAGGGGGATGTTTAAAGCAGTATTAAGTTGATTTCGACAAAGCTGCCGAAACACTCATGACTCGGCAATGTGATAATTAATTCGAATTTATAGATATTTTGAAAGTTCCGATAAATTATTGCGAAATATTCCCTTTTTTCCTTGTAAAAATCAATCTAAATCGGTACAGTTTACTGTTACAGATACAATTTATTTTTTTGTGCAGTCATTCCAAGCATGTAAACTGGAAATACTTCAAAAGTTTCTAAACATGTAAGAATACATATTCTCCTCAGGATCTTCACAATTGAAAAAATTACACATGTACTACACATTGCAGTCCTGATAACATGTGCAAGAAAAGGGTTTACCGCATATTTGCACAAAGAAAATGAAAATAGTACTTCAACATTCTTTCAGGCAATTCTTCATACCTCGAAAAGCAGTTGAATACGTTTTGAAATACAGAATTATACTTATCCAAGTTTTAAAAATAAGAACTGGCATAATTTGAAATTAAGGTGCATATTTTAGAAGGCAAAACTTAATAAAAAGATAAAATTATCAGGAAAAATGAATTTCAAGAGCAGTGCAAAGATTTCAACATAACCTTAGTGCATCATCGGTTCTGAGTAAAATTTTAGGGGATTAAGATTTTGAGTGAAATTTTAATGAAAATTTTAAACAAAGATGAATTTTAAATTCTTTCATTGTGTGAATATGTTTTCCCTTTTTACATGTTGCCTTTTTACTTAGAGATAATTGGAGCTGATACGTGTGTTTTATGGTTTCTTATTTACATGCAGTCAATTCAGGTATCTTCTATGAAGATGTACAATTATTTTCAGATAATATTCTGGTTCATCTTCTCAGTAATGTACGTGTTGGGACAGATTTTCCTTTCTTATAAAAAATTTCTGATTACTTGTCCAGAAAAACAGGCGTTACAGCACTTTGTGATCGAGAAATTATAAGATAAGCCCGAATATGATACGAGGAAAATTTTCGAATTGACGAGCAATTTCCTAGTGCCCCATGCAGTGTAGCTTGATTCTCTTCGAATTTCAAAGTAATCCAAACTGTCAAAAAGCGGAACATAGGTGTATATTTTGAGAAATATAAATTAGTTACTCTATTTATTCACCTAAGATGATAGAAAAAGAAAGCATACCAATCTGTTTTCATATGCGTAACTGTGAGGAACGTTAACTCGATGAGCGGTGAAATCAAAGCGCCATTGATGATGTTTGTACCCAGCGCCAAAATATGAAGAAGTGTCCTTTTGCACTCTTCAAAATGAGCCAATACTAATAAAACCGATTAGAATAATTAATTTACATGGTTTTTTGAATCATCAAATGATGCCTATGAACTGAAAATATGGAAACAGTTTCTGATTAGATAGGTACGCATTTTATGTACATTGTTCGTTTAGGGCCATATTAATTCTCTTTTTAGACTGCAGATATGATAGTGTCGGCATGACGTCTGACGTGTGCATGACACCAGGCATTGCGGCATGTTTAACCGAGCTCGTCGGAAAGGGTTTTGAAAAAATTGGGTACATCGTTCCTTTCTCTGACAGTCGTTGAATGTACAGTGTAGTAGAGATTGATACGTACAGAATTGAGGAAAAATACAATCTGCCAAAGATTTCGATAGATTTGCAAATTTTTGGAAGTGTATAGCAAATTGGACGTATTCATTCAGCGGATAGAATGAAATTCGAAGCAATATCCATTACATTGAAAGACTTACGAGTGCTGGGGATTAGTGCAATTTTGAAGAGCCAAATTAGAGATACGTCATCTCTGCATGGTTCGCGGCGTTAAAACATAATTATGTGTGCATTTTGACTTTGCAATTCGAGTATGAATTTTTAAACGTAAATTAGAAGATATCGGTATTTTATATGGTTTTTACTGTATTATATTAACAGAGAAAATGAGACCAATTCTAGATGCAATTCTGTCGATCCAATGAAACCTGACTTCCGAGTAAATTTCATCCCTAAAATACTCTCCACTGTTTCTTTTGACACAAATGCACTCAATATCCCCACGAACATTTTATCTATTGCATCACCTCTTTTCAGCTCTCACTCATTACCATTTAGACATTATATTTACAGATCCCTCTGCATCCCGTCTACAGCAGTGAACTATAAAGTACTATAAAAAGGGATAAAGCGGTCTGTCTTGCTCTTGGGCCACAACTAAATAACACGAATAATTGAAAAAATAAATCCACTAATGCGTTTTACCAAAAAGGCTATTCAACTTTGCAGCCTGAATAGGCATTCTGCGACTTATGAGTGAGTTCGACTGATCGCAGAGTTTTTTGCCTCCCCAATATTTTTATTTGTTTCAAAGACAAGACCGATCAATGTCTAGGGACTCTTCGTCTCTTTGCAGCAGAATTGCAAGTCCCAACCATTATGTCTGGAGTGAGCCTTTTTCCAAATGGAGTACTGGCGAACACGGCTGCCTCAACAAGAAGGATTTTACTATCCCGTACACGAGGATATATAGGCTGAATAAATGTAGGAATGCAGGGCTGTCGGATTATTTGGATGTAGACGAGAATGGTTTTCTGGAGGAAGACTTTAAAGCCCCCCCCAATATTTTACTCCAAAAATTGCGACAAACTCATGCAGAAAGAGGACGTTATGTTAAGACGGGAAGCAGCGTGTAATAGCCAAGTATCTTTGTGAAGTAGTTCACGAAAATCTGTCATGGCCTGATGATGACAAGAACGGTGAAGGTAGGGACGATAGATCACGATCAGACCAAAATCGGATGTACCGGGACAAAGGGACTGATGCCCAAAAGGCCCAAAGTGGATTCTTTCATTTGATAAAATACTGTCACAAGGAAGACGATCGCTGCGGAGATATTGGAGCTGAAAATTTTGACAGAAACATGACCCTCTCTAGCGAGCGAAATGATCAGTGTGAGTGACCAAAGCAGAAAGGCGGTTGCATTCACCTTTATTCTGAAGGATTTAGCTCCGAATCATTCTTTGATTCACTCCAAGGATCGAGCATGACGTTGGCAGAGCTCGTAGATGTTATGATCAAGTTTTTTGTTGCCGCAGAGCACAAGCGCACCCTCATTCGAGAGTGGGACGATACCATGCTAGAAAAAGTTACGAAAACCAAGCAAAACGAGAAAAAAATGGAGTTTTACAATTTTCTTGCTATTCTAGTGAAGAAAATTCAGTTTTCATTATCAAATACATACCAAAACAATGAGATTCTTGACGAAAAGGTGCGAAATGCGGTAAAAATGTGCCCGCGTGCATGTTAGCCTACATCAAGCCAGCCTACATTTTGTCAGAGGCCGACTTGTACACATCACTAGCCGAGTCTACAAATGAACGCCCGATATTTGCACCAGACGCAATATACGTCGATCAAAGGTTCAAGCAGAACAGGCAGAGAGTCTGGAACTTTTTCCCTGTCTCAAAAAAGCGTGATGGTCGACCAGCCACCCGGCGGCAGAACCTATGAAATCAATCATTAGAATCAATTTGTTCCTAAAGTTTATTACGGACGTGGCGCTAGAGGATTACGACAACGAAGAAGCTCAAATTGCAGACAAACTCAAATATATCGCTTCATATGTACTATCTTTCATGAGAAACAATAAATAACCGAAATAATCAGCCTCTGAGCTAATCGCGCTAATTTACAGGACCGATGACCTCTAAGACACCGCCGCGTATTATACTCCCCCCCGCAGCTTTGTTTAATTTCCTGCGCTCTCTGCCCACATCCACGAGCCATGCAGCTACAAAGAAAACTTTTTATATAGTTTGCTCATGGAAAAAGAATGTGCACGAGCAAGCAGTGGACGTTACGAACAATGTCGGTGGTACTTTTGCCACGTCTTTCAACCGGAAAATATCAATACGGACCCAAAGTTTAACTGTCCATTTGGAATCTCTGCGAAAACTCCCAAAGGTACTGCGACTATCAAGTTTCAGGTATAATATTTCACCTTTGAATTCGTGGTGCATAATATCGACGAATATGTACCTCTCCTGTTGTCAACTGCAGGCATGGACCACATGGGGATCTAATACAATAATCTCAAGGATCTGCTCATTCACCAAGCCTCTAAAGATCAATTTCTGTCTCGCTGTACTTTGAGCATCCATTCACAGCATCCATTCGCAGAGAACAACCTCCGTAGCTTCAATCGTCGTGGTGGACACCCCAGGTCAGACAATTCGTTTAATATTTTCAAGCGAAGCGAGCTATCAAAAGTCACAAGTGAGACTCTACGACTCTTTTTCACTGTACGTTAGGAACAGCCTGTTCAATGGCGCCAATTTTCAGAATGAACAGATTGATTTGGTCTGTGTTATTAGAAACCCAGTCCTTTCTGTAGGAAAGCGGTCCTCTCCACAAACTTCTCCCTTCTTCACCAATGACCCCTGATTTTTCAAAACAACTCATCCCACCTGTTTACTTTTAAGAACAAAATCCTGAAATAACCTTTCCCCTCCGAATCCTAATTCACAGTACAACTACATTTTCCATTTTATCTCTGAGTATTTTGGTCCGCCTTTTTCAAAAAAGAAATTTTTCGACTCGTGATCCGCTTATTCCTCCAAATTCAGTTCCGATGTTTTATCAAGCATATTTCTTTATTGCCATGATTAAGTGCAAATTCGGAGCTGCGAAATTTTCTCGCATTTTTTATTTCGCCCAAAGACGTGAAACGTTTCGAAGTCGTCGTCCTATTCAAAGTTCTACATCAACGTCGTTGAAGCATTAACCCTGCCATCAAACCGCCCCCTCGGCTCACCCCCTTTTGCCCTCAACATGACCATCACCCGCTCATCGATCACCATCTCAAAGAAATCCAGAGCCAAATGCCCCCTCAATGCCCTGGCCTTGATGGCCAATGGACTAACCGACTACGATGATAATTGTAGATGGATGGACCGGGAACACGTTCGGGAGTGGGTCCGCTGGCACTGCTTCGAGGAGGCAGAGGAGGTAGAGGAAGAGATAGAAGAATAAAATACAGAGGAGGAGGAGAAAAGGAGGAGGCTGAGGCTGAGGTGGAAGGTGAGGAAGGTGAGGAAGACTGGCTGGATCCGTTGGAACCACTAGTGTGCAACGGTAGGGGAGCTGCTGTGGATGACGGAGGAGAGATTGAGGGATTAATCGCTATTTCTGACTCCTTTGATGGAGATGAAGAGGAATTTGAAGGCTTTAACGGGAGATTGGAGGAGTTGGATATGTCTGAGGGGGCTATGTATCATTTGGGCCGTTCGATGGGATTTATACGGACTAAATTGGGGATACGGGTATTTTAGAGAAATTTTTTGGCTATGATGTTGAGGACTAAGATTTTGAGGAGTGTATATAGATATTTATCCTGATATTATCTGCTTTTAGTATTTCCTGTTCACACGATTCCATTTAATACATTTGTTGGAACTAAATACGTTTATTTGAGACTTTTTTATTAGCCAAAAAGTATATGTACGCCGAGTGAACTGCTTCCTATTGTGGAGCTCAAGCAAGTTGGGAGACGACTTCAAATCCACACCCAAGTGGTCTAGAATTTGAAAGTCAACTTTTGCAATAAGAAATATTTCTTAAACGGTAGCCACTGAGCATAGATAGTATAACCTACCCTTTTTACACTACCTTGTAGCCTTTCAGTCCTCCTTCCTTGTTCATCCCTTCTCGTCCCCACAACCATACCTCGGTAGCTCTCTTGATGCTTGAAATGCCTCCTTCTTGAGAAAACTGGCTCCGTTAATATCATCCTCGGCAGATTTTTCCCTATTGGTATGCTTTTAGACAGATAATGTTACGTAAACTGCGAATTAGGTGGTTCGCAAACTTGCAGTAAAGGAACGCAAAAGATTCGACTCAACAAGGCCCATATTCTCAAGCGTGGGAAAACGATCATATTTAATACAGCCAATTCACATCAACAAAATTGTCACTGCTCGATCCAAATTCGCCTCATGTTGAGTCATTTGTCACTGGTGGTGCAAGATGTTCCTAAGTCGCCGCAGTGAGTCAGCATGGTTGCTCTTATGCGTCTCACATGGCCTCGCAGGTCAACGATCCAAACGCATAAAATGTCAAGAAATGGAACAAGGCGCTTAAATTGTGTGCAAAGTGGCCGAAAGTTGGAATACATATACATATATTGGTAGCGCTCGACCTGCATTCGGCGTTGATAGCTGTATTTGTCGATGTCGACTTTGCAATAAATGCCGAAGTGTGTTTACAACTGGGAATTCCAGTAGGCCTAAGTAGCAAGCATGTTGTGTGAACCTTTTGGGCACTATGAGAGGGAAAGGTTTGGTTGTTTTACTCGTGGAAGATATATCCGATCTATCCAACAGTTTTCCAGACGACCAAAATCGACTCACGAAGGTATACCAACGCAGTAATGGAGGAGGAACCACTCTCACTAAAAGGCTACCTTCAGGCCAGCCATCAAGCAGGCCGCTTAGGATATGACGGGTGCTGCAGCACTCCTTTCCATCAGGATCCCCCGAGCCTTTCCGTACGTCTCCAATGCCCCGACGGCCACGTTCCTTGCCAGTTCACGTCATTTAGCACTGCAAATGCATCTGGGTGCCAAATACCACAGTGCCAGTTGGCACAAGCACGAGGTTAGCTCTAGTGCAGGTTGCGATAAAGGATTAATATCTTCTCTTGTTTGCCTTCCGCGCCGCGTTCAGAGAGGACATCGGGTTGAAAGCCCCCAGTCTCCTGTTGGAAGGAACGAGGGGATCCACAAAGGTAACATCAAGAAAGTCAGTCCATTCTCTGCTTACATTGCTTGCATGCCCGGTCGAATGCGGTGGAGATCATGGCGTGGGTGTGCGACAGGATGACGAGCAGCTGTTGCGAGTTGTTTTGCGAGAAGGGTGATTTGGTGATCATGTCGGGTGATACTGTGGGCCCCATGCATTAGGGCAGTGGATGAGATGACAGCCATATACATCGGGTGTTTCTGGGGAAGGCGTGCCTATTAGGGGAGAAATTTGGGGTGTTTTTAATCCATGAAAAAAATTTCTTTTATTTAAGACGGTGCGTCTTGCGGGTATCGGCCACCGCCAGCATCCTCCTAACGAGGTTTCCGGGTGCCGAAAAAGGCGCCGAACTGGTCTACTAGTAAAGGGAAAATACGGCAAAAGGTAAAATGTCCGACCGCAGCCCCCCAAGCGAGCTTCGAAATTCGGACCTCGCACTCTCTCATCCCTACACCGCCCCCATTTACCCACCCCACCATATCGAACCCATACCTCCCTTTTGCCACCGTACCGGCTCGGAATTTTTCTGCAGTATTTAAACCATGGACAAACGCGGCGTATCGCCACGACATGTGTCCACATGGCACTGTCAGCACATAAATTCGAGTCGCAATCACTAACCAATAAGAGAGAGAGAGGTAGAAGCAGAAGATGGGAGGGTAGGGTGGGGAAAAGAGAGGGGCATACCGAGGAAAATCAGTACGGTAGCCACCTCGCCACTAAATACTGTGACGGATTGTTCGCCGTCGGTGGTTCCAGCCATTTCTGACAGCGGCGGGTGATCTGATAACTGATTTGATCGTACGCGTCTAGTCTTGCCACATGTGGCCAACCTTGCTATCCGCTGTAATTCTTTTCATCCGAATAAAAGAGACATCCGCACGGGACGAAACATCCAACAAAAGCGAAGCAGACGACTCATGGCGTCCGAAGCCAAGGGAGACGGCCAGTGTTACAACACAGCGGGGGAAGCGGGGCCCGACAGCAGAGACGTAGCCCCGAATACCCAGAATGAAGCCGCTGACAGGCGGATGGTTCGGTCAAAATACAGAGCAGGCATTTCGGTACTGCTTAGTACCCAACCAAAGCGAGAGAGGCGAGCCTCGAGCGTTATATTAAGTAAAACTTGTTCTTTATGTGACCCCATGCCTAATGAATGGGACATATACTCGACAAAGACGGGCGCGACGATATTCAGAGCGTCTAAGACCGCATGCAGGGCACGGGTAAGCACCCCAGCAGTAGGAGTGTCCTGTTCGACATTGATCGCAAAAATCCTAGAATGGTTACCCCGAGCGTGCTTCCAACGTAACCACAGATCGACAGGGGAATGGTGGTCGGAAAAACGCGAGTACGAAACAAGCGAAACGCGACTGGTGGGTTGCCTTTTCACGACGGAAAGCCGAACCGTAATCGTACCATCGTCGGTAGTGACATCAGCGGTTTGGACGGATTTTACCGAGTTCTCGCGAAGAACGTTGAAATAGAAAGCGAAGAAGCAGACAGCACAGTCGCGAAGCAGAGAAAGGGAAGATATAGTCATACACAGACCCCATATCTGCTGTAACCCTGGACGGCGAAATGTCACAACGAACGGCATTTTGGGGATATTGTCCTTCCTCCCATCGTTTACATGTCCGCATAACGTGGGATACGAACGGGTATGCGAGAAACGGCTCCCCGGTTAACGCGAGCTGCATGTGATGAACGGCACTGAAGTACTGAGGGAGTAAAGTACTGCTCACCGAACGCCGCCCAGCTTCACGCTCACTCGCGAGCCCTCCAACGTACGCAATGAGATGAGCTTCGGTGACAGACAGTAAAAGAAGCCCCTCTGCAGTGCAGAATTCAACCCAGGTATGCCACTGAGTGTTGCGACTGGATGCCGTCCGCTCACTCCAAGCGAAGTCGCAAAGCAATTGCGTAGACATGACCATCCCGGTAGTAGATGTCTTGGTACGCAGGCGCGATAAGAATGCGCCTGAAAGAACTAATCTCGTCGCAGTGCCACCGGTTGATCGAGGTTGATGTCCAGTAAACGTGGACGCCATTGAGGATTGATTTTGCGGTGCGCGCACCAAATCTCCTCCCGACGTGGGAGGAGGAGCTGTTCCCGCGATGCGAGCTGAAGTGATGACTTGTGCCATACTTTTCTCGGCCAATCGGGTATCAGCAACATTGCTTGAGTCCGCTTGATTCGAGGCTTGTGTACCGTTGCCGCGATCAAGTCCACCGGCGGGCAGAGCAGTCGCCCTTCCCCGCTCTCCCAATTCTCCAAAATCTCCTTGTAAGCCTGCGTTCGGGCGAATCGAGGGTTATCTCCTAGCGGGAAGGTACGGAAACGAGTCTATGGTTACCTGCATTCCATCCACTACGGAACGCCTGAGCTACCTACTGATCTGTATGTCTCCGCGGGAAAAGCGTTGCGACAGACAGTCTGCGAAGCGATTGGCCACGGACGGGATCCATGCTGACCTTACTTCTAGGCCGAGGCGATCCAGTACGGCTTCCAACCGCCGAAGCTCGCGCATCATCGATCGGCTGGCTGACACGAATGCGTTCGTAATATGTACCACGGCTTGGTTGTCTACATGCAAAATCAAACGTTTATCTGTCCGTCTTGTTGCCTTTTTGCCTAGCTGACTTCTCAGCAGTTGACGGATGGCCCTCAACTCTCGACAAGTTATCGATTGTGCTCGGGTTTTTCCAGTTCCAAATGCCCTGCGCCCTCCACTTTCCATATACCCCGGGTAGCAATGGGTCTAAATTGAGTGTACCGCCGTACTCCACGTCTGTGTTATCCGTGTGCATTGCAGCCGTTGCGGCGATGGGAACCGTAGGCCAGCCAGTCAGCTCTTGCCTGCTCAGAGTTCTCTATTTTTACAAATCGCGAATACTCTGATAAGAAAGTCGACAGCGGCCGCGAAAGTCTCGCGGTCGACTGCTTGACATGTTCCAGTATAAAGACCGAGTGTAGAAACGGGCCCCAGGCATTTCAAGCGTCAGATAGACGCATACGCCACAGAAGTGAGACAACTTCTTTGCGGAAACCCATCTCCGACCGTACTTGACATCGCGCAATAGTTTTCGAGCCAGATTCTGCACCTTTTCTAGCTTCCGTGGTGCGACCAAGAAGCGCATCTTCGTACTGTCTATCAAGACCCCTAAGTGTTCTATCTCTGTTGAACCTACCCAGTTCCCTTTCTATGGGTTCCTTCTGAGTCGTAGGGTCTTCATAAGCCTTGAGATTGTGTTTACAGCGCGCGAGCAGTGCCTTGCAGTCGACATGATTCCCCAGGGACACGGGGCTATCAAGAAATCATCCAAATTTGCAAGGACGAAATACTCCCATGAGCGAAGCTATTTTACAAAAGAAGCTACGAGTTGCGTGAACCAGAGCGGAGAACACCCCCATCCAAAGGGCAACGCGACGAACTGAAAGTAGCGCCCGTCTTAATGGAATATAAATCAATCTCGCCTGGATTGTGCGTGTCGGAAATGGCGGTAAGCCTTGTGCAAGTCCATAAACAGACCTCATGCCAAATTGGGAGTCCATTCTGACCGATCCCTTCTTCCAATTTCTGAACTTTTTGGCCAAGTTTATAGCAAATCGGCCCTTCCTGCCGTCGACGGTGTCTTGCCACACGGTGAACGCCGAAGATATGATCTCTCCCTTTGCCATAGCTCGCTGTGCGTGACAGAAACTCACCTTACGATAAACCCCCGCCCGGCAATCGTCGGTTAGGTCCGATAAGGTGAATTCCTTGTCCTCGTTCGATTGCGGGATATCCCCTAGCATGCTCTCGTTCCCGGCTTGCAAGGGAACTTCAGGATTGTCTGTTATCCCGTATTGAACTGCCCGGCAAAGATATTCCAAGCAGCACATACGACGCCATTCTTCTACACGAACTTGAGTTCCGTGCCAAATAGGGCGTCCTTTCCCAATGGCGACTACTTGCTGCCGGCGGCACCACCCTTCCCTGCGCGCTTTGTTGCATTGCTTGCGCTTAGGGTGGCAACCGCTTTCATCAATTGCGTATACATATGAGTCTCCAGCTTCTCCGTCGATTCGACGAGGTCATCGGCCCAGCAAGCTCGTTTCTCTGTTCGAGGATAGGCATGACCAGCTTGGGGCACGTTGAGTCCCGGGCCACAATCCGATAAAATTCACAACGAAGGCCCATCATGCGTAGTCCGTATCGAAAGGCGATTTACGCCCAAACATTGAACACAGAGGCTTTTCATCGTCTTTTTCTTGCGGAGCTTCGTGTCTTAGTGACAGAGCGGCTTCACTGAAAGCCATCCAATAGCCACATGCGTTGACGTAGTTTGCCTCAACTCGAACACAGGCCTCATACTGTTGTGCCTTTCTATGGCCTTTCGCAGCGGCCAATCACGGTGTTCAAAGAACTCGACACTGAACGCCGCTACGCTCAGTCCTTGTTCGTATAGATAACGGGTGAGACCGAAGTTCTTATCATCTCTACAACGTCTGGCAACCATCCAGTAAGGCTGCATCCACTTGGCATCGATTTCGGCCTCAGCCAGAGATTTCCCTTTCGCGACGTCCTTGCACTTGGGCATAAGCTCCTCGACGAGGGAGGCGCTGTTGGAGAGAGTAGAGATTTTTGACGCACAGGCACTTAATACTATGCGCCTTGGCCACGCTTCTTTTGGACCGCACTAGAAATCTGCCTACCACCAGGAATTCTGGGGATTCCCTTGAAAAGAGAGAGGCATACCGAGTAAAATCAGTGCGGTAGCCACCTCGCCACTTGATACTGTACTGTGACGGCTTGTTCGCCGTCGGCGGTTCCAGCCATTTCTGACGGGGGCGGGTGATCCGATAACTGATCCAATCGTACGCGTCGAGTCTTGCCACATGTGGCCAACCTCGCTATGCACTGTAATTAATTTCATCCGCATAAGCGAGACGTCTACGCAGGATGAAAAATGTAGTCAGCTGTTCCCTGAGAAATGCAGTGATGTGGGTAAAAGCTTGCAATGTAAAGTATTGATGGGAAGCCTTCAAAACGCTAGAAAACTGGCTGGAGGCCAGCCAACGGGCACGCCGCCTTTAACATCGCTGCCGCTGCCGCATGACGTAGTGCTACGACTTGTTTGGCCTTTGCGTAGGTCTCCCTTGCCCTCGTAGCGACTTTGCGTGCGAGGTCGGTTAGCAACGCGTGAGCGTCCGGGGTGCCATCCTCCGAGGGTAGAGGTAGGGACGGGGACCAGCGTATTTGTAACGGAGGACGAGATGAAGGACTCGTATTTTCTGTGTTCCGCCGTTGTTGCTGCGTTGAGCGAGGTGAACTGGTTGAAAGTCCTTTACTCTCCTGTTCGAGGGGGCTAGGGGGTTGAAAAAGGTGACATCGAACAAGTCTGTTCCGGCAGTGCGTCCCATTGCGTGAATATCAGGTCTGGTGCGGTGGAGGCTCTGCAGCGGGGCAGATGACTGGATGTCGCGCAGCTTTCCCGAGATTGCTCGCCAATACACTGAGCTGACGGTGGTGTGTTCGGGTCCTTTCGCCTATGTGCAAGCAGTGCAAGAGATGGTGGCCGAAACAATCGAGAGTTGCAGGGCAGTTCCGTTTGGGGCATGGTGTTTCCGAAGGGAAAGCGGGACTTGGCAATAATATTGGAACCATGTGGAGAATTCTCTCGGTTCCATAGTTGTCTTGAGACCCTGAGATGCGATGCAGTAAACCCAATCGTTCGCGCCGGACAGCCCCGTAGAAACACGGAAGGTGTGGTGTCTGTTGTATCGAACATAGATCTCTTCCTGCACCCGGCCGTGGTTAACCGCGAATCGTGTGTTCTGTGATTGTGCTGGGAGCAAGAAGCGGACCGGACGAGGGTGTCAAGGCTAGGAGCTGGGATGTGGAGGGAGTTTGAGGGTGAATGGGTAGGGATAGTGGAGGGAATGTGGGGGTGAGGGAGATGCGGAGTGGTGTGGTTGGAGTGGATGGACATGTAGATCTGTTGCTGCACCCGGGGGTGGATGGGGTCGGATCGTGTGTTTTGTGATTGTGTTTTGTTGGAGCAGAGGGCAGTGGAGGGGAGAATGCTGGACTGGGAGCAAGAGGGGGACCGGACGAGGGTGTCAAGGTTAGGAGTTGGGATGTGCAGGGTGTTTGAGGGTGACCGAGTAGGGATGGTGGAGGGAATGTGGGGGTGAGGGAGATGCGGAGTGGTGTGGTTGGAGTGGATGGACATGTAGATCTGTTGCTGCACCCGGGGGTGGATGAGGTCGGATCGTGTGTTTTGAGATTGTGTTTTGTTGGAGCAGAGGGCAGTGGAGGGGAGAATGCTGGACTGGGAGCAAGAGGGGGACCGGACGAGGGTGTCAAGGTTAGGAGTTGGGATGTGCAGGGTGTTTGAGGGTGACCGGGTAGGGATGGTTGAGGGAATGTGGGGGTGAGGGAGATGCGGAGTGGTGTGGTTGGAGTGGATGGACATGTAGATCTGTTGCTGCACCCGGGGGTGGATGGGGTCGGATCGTGTGTTTTGTGATTGTGTTTTGTTTGAGCAGAGGGCAGTGGAGGGGAGAATGCTGGACTGGAGCAAGAGGGGGACCGGACGAGGGTGTCAAGGTTAGGAGTTGGGATGTGCAGGGTGTTTGAGGGTGACCGGGTAGGGATGGTTGAGGGAATGTGGGGGTGAGGGAGATGCGGAGTGGTGTGGTTGGAGTGGATGGACATGTAGATCTGTTGCTGCACCCGGGGGTGGATGGGGTCGGATCGTGTGTTTTGTGATTGTGTTTTGTTTGAGCAGAGGGCAGTGGAGGGGAGAATGCTGGACTGGGAGCAAGAGGGGGACCGGACGAGGGTGTCAAGGTTAGGAGTTGGGATGTGCAGGGTGATTGAGGGTGACCGGGTAGGGATGGTTGAGGGAATGTGGGGGTGAGGGAGATGCGGAGTGGTGTGGTTGGAGTGGATGGACATGTAGATCTGTTGCTGCACCCGGGGGTGGATGGGGTCGGATCGTGTGTTTTGTGATTGTGTTTTGTTTGAGCAGAGGGCAGTGGAGGGAGAATGCTGGACTGGGAGCAAGAGGGGGACCGGACGAGGGTGTCAAGGTTAGGAGTTGGGATGTGCAGGGTGATTGAGGGTGACCGGGTAGGGATGGTTGAGGGAATGTGGGGGTGAGGGAGATGCGGAGTGGTGTGGTTGGAGTGGATGGACATGTAGATCTGTTGCTGCACCCGGGGGTGGATGGGTCGGATCGTGTGTTTTGTGATTGTGTTTTGTTTGAGCAGAGGGCAGTGGAGGGGAGAATGCTGGACTGGGAGCAAGAGGGGGACCGGACGAGGGTGTCAAGGTTAGGAGTTGGGATGTGCAGGGTGATTGAGGGTGACCGGGTAGGGATGGTTGAGGAATGTGGGGGTGAGGGAGATGCGGAGTGGTGTGGTTGGAGTGGATGGACATGTAGATCTGTTGCTGCACCCGGGGGTGGATGGGGTCGGATCGTGTGTTTTGTGATTGTGTTTTGTTTGAGCAGAGGGCAGTGGAGGGGAGAATGCTGGACTGGGAGCAAGAGGGGGACCGGACGAGGGTGTCAAGGTTAGGAGTTGGGATGTGCAGGGTGTTTGAGGGTGACCGGGTAGGGATGGTTGAGGGAATGTGGGGGTGAGGGAGATGCGGAGTGGTGTGGTTGGAGTGGATGGACATGTAGATCTGTTGCTGCACCGGGGGTGGATGGGGTCGGATCGTGTGTTTTGTGATTGTGTTTTGTTTGAGCAGAGGGCAGTGGAGGGGAGAATGCTGGACTGGGAGCAAGAGGGGGACCGGACGAGGGTGTCAAGGTTAGGAGTTGGGATGTGCAGGGTGATTGAGGGTGACCGGGTAGGGATGGTTGAGGGAATGTGGGGGTGAGGGAGATGCGGAGTGGTGTGGTTGGAGTGGATGGACATGTAGATCTGTTGCTGCACCCGGGGGTGGATGGGGTCGGATCGTGTGTTTTGTGATTGTGTTTTGTTTGAGCAGAGGGCAGTGGAGGGGAGAATGCTGGACTGGGAGCAAGAGGGGGACCGGACGAGGGTGTCAAGGTTAGGAGTTGGGATGTGCAGGGTGATTGAGGGTGACCGGGTAGGGATGGTTGAGGGAATGTGGGGGTGAGGGAGATGCGGAGTGGTGTGGTTGGAGTGGATGGACATGTAGATCTGTTGCTGCACCCGGGGGTGGATGGGGTCGGATCGTGTGTTTTGTGATTGTGTTTTGTTTGAGCAGAGGGCAGTGGAGGGGAGAATGCTGGACTGGGAGCAAGAGGGGGACCGGACGAGGGTGTCAAGTTTAGGAGTTGGGATGTGGAGGGTGTTTGAGGGTGAATGGGTAGGGATGGTGGAGGGAATGTGGGGGTGGGCGAGATGCGGAGTGGTGTGGTTGGAGTGGATGGACATGTAGATCTGTTGCTGCACCCGGGGGTGGATGGGGTCGGATCGTGTGTTTTGTGATTGTGTTTTGTTTGAGCAGAGGGCAGTGGAGGGGAGAATGCTGGACTGGGAGCAAGAGGGGGACCGGACGAGGGTGTCAAGGTTAGGAGTTGGGATGTGCAGGGTGTTTGAGGGTGACCGGGTAGGGATGGTTGAGGGAATGTGGGGGTGAGGAGATGCGGAGTGGTGTGGTTGGAGTGGATGGACATGTAGATCTGTTGCTGCACCCGGGGGTGGATGGGGTCGGATCGTGTGTTTGTGATTGTGTTTTGTTTGAGCAGAGGGCAGTGGAGGGGAGAATGCTGGACTGGGAGCAAGAGGGGGACCGGACGAGGGTGTCAAGGTTAGGAGTTGGGATGTGCAGGGTGATTGAGGGTGACCGGGTAGGGATGGTTGAGGGAATGTGGGGGTGAGGGAGATGCGGAGTGGTGTGGTTGGAGTGGATGGACATGTAGATCTGTTGCTGCACCCGGGGTGGATGGGGTCGGATCGTGTGTTTGTGATTGTGTTTTGTTTGAGCAGAGGGCAGTGGAGGGAGAATGCTGGACTGGGAGCAAGAGGGGACCGGACGAGGGTGTCAAGGTTAGGAGTTGGGATGTGCAGGGTGTTTGAGGGTGACCGAGTAGGGATGGTGAGGGAATGTGGGGGTGAGGGAGATGCGGAGTGGTGTGGTTGGAGTGGATGGACATGTAGATCTGTTGCTGCACCCGGGGGTGGATGGGGTCGGATCGTGTGTTTTGTGATTGTGTTTTGTTGGAGCAGATGGCAGTGGAGGGGAGAATGCTGGACTGGGAGCAAGAGGGGGACCGGACGAGGGTGTCAAGGTTAGGAGTTGGGATATGCAGGGTGTTTGAGGGTGAATGGGTAGGGATGGTGGAGGGAATGTGGGGGTGAGGGAGATGCGGAGTGGTGTGGTTGGAGTGGATGGACATGTAGATCTGTTGCTGCACCCGGGGGTGGGTGAGGTCGGATCGTGTGTTTTGAGATTGTGTTTTGTTGGAGCAGAGGGCAGTGGAGGGGAGAATGCTGGACTGGGAGCAAGAGGGGGACCGGACGAGGGTGTCAAGTTTAAGAGTTGGGATGTGCAGTGTGTTTGAGGGTGACCGAGTAGGGATGGTGGAGGGAATGTGGGGGTGAGGGAGATGCGGAGTGGTGTGGTTGGAGTGGATGGACATGTCGATCTGTTGCTGCACCCGGGGGTGGATGAGGTCGGATCGTGTGTTTTGAGATTGTGTTTTGTTGGAGCAGAGGGCAGTGGAGGGGAGAATGCTGGACTGGGAGCAAGAGGGGGACCGGACGAGGGTGTCAAGGTTAGGAGTTGGGATGTGCAGGGTGTTTGAGGGTGACCGAGTAGGGATGGTGGAGGGAATGTGGGGGTGAGGGAGATGCGGAGTGGTGTGGTTGGAGTGGATGGACATGTAGATGTTGCGAGAGTGGTTTCAAGGGCGAGAGACGGGAAACGTATGGTGGATTGCGAGCAAAGGGCAGGATGGTGGGGAGGTGTGAGGTGTGCAGAGGTGGGCGTGACGGGTGACGGGCAGAGGGCGGATGGGAGGACGAGTGAACGGGCGGGGTAGGGTTGGTGCGTGAGTGAACAGTAGAGTACGAGTAGAGTAGAGTAGAGTACAGGTGGGGGAGGATGGGAGATTGTGTGCAGTACAGTAGTGTAGTGTACAGTTGTGTACAGTACAATGGAGTACAAAAGTGTACAGTACTGTACAGTACAAGAGGAGAGAGTACAGGAGGGTGCAATAGGGTAGTACGGTTTGCAACGGAAAATAACGGGGCGACGACTGGAGGGATGGGCAGGGCGGGGAGGCGGGCGGGAGGGTGGAGAGGGGGTGGAGGGAGAGAGAGAGAGCGGGGGGTGGTTACAGAAGTGTGGGTGAACTCGGGTGGATTTGTGTTTTGTGTTTGTGTGTATGGATTGAGGGGTAGGGATCAACGGTGATTGCATGTGTAATTTGAATTGTGGGTTGTGGTTGTGGTTGGGTGATGGGACATGGGATTTGGGAGGGGGGGGATGTTGGGGTAGGTAGGGTAGGGTACTGTGGATTGGGACGGGTTGGGTAGTGGCTGTTGCCTTTTTTTTTTTTGTTTGGGTGGGGGAGAGGGGGGGCGGGGGGAGGGGATCAAAGGGCGGTGATATGTATGAAGGATGAGGATGAAATGCAAGCGACAATGGTGGGGCTGGGATTGGCGGGAGGCCATAACTGGGTCTCTCACGTGGTGGCATTTGGGGGCAGGCGAGAGGCGACAATGGCAAGGGCAAAAGGCAACGGTAAGATGATGGATGGATAATGGATAATGGATCATGGACTATGAAACGAAAAAGTGGTGTATCAGGATGGCGTCATTGAGACTGAATTGTCGAGTGTTCCACTTGACTTGCTCATCACATCATACTGCACTGCACTGCACTGTATAGTACAGTACAGTACAGTACAGTACAGTACCATGTCATCAGAGCATCAAGATGACCATCAACATCAATATCAACATCACTATCAACGATCACCATCACGATCACCATCCCATCACCATCACCGTCAACATCAACATCAACATCAACATCGAGACCATCATGCTGTACATACTGTACCAGAAGAGTAGTGCACAATACAGTAGTGCACAGTGCAGTTCAAGTGCCCATGCCAAAAGGCAACGCAACGCAACGCAACGCAACGCGAAAAAGCAAAACGCAAACATGGAATGTACAGTACTGTAGTGTGTGTAGTTTACTTGTACTGTATGTACTGTACTGTAGTGTCCCACGTCCCTGAGCGAAAAAAAGAAAAAAGACAGGGGCGGGGCAGCAACACGGCACACAATGCAGCGCCACAAAATACCTTCATTTAACGGGCACTTGTCACCTCCCCGTATTGTACAGTACAGTACAGTACACTAGTCGACCCAGAGTGTCACCCCTCCCCCCAGTTCCATCCATTGATTCAGTACAGTACAGTACAGTACAGTACCTCAACCGATGATCTCGACAAATACTCTACTGTACAGTACTTTACTGTACAGTACTGTACTGTACCCTACTCACATCATCCCACCCTACCCTACCCTACCCTACCCTACCCTACCCTACCCCACCTCACCGCACCTCACCGCACCGCACCGCACCGCACCGCACCCCACTCTTCCACCTCGCGTGACCTCCCCCCAACCCACTCGCATACGCATCTCGAGAGGGACAGGACAGTGGAGGAAACGTCCAAACGTCCACCGCCCGCGCCTGCGTGCCTGCCTGCATGTTTTATTCCTTTGCGGCAAACCGAAACTCGCAATTTGTGCTGTACAGCCTTGATTGATTTTTGGGTTTTGGCTTGCACGGAATTGTTTTTAATTCACATTGTCGAGTCATATCAATTGAAACCGGTCGCGAGTGTGTTTTCATACGCAATCACAGTACTGTACAGTACAGTACAGCAACAAGTCGAACAACCGATGGATCATTCATCCACTGTCCATTGTCCACTGTCCACTGTCCACTGTCCACTGTCCAAAGTCCAAAGTCCACCGTCTTCCGGCCGACATGGAGTGTGTGGTTGGTTATGAACGGTAAAAGGATTATGTGTGTGTTGCGTGGGCCCACTCTTTACTGTACTGTACTGTACTGTACTGTACTGTACTGTACAGTAATATCTTGGACACCGCCGGGACGGCATGCCGTTCCAAATGGAATAGACAAGACAAGACAAGACAAGACAAGGCAGAGCAAGAGCAAGAGCAAGAGCAAGAGCAAAAGAGAGATCATGTCAAAAGAGTAGAAATTTCCAGCATAATCCTGCCCTAGATCGCTCCCGTTTCCCGCGTTGGACTCTTTTGTCCCAACCACTTTTTGAATCCCTGTCTCTCCCTCCCTCCCTCCCTCCCTCCTTCCTTCCTTCCTTCCTTCCCATCCACATTCATTCATTCATTCATTCATTCACACACTCGTCTATATATATGTTACAAACCAGCCTCTTCTTCCTCTTCCCCATCTTCATCATCACACACACACACACAACTCTTTCAACCAATATATATATACACACCCCTTCCCCCCATCCACCCTCACCCTCACCCTCACCCTCACCCTCACCCTCACCATCCATCCACACAATAACACAAAACAAAAACAAAAAGACAAAATGCCCCTCCACCTCCTCCCCCTCCTCACAACACCCCTAGCCCTCCTCCTCCTCCTCATCTCCCTCCACTTTTCCCTCGACATCCTCTTCCACCTCCTCGCCTACCTCCGCATCAATCGTCGGCCCACCCCGCCCCCAACCGCCCACACCTTAACCCCAACCGCCCTCGACCTCAAGCACACCACCGCCTTTATCCTCCTCTCCTTCCCCTACCACTGGCACGCCCTGCGCGGCATCTACCTCTCCACCAAACGTTACCTCTTCCCCACCACCCGCGCCCCAATCCTCCCTACCTACCCCGTCCGCTACCTCCTCGAGTGCTCCTTGGTCAACTTTGTCACCCACGCCCCCGATATCGGCCCACGCTACTTTCGCCTCCATCTCCCCAATTTTCTCAGTCCCATCGCCCCGGGCCGCAAGCACTGCTCCTTGCTCGTCGAGTTTCACATCGACCACGCACTCTGCTCCAACTTTCAATACAACGCCTTGCAGATCACAAACTCGGCAGAGCAGCTCAGTTTGCTCATTCTCACCGCCGCCACCGCCACACATCCGGCCATTCACAAGCACCAGGATCAGCACTACTCCCATCGTCGACGCGCGGGAGACACTTTTGACAACCTGTTTTTGCACGGCCCGTTGTTGAATGAGTATGCCTACTTTTATGCGGGCCTGCTCTTTCGCCATGGCCTCCACTGGTTTGCAACCGTCTTGCACGAGAATGCTATGCGCGCCCAGCCGCGACGCCACGATATGCACACCTATCGCTTGTTGATGCCGCACTCCAGGTATGTCCGCTTTGCAATGGGCACCAGGGGCATTCTGTTCCAGTTGACCCGTATGCATCGCGTGCCCGTCGATCCAGAGCTGTTTTTTATCAATTGTGTCATTCATAGTTTGGATCATGTCTTTCCACACTATTTGGACAATGTGTATTTGGAGCATGAGGTCACCTCGGGAAAGCCGTTTTACAACTTGGTCCGCTCGTTTTTCTATGATGCCATGGGCCGCTATGAGCCATTCGAGACAAACTATCTCGTCGACAATCAGCATCGTCATCCCTTTTACCGCGATTTGTACAAGGGATTTTCCAAGATTGACAAGGAGCTTGCAAACTGGGTCACCCTCTCCATCTCCTTTTAGCAACCCACGTCCCCGTCGTCTGTGTCCGCCGTTTGTAGATAGTCATTTTTGATTCTCCATGTAATAACACAACCCCCTCCCCTCCCCTTTCTCATCCACTCTGGTCTTCCAAACCCTGCCCTTGCCCTCGCCCTCGCCCTCGCCCTTGCTTGCTCTATAACTGTCCCAGTAAACACATGCACCGTTTTACCCACCCCATCCACCACCCCGCTCTACCCGCAATGCCCTCTGTGTGCTCAAGAGGCATCCGATTGCCCGGATCCACTGTCCCCCCTCCCCAAACCTTGCCACCCGCATGCACATCCCACTGTCTGTCCACTCCAACCCGCCTACCCTGATCCTTCCCCTGACCCTGACCCTGACCCTGACCCTGCCCATTACTGCCACTGCATCCACCCAGCACTACCCCATACCCGACAATGCCCCTCCCTCCCTCCTTTCCAAAAAAAATCGCCCCGTCCAAGCAAACGGCTATTGGTCGTTTTGCATTGGCTGCCCCCCTGTTTACCCCAGCAAACCATAGTGCAGTGTTGTCATGATTGGTGTCATCAACACAACATCACATAGATCTACACCTGTCTCCACTTGATAGCACACATACATACAGTACCTAAGTACCTACCCATTCACATCACACACATGTACCACAACCTACCCCTTGTCCTGCACACCACTCTACTGTACATATTACCGTACTGTACCGTATGTCCATCGACGTGCGCCGAGTCACTACCCCCCCCCGCCGTTCCATATCCGCCGCGACTCGACTCCAACTGTCCCGCCAGTCCAAGTCTCTCAAGTCAAAAGTCCACGTCCATATCCAGGTCCATCTATGAAAACCGCATTTGATCTGGCGCCCCGGCCCCCTGGTTGACCCCCCCCAATCACTGTCAGGTCAGGTCAGGTCACATCGTCAAACCGCCCTCCAGCCCCCGATCACATCGTCACATCGTTACCCCCCCATCCCTACCCTACCCGCCCGCCCCGTACATGATTCAACACTCCAACACATGAACATTACACTACACGACCACTGCTCTGCACTCCTGTGGTATCCTGGTTTAACGGCCAACGCAACAGCAACAGCTACAAACGTTGAAACAAACCGACACCCGCACGCGGTCGAATCGTCTCGTCGCCTCGCTTGCTTCAATCAGAGCACCCACCCATTCGTGGCATCATGACATCCCCGTGTTGATTTTCTCCCATACAGACTCGTCTCATCATCTCATCTCCCCGCTTTTGACTGTCCGAATATCTTAAACCGCTCACGCCCCAATCAGCTCACCTCAGCTCGCATATTCCTATTGGTCAACCTTTCGGAAACACTTGCACAGCCCGTAAAACCAATGGCTCACGCAGAAAATCTTCACGAAAAAGTGTGCACGGGAATGCATGGCCATTATCATTTTCAGTATCATTTTCATTTTCATTTTCATTTTCATTTTCATTATCATTTTCATACATAAACCAAAATGCAATCCATCATTCCACCCTAGACCGCTAGTAGCTAATTCACGTTCTTTCCTATTCCGAAACAAATTCAATCGCCCACTTTCCAAAACATGATGACCCTCTCCCATCAATACATGTACCCCTTGGTCAACCCTCAATCCTCGCATTTCAAATTTCTCTCGTTTCCTCTCTGCATCCGTACTGTACACAGTACGATGCCGCCTGCAGCGAGCATCACAGGACAGATCGACGACCCTCCCTCCAAACCACCCTTACATGTATAATTGATCCCCTGTTATCGCCGCCACCCACGGCACAAACCTAGACAACCACCCCATGATCACACAAATTCACCCACCACACCAAACAAATCTTCCCCCCCCTCCTGCAGCCGTGGACTAGTCTAGGAAACCCACCCATTTCCCTCCACCATCCAATCCAGTCAGTCTCCCTTCCAATCACGCCCTCACCGCAACTCTTTGACAATTGCCAAACCCTGTTCCAGTCATGTAACACGTCCACTCAACATGACGCCCTCGTCCCATCAAAAGTATGCCCCGCTTGCACACCAATTCTCTCTTCCCCGCCCGCAGTTTCGATCAAACCTGCCACAGATGACTCACCCCGTTGCCTAGATTCTTTTTTCATCCCCACCTTGCCCTTGCCCCGCGTTTCTTCGCAAATCCTACTCGCCAACCAGGCCTCCCTTTTCTGCCAAACCAATCATTGTAGAGTGGAGGCACGTCTCGCCCGCACATGATCCAAAACATGCAGCGTTTGGAAAGACGCGATTATGGATTCTACATGGCTGCATTTCCACTTTTGCACAGTAGCGCTCAAAACGCTATCCTAGTTCCACCCTTTTCCAGCCGCTCATGTGCATTGGCGATTGTGGTAGCCCCTGATGATCCAAAAGGGGCTTGTCCTATTCACTTTCCAAAACGTCCCATGAAAGGACACGGTTATGGAAAACCATTGTCCATACCCATGTCGTCAATTGCTGCAGACAGTGCAAACTGCTGCTTTTCGATAAGACACAGTTGCCAATAGCCACTGGGAACAAGAGCGGTCGAAAATCTACGTCTGCATGTCATGCGGTGCATTTGATATCATTGCCGAGCGCAGGCCCGCGACAATCGTGTGCCGAATTGCGCAGCCGTACGTCCGAGGTTGGGGTAATTCATGGCTGCCGTCGCGAGTGTCGAGCTGCAGGCGGAAGCATGATTCGTGCATCCTGCACCTGAGAGGCTGTGCCGGTTTGCCTCATGCGATCCGTTTTCTAAAAAAAGGCAGGGAAGGAGCACAGGAAACACACAGACAAACATCTCTTGTTTGTCCACGGTTTGGTGCTTGGTTGAACAGGTGCCTTTTCGTACGGCATCGTGTGTGCAGCGGTGAATTTGCTAGCGATACCCTTGGAGAGGAATGAAGGGTGGTGTACTGTAGTGGGAACGGAGAGACGGTCGCATGGGATGGATTGAAAGCGCGGTTCGGCGCAAGACATGGTTCATCACATGTCTGTCACTGGGGGGTGAAACAGGTGGACATGCATCGTGACGCTGGAGCAGGGCGGCAACATTTTACAGTAGGGGATATGTGAATTCATCAATCAACAGCGACATTCATGGAAATAGACGCTACTAGAATATGTAAGTCGATGGTGAAAAAGTCCACTGCTACAAGAGGGCTCGGTCGTGAATTAATGAGGTTGCAGGAAACTGGAATTCAAGGGGCGGTTGCAGGATGATTTACACGAGAGTATCGTATAATACGGTTTCTGAATTAAACTGTGGAGGGCGGGTTGAGGTTCATAGAGTTACAGGGGTTTTCAGTCAGGTGATGTTGAGCAGTTGGAAACGTTGATTTGCGGAGAGATTGATTCGAGACAGACGGTTGGGCGGGGTAGGGAGCTGTCTTCCCAGAAAGGAAACTTCTTGCAAGGGGACAGATGACGGGTGGGCAACGTTGTGGGGTTTCTCAACAGAACAGTTTTGTAGAAGAAACCTGATTCGGTACCATTCTGATAACATGTCAAAGAAGATCTCTCTCTCTCTCTCTCGCTAGTCATTTCGGTTTACTAATTAAATCGAACGAATCATTTTTTGGTTCATTTTAATTTTTTTGGTTTCTCAGTTCCTTTATCAGCACAGAAACAATTGCACAGCTTTATTTTTCACATCATGTCTAAAAATAAAGTACTGCTGTAAAACTCTCCTTACATCCTTTCCGAAAAATAATTACTTGCACCTTTGTTCATCCATTATTTGTATGATTCATTATATCACCTTGAGCCGCAGAAGATGTTTGTTTTCACAAAAAGTTACCACAAGGCTCTGCAATGTACAGCACTCCCACTCCCGCACTTGAAGCAGTTTTTTTTGCTCATCCAGTGGAACGAACAATCAGCTACAATACCCAACTCGTCTCAGGACATACGTGAATACAGCAGACCCATTACCAACCATTATCACCTGTCCTGCGAGGCATCATCCGTCATTCATTCCCATCATACTCATGCGATATTCCGCAATTGCCGTATGGACACTCCACGGGCCACTTTTGTTCGCAACTTGAACCCGTCATGACCAATTCGACGCGAGGTAGCCCCGAATTATTCATTCCATATTCCGCAGCGCAAGCGACATCCGGAATCACTCATACCATATTACTGCGCATGTCACTGCTCGAGTAAACGAACAGGAGAATACAGTAACACGTACCAGGCTAGCTCAATAAAGGCAACGGGTTGTGAGTGGCAGGTTATGTGAATTAAAAACTCAACGAGGTATTCGAAACTTTTGCAGTGATCCAAATCAATGCATCCTCTATCAGCAAACAGCCAAGAAAACAATCGGCGTATCCGTCGACTCATTATGTCCTTGAATATCAAACATACAAAATACGAGAAAGCACTTTAATTGCTAGAAAACATTATGCTACGCATTGATCCAGGCCCCCGTCGCTTCAATTGTCCATGACATGGATCATAAACAAATATTCCACAGTAGGGGAATACGGGACCTATTGTAAGGAGATGAGCTTTTCTGTGCAGTACACTGCGTGACTCATTCATTCCGTATTACGCCCTCTGTCTACACCTACCAGCGCTCTGGTAGGTAGAAAAAATAATGGAATCAAATCTTCATCCATCCAGCGGAGAGCATTTCTATTTGATCCTCATTCCGATTCCGCTGGGTCGGCGCATCCTTATCAAGATATTTTGAGCACTCATTTTCTTAAACCATGAAAATGACCTTACTCCGATGTGCATCTTTCGGCTACTGTACGTACTGTACGGTACAGTACTGTACAGTACTATACTATACTGTACAAAGCGTACACCGTACGTACTGTACTGTACTGTACTGTACAGAGCAGTAACCGTACCACGAGGCTACAGTATTTCGCAAACACGAGTAACCCGAAATTCCTCTAAAAATACTGTACCGTCGAAAACTGGCAAGGTTAGAGCGGTGCTTACCGAAAGGCACGCTGCCGCGGCCGTAATGTCCAACGCAGCATGCCTGCTGGCCGGCCTCGGGCCAAGGGTGTAGGGAAAATCAAGAGGTAGCACTGGTCACCCTCTAGGATATTCCGGGCCACAACCGACCATATCTTTCAAATAGTAAAGCCCACCCACATTCCTCCCCAAAAAAGGTCAAGCTGCAAAGCACGGACCATGATAGTTGATTCAATAATCACTACAGCATATCTGGTCTCGGAGATCAGGTCCGAGGCACTATGTATATACTGTACTGTAGACTACAGAGGGTCACTAAATGCAAACTACAGTAGGTATGCAAACTACAGTAGGTATGCTACTGACAGTACCCAACTGTACGGGTGACTGCACTTGGATGGCAATACACGTGTATATGACACGTACTGGTTGAACCCTAATAGTCATGCCTAGTGTAATTTTCGCCTATGTACTGTACGTATAAAATTCATCTGTAAAAAATTCAATACACTGCACAATCAACTTTCAACAAAACACACAAAATTCCAAAAGAACAAACCAGTCACCTTTTCTAATTTTTCCGACTGCATTTGGGCACAATCTGCTCGTGATGACTCATCTTAGCCACATTAGGCCTCTTTGCAGCCCTCGTTGCTTCCCTCTTACACTCCTCATTTCCCTAGGCGCTCGTTTCGACCCGTTACCAAACTTGAACAACTAAAAGATACCCAATTACTTCAAAATACTCTCAAAAAGGCGCACCTATCCGTACACTTCGCTCTGGCCCATTCAAAACCCGCAAAACTGGAAAAAAGACTACCCCACCTTAGACACCACCCAGTCCTTCTGTGTTGTACTTTGCCCTCAATTAAGGTCACTTTCTCTTCATCCAATTCAATTCCCTCGCCTAATTGGTAATATACATCCTCAACCGCCTGAAACACTAGAGATCTTACTCCTACAGCACCACAGGCCCCGCACCATCCCTTATGTACTGTATTCTACGAAAGACTCCCATAGATAAGAAAAATGGCGCTAGTTCCCATGCAACTATTCCCTTGGGCCGATCTGCGCCCATGGGAGACATCTCTTATGCGTTCTCCCATACCCGGACCCATTAATGACCTCATTCTGATCGGATGTATCTTCCAACAGTAAAACACTCACAACTTCTCCGATGACATCAATTATCTTTGCCTTTCCATCCGTCATATTTGCTTCCTCAAACCCGAACACAGGACAGCTTACAGCCCCAATGTGGGCCGCCTTTCACTTTACCCACAGACTTGGATTCATTGCTACTCAACTTTTTGGAGCAATAGCTCGTCACTGTTCTTCACACCCTGTTGTGGCTTTCGGGACCGCTGCACTGGCTAGTACCCATTCATTCCCCCTTTGGCACTGCCGACAGCTGCAAAGGCTCTGTTGAGGCATGAGAGGAGTTGCGCTGCTAGGAGGCTGCTGTTCGGGGCGGAGTATGGTTTTTCGAGATCAGCATCCCCGCCTAGACTACGGTTCAGCCCTGGATGACGCTGATTGTCAGACTGAATACTGTTCTTTCCACCACCAGGAGACTGATTATTTTTCTCCATAACAAACGTAATCTTAACTTAGTTCCGAGACCGTATCTCTGCCCTTGTCCTTTGCGTCATCCGACTTTGTGATGCAGATGCTCCACGAGTTCTCATGTTCTACTACTCGACGGCACAGTTTCCGGATCCGTCACCTCTTCAGCTTGACTCCTTCCAAAGCCTCAGCAGTGTCAGTCCCCGACGAGACGTTGGCAACCTTATTTCCATTCATCAATGCGCTATGTTTGGTACCAATAGGATGGTCGGCCACATCTCCATCACTTCTCTTCTTGAGACTGAACTCTTTTCCCAGTCTGCACTACCGCTGCGATGCAGGATCTATATCTGTCGGCAACGGTGGGAATTTCAACGGATAAAAAATTCGGCTCCCTTGTTTTGACATCCTGCAGTGAGCACAGACCGCAATATGAGCATTGTTAAAACTGCAAATCCGCTTACCTCTGATTTCACTACACCCTCTGGCTGTCCTGATTCCCAAAATTCTTGCACCTCAAAATTTTTATTTTGATATTTGGCAGGCCTTTGATCTAAATACTCTGCGGAGCGCTGACGACAAGTAGGGAAGACTTTGCAGCGGCCCTGAGACAGTTAAAGACTGCAGCGAGAAGTTTATAAGAAATTCTTGTCTGATGGAGCGCACATAAATACAAGAAGGTGGGGATGTTACTCAAAAGAGAATTGATTTGGTTCTTTACTTTTTGAAAAGTGCGGTTCGGCTATCCCCCGGTGTATGTGATAGGGGTAAATCGTCGGGAGAAGAGATACTCAGAAACAACAACCCCAAGAAGGGGGTGTTGCAAGCGACAAAGGTGCTACCATAGTATAGTTGAACGAACAAAAAGGATTGGATAAGGAAGACAGTTGAGAGGGCTAAAAGCAAGTATAGAAGGAGCAGGATCTACTACTGATGCTCTGTGACCAGAGTAGGAAAAATGTTTCTTGGTTCTGAAGTTGATTCTCAACCTCCTACTACTCGGGACCTGACTTGAAGTTGTCTGCCAAGTTGCTTGATCTCCACAAGAGAAAGGAGTTTACTCAGCTTATTTAAACTTTTTCGCCATCCCTAAAGTCTCAAAGGAACATACTAAAAACCATAAAATGCATCAAATGGAATCGTGTGAACGAGAAAGACTAACAGAAGATACTATCAGGATAAATATCTAGATTCCCTCCTTAATATCTTAGTCCTCTGGATCAGAGCCAAAAAGTTCCCCCAAAATATCCATTCCACCCAAGCAGTCCCCCAAAATATCCGCGAACGGCTTAGAATTCTCCATTGCCTCCTGCGAAATATCTAGACCACTGAAGATGCCATCCAGCTCCAGAGTCGGGACCACCTGGTCCATATTTTCCGCCCCCTTCCTCACTATTCCAGCATTTTCCATGTCTCCCTCCCCCTCTTCCTCCTCTTCACCCTTCTCTTCATCTTCGTCAGAAGAGTCAGAGATCATAATTACTCCCTCAGTCTCCCCTTCTTTCCCCATGGAGCCCCCCCACTGTTGTACAATAGTGGCTCTCAGGGGCCCACCCAGTCCTCCTCTTCATTCTCCTCCTCTTCCTCTTCCTCCTCTTCCTCTTCCTCCTCTTCCTCCTCCTCCTCTGCCTCTTCTGCCTGCTCAAAGCAGTTACGGCGGACCCACTCCCGAACGCGTTCCCGGTCCGAACTTCTACATTAATCGTCGTAGTCGGTTGTACCATTTGCCATTAGGGCCAGAGCGTTAAAGGGACGGCGGCCTCGGGATGACTTTGCGATGGTGAGGGACGGGCGAGGGTTGGTCATGTTGAAGGCAAAAAAAAGGTTAAGCCGATGGGGGTAGTTGATGGTGGGGGAGTTGCCTCGACGGCGATTTTGGACTTTAAATAGGGCAACGTATTCGAAAATTTTCACGGCCTTGGACGAAATAAAAAATGTGAAGCAAGGCCACAGCTTTGAATTTGCATGCGATTAGGACAATAACTAAAGATCTGCTTGATAAAATATCGAAACTGAATTTGGAGGACGAAGCGGATCACGAGTCGAAAGATTCCTATTCTGAAAAAGGAGGACCAAAATGCTCAAAGAAAGAAATAGAAATGGAGTTGCAAAGTGAAATTGGAATCATGAGAAAAATACGTTCTATGGTTTTGTTCCTGAAAGAAAATTGATGGGAAGAGTTGTTTTTGGAGAATTATGGGGGAGGGAGAAGACAATAGTTTGTGAAGGGGACCACTCTCCTACCGAAAGGACCGTTTCCGTACCAAAAGTATGCTAGACACGTTCAGGATAATGGGTAATGTGAGTCATGTGTCTAAATGGCTGGCTCGAAGCCTGTCAGCAGGCCTGATGCATTGGAAATCACTGCTGCTGCCGCGTGCCTCTGGGTTAAAACCGCTCGAACCGTCCCGTATGTCTCCATTGCCCTAACAGCCACGTTCCGCGCCACGTCGGTTAGCACTACGTAGGCGTCTGGGTGCCAGACCCAGAGGGTGGAAATAGGGATGGGCATGAGTCTGCTCCGTGCGGAGGTCGCGATAAAAGATTCATATCTTCTATGCTTTGCAGCCTTTGCCGCGTTGAGGGATGTGAGCGGGTTAAAGGTGCGTAATCTCCTGTTGGTTGGCGCGAGTGGGCTGACAAAAGTGACATCGAATAAATCCGTGCCTCCAGTGCCTCCCATTGCCGTGATAACTGGCATTGTACGATGAAGGCCATCCCTGGGCTCGATGGCGGGGTGACGAGCAGCTTTCTGCAGGTCCTGGGTAAGAAAGTGAACTTGGCGGTCATGTCTTCGAATTCTGCCTCCGTAAACACAGTGCAGGAGATGATCCACGAAGCAGTCAAGTGTTTCCGGACAGTTTCTCCTCGGGCACGGTTTGTCCGGAGCGAAAAGCGGAACTTGAGAGCAGTATTGAAGCCATGTCGAGAATTCGCGGGCGTCGATACTAGTCTTCAGACCCGGGCACGGTGGACAGTACGCCTATTCCTTCGCCCCTGGTAGCGCTATCGAAGCGCGAAAAGACTGCCTCCTTGCGTCTCCGAGAGGTATACCGTCTTTCACAGCCTCATGGACTGCTTTCGTGAGTGTCTTTTGCGAAGGTGTTTTGTTTGTGCAAAAGGCACTGAAGGGAAGAATCCTTGACTGTAAGCAGGATTCATACCAAAGCCGGTGAGCCTACACGGTGTCTTCATATGTTGTGAGGCTCCTGATGAAGGTTGGCAAAAACTTTTCGCACAGCCCGTTGGAGGCTGAACTGGAGGCCAGAAACGCAGCACCTGCGATATCTTTCGCGGACGTGAATCCTAGTCCAAGGGACGGTTTTTTTCTTCTTGAGTTACTCAAAACGTATCAGACAGAGATCGGTACTCTGATACCTCGAGCAAAAACAGCCAACATTTGTGTTTTCTCATAGGGGACTTGAGATCGCCTTATTTGTGGCCATTAAACTTACCATCACCTCCTTGGTTCGAATGTCGAGAGAAATGGCCTGTACACATGTAGTTGCCACCACTTACAGTATCCACTATGGGCGGGTCACATTGTCTACTTTAATCATCCCACGAATGTCTTCAATTAGCACCCTTTCTAACCAAGTCGGTTCGTCAATATCATCAGCTTCAGCAATTCTTGAGCGAAGAGCGGTTGATGCGATTTATTGCGGACGCGAGCCTGGCCACTTGAACCGGTACCGGATGCAATGCCATTCTAGTTCGGTCGGTCCTTGTGGGCGGATAACGGTGAGTGCAAGAGTCTATGTCAGGCAGACTAGGTGCCACGGCGCACAGTCTCTATGTTTTCTGGAACTGGCCGTGCAATTTCCTGCAAGAGACTGGCTTTGCATAAAGGTTAAAACAATTCAATGCTAGTAACCGCATTGGGAACGTCTCTAGGGATTATTTGCCCCCATTACATGCGAACAAGGACCCAGTAGGAAGTTGAAATCACGTCCTACCAAGCGGGTCGTGCTGGGGCCCGGTTCTCCAACACCTAGGAATCTTCGCAGCTATGTGAGGGTACTTAGACCTTCATCTTTTGCGCTTGATGTGGTTAGTGATGAAGTTGCGTCCCACAGAAAGTTTGTGGGGTTCTGATGTCCGACTTCTGCCAAGCGTTCCACCCGACTGGTGTAAACTTCGTGTCTTCGCGAGCCTGTAACTATTTCCATTGCCGAGCATCCTACTTGATTAGCTCCCGTTTCTTATTTATGTCATAAAGGCGAACCACGGCCTCATATAATTTACCTTCCTCTGTAAACCTCATGATCTTTAATAATTTCTTGAATAGGTTCCTTTGAACTCAAATGCAGGTCCCTCCTAGTCTTAATAGTGCCAATAATTAGTTCTAATTAGTAAAAAGAGAAGCTTTATCTACCTCAAATTCCAAGAGGAGATCTTATTTACGTCACAGCAGATATCACAGTAATAGCTTATCCGGGAGCGTGCTAATCACGCGGATATGTTCGTGTAATCTCCGCGCAAACATCTGGAACGTGATAGGCCCTTTCCAGGTGACTTTGATTCCCCGAGCACCACAAGCATATTATACCCCCCTCCCAATGGGATGTAATATTAAAATATTTACAAGAACTACTTCGAATCAATCCATACAGAAGGAGTCGTATTATATACTGGTGATTTCAAGATTTCACCAAAGATCGTGACTTCCACCGCTAATTCTCCATCCTTTTCTATCCACAGCCTCAAAAAGGCACCCTTTAAGCGCAAAAATACCTAAGTTTGTTTTTTTTTCCATTTCTAGCCCGCCGATAATAAGTGTTCTCTAAAGACATAATATGGTATATCTCAGGATAAGTAAAGGTAGCTTTTTTTTGGGGTTCTTTGTATGGTAAAAATCATTCTCCACCGCCTCTTGACTAATTTTTCTGCTTGGCCCTTTGGGGACTGGCAAAAATATAGTTACGCCACTCTTTCGAACTTTTTCGGTAAACTGTACTTCCTCCTTCGTAGTAACGGAATCGTTGCTAAATGACTCGCGGATTTAGCTTATTATTTTGACAGAATACTGGCCATTCATTATTATTTCTTCCACCATGAGTTCCTCCTTTCGAGCCACACCGGCCGTCTTTTGAGACACCGAATCTTCTACCGGTGGTACAATATTTCATGGGCATTTTCTGATATGTCATGACTTGGATTCGATCTTGTTTCTGTAAGAAACATATTAATTATTTTTAGAGGAAATTTAACCTCCTACTGGAAATTATATGGCCCTGTCCTATATGCACCTGTACTAACGTTTCTGGAAGACGTCTAATCTCTGCCCAGACAAATTACGCCTTTGAATACTCATTTTTTTGACAGAATCTCCTACCTGTATAAATTGATGATGCGCCCTTTTTTGAAGTGCCTACGAAAAATCCGAACCCTGAGAGTCTGCAAAGTGTATCGGCAGACTCACCACGAACATATATCTTCTAAAAAATGACGATGTTTTGCTTTAACGACAGAATACCGTCCATTTATCCCAAAGAATTTCCCAGCTTGATTATAACCTCGCCACTACCAGCGCTGGGAGTCGTGCTGGTAAAATCGGTTTTATGTTAAAACCTAGAAATCAAGCTGCTAAGCACGGACCAGGATATTTGGTCAAACAATCACTAATGCATTCCTGGTCTTAAAGAGTAGGTCAAGGGTACTCTATAAAGACCAAAATAGGGCACTGGCCAGTGTCTATCTGGCCATCTTCATCATATGAGGACAAAGTTTTTAAGTAAATTCTTTTTCAATTTTTTCAAACAAATAGTTTAAACAGTACGCAAGCTCTATCAAAACAAACTTTTCAGTAATTTTAACCCTGGTCGGAGTAGGCCCCACTTTCTGCAGCTCGAATAAATTCTATTTTAGTGTTCACTTACCACATTTTACCCTTTCAGTACTTGCATGTGGATGCTTTAGCCAAAGTATAGTATTGTAGAGTTTTAGGCTACTGAGAAACAGCTGTAATTCTATAGTTTTAGGGTATCTTTTCTATCAAGTAGTTACGGGACCTTAAAAAGTTTTTCTTACCGTAAATACTTGTATGATAAAAAGATGTGTCCTCTTATGAGGGCAGTGTTGTGGCCGATAGACTCCAGGTAAGCTACTGTAACAGACATGGAGCTTTTTCTGGGACAGTGTATTTATGGCTTGCATTCGCCGATTTTGGAATTGGCTCGTCATGGACGACAATTCTGCTATATTTTCGAAAATCAGTACTGAACGAAGTAGGCAATTTGTACAGTTCATATTATGCGAATTTATGCAGATATGCAGTACTGTACTTGTCATTCGTAATTCTATCCGAACCTATGCAGTAAAGTAGTAATATGCAAATAGAACTGTGTTTTCCCATACAAATCACGGAGGAACAAACCTGGATGGTGTGACCATCTGGTCGGGTGGGAAAGGAATATCGGGCTTGGGGCGGGCGCGCCCGCCCTCTTCTGGGTTCAAGGCCCGATTTTGCTCCACAAACCTTTTTGTTTGGTTCAAATAGAACACAGTAATGTGTACCATTGTATGCAATGAGTTATTATTCTGAAGAGTGATGAAATACGGATCTGGATAGTTACGTAAATAAAGAATAACTATTTATAAATTTTAGGCGAACCACCGAAATCTGTGGCAAAATCTTTAGAGAATTACTAAAGAAAAGGAATAATGCAAATGACAAAGATTTATTGATATACTATAAAAGATTTGCAAGTCTTTTCTTCGCAGCTTTATTTTGCTCCAAACGGTTTCTAGTTATCCACCTGCGTTTTGTTATAGTTCTCGGTAGGAAGAACTGTTCGTCGTAGCGCTCGACGCGGTCTTGGGCCTTCAACCTAGCAATTGCATCCATCCAGGTCCTTTTTCGAGCTTGCTGCGCATCTTCTTGCGCTCCTTTTAACTCCCCATTAAGCTCCTTCTTCGCTTGTTCTTCCCGCCTCTTTTCTGCCAGGGATTTCAGCACTCAGATGAAATCCAGACGGGATACCTCAATACACATTGTGGTGTCAACAAATCCAGCCTTCACTTTAGGATCAGGAGGACCTTCCCGCATCATTCGAACGGTATTCATCCTTGTTACATTGAATACGGAGCTGATCCACAGGACCAGCAACATAGGACCCAAGTTTATCTGAATTGCGCTTCAGAAAGCTACAAAGCAAGATAAGCGAATTTAGTCTGGCATAGGCGTGTAGAAGCTTTTTCATTCCATGCTAATTCATCACGGTACTGAAGTGCAATGTCGCACAATTCTTTATTTGCCAAGAAGGACTTTATTGCCAGTATAAGTGAAACACGATCAACACTTTCTTTCTTTTGTTCCAACGAGAAAACTGGAGCATGGTACGGCCTTCCCGAGGTGATAAAGAAAGAACCGTTCTTGTTTTGCTTTATCTGTAGTTCTGCCCGGTTTCTTCAGCGCTGAATTTTTGATTTTGAAATCTTGATGAGGCCTTTGCCCGTGGTGACATTGACGCTACGACATGACTCGCCCGCTTGGATTTTTTTCAGTGCTTCGAGCAAGGCGCTCTGAGCTTTCATGGACATCTTCTTCGTCTAAAAAGGGAATATTTCATTGCTGTGTTCAGATGTGTATCTGAATTTGAAGGTGAAGGGATCAACGAAGAAGCGACTAATAGGTAGTTTCCTGTTTATTAAGTATCAAAGATGAATTTAACCAATGGATACAGTTATATGACTGTTTCATGTTTGTGATTAGAATATTCATTTTTCGCAAATTTTTTATAGGCCTATTTTCTATTACCAGTTTCGCGGGGAAAATGTTCAAAGGCGCAAATTGGGCCATTTAGATCCTATTCCTCCAATTGAAACCCTTGCTTTCCCAGTTGTCATGATAATGACTCCATTGTAAATATTTTCTCTAGGTGTAGTGTTCTATGCAAGGTTAGTTGCATATCGCAGCGCTTCCAAAGATAGGGGACTTGCAAGGAAGGGAAAAATGTTTTGCGAAATTGTTCAAAATTTTTTTGAGTTTTAGGTTTTTTTTACCGGGAATAACTTTTTACTGTCCCGCAAACAGCTCCCGCAATGTCACTGCCAGTATAGCACACTACTGAAGGTGTTACTGTAATGCAATTCGCTGAGAATAAACGTGTATACTGTACAGTGTGACACATACTAATTGAACCCTAAAGTACAGTACAGTGCAGTACTGTACTGTATTACTGGGATGGGGGAGTGAGCGGTAGTTTCCAAGTGCAAATATTTGTGTATGTTATATTTAATTATTTATCTTTTTGAGCGCTACTGTAGGGAAGCGGAAAAAGGCCCCTACGGCTACGGATGGAGATGGCTCGAAAACGGCTTGATTTTTGATAATATATTCGCCGGAAAACCCGCTATAAACCATCGAGAGGGAATATTAGACTACGCGCCCCTGACCAGGTTTCATTTCGAGACCTAACATCTTCAAAATCTTGCGTGTAGAGCGCTGCTACATAATTGAAACGGTAACATGCGAATCGGACTATTCCGAACTGCGGTATAAACCACAGCCCATTCTCAAATTTGATCAGCTCTGTACTGTACTGTACTGTACTGTTCGGTGCAGTACAGTATAGTTTGAACAATGAAAAATGCGGGATTTTGCAGTGGTGTGTGCAGATAGGAATCGTTCATTTTTCTCCTGCCCTCCGTCGCACCAGCAGTTCCCGCCAGGGGACGGGGCTTTGTACAGAAAACGGAGGTATTTGTTATGTGGCTCACAGTGGCCCGTGTCCTGTGGCCACAAATTATGGTCCCGAGAGCCATGTACAGTACTGTACATGGCCACAAATTTGGGATACGAGAGCCATGTACAGTACTGTGCATGGCTCTGAGCCACAAATGGCGTGCACTGCACAACAGTACAGTAGAGGAGCCTCAAAACAGGCGAATAGGGGGGTCTAAGGGCAACTTTTTATGTTTTACTAGGAATTTAGTAGCAATTTGTGCGTTTTAGTAATTTGCGAATCTTTATATAAAGGCTGGTCGACCGGGGTGTGAGCCTCGGTCGACAACAACAAGCCAGTACCAAAAAAAAACCCCACACCCAAAACCTCAACTCCAGAAACCCCCACTCCAAAACCCCCACACCCAAAACCTCCACTCCAAAACGTTGCTGTCCAACTCCTTGTTGTTCTATAGGCAGTGGTGTCCCTTGTCTCCTTGGACTTACGGTGTGCATACCGAAGTTCAAGGGGGCAATACCCATTATACTGCAGGTGTCCCTTGTCTCTTTGGACTTTCGGTGCTTAGCTTGAAGTTCAAGGTGGCAATACTCTCAGTGACTGCGAGACTCTAAAAACCTTCCTGGAACTTCGGGGAATGGCTTGAGGATTAAGGAAGCCACTACGGACCGAGAGGGATCATCAGAGGTATCAGGAACTTCGTCGGAGGGAAGAAAGGGAAGGCCTCGTCAACACGCCCACCGAAGGGGAGAACCCTGCGATCACAGCTTACCCGAGGCACCCCCTGATTGAAGACGATGCCGAGGAGGGGTCCGAAGAATCCGAACAGGTCTCCATCCGGGACGGGCCTCCTTCCCAAGCTTCTAGCTACTCAAGACAACCCCCTCGTTCTGCTCATCCTTCGTCTCGTCCGTCTCATCGTACAACAGCCCTCGGGTCTTCTTCCGTGGCTACTTCCTCCCGGGCCCAGGCCCGCATTGACCTTGTCTGCACCACAGCTTTCAAGGTCGCAACCGATCGGGAGAGGAGGGAGAGGAACAAGAAAGGCAAAAAGCCTAAGTTCCGCTGTCGCATCTGCGACATCGAATTTGTCAGTTCCGGACAAAAAGCCGTCCACGAGGCTGGCGGGAGGCACCAGACGGCAGAACAAAGGTTATGGGAAAGCAAGGATCCCCCGCGGTGTACTGATTGCAACATTACTTTCGCCCAGGAAATCGACCTAGGGACCCACCTGCTCAGTAACAAACACCGTAGGAGAGCATTCTTCCTCGCTGAGAAGAGACGTAATTAGAGTATTTTATTGAACAAAAAAAAAAAGAAAGAAAAACAAAAAAGAAAGAAAGAAAACAAAAGAAAGAAAGAAAACAAAAGAAAGAAAGAAAACAAAAGAAAGAAGGAAAACAAAAGAAAACAAAAGAAGAAAACAAAAAAAAAGAAAACAAACCAAGAAAATAAAATTAGAAGCCCTCAAATAGAGGTGCGAAAGAAAAACAGAACCCCTTCCAGTGCTTAACAGGAAAGAGCACTATTAGTATTTACTCTAAGCTATGATGATACCTCAGCAGCGTGTAAGACATCATAAGCGGCTGGTTTATTGTATCCGACGAGCAGCCTAGTTTATGTATTTCATCATGCAGTCTGCTTATTGTACAGTACGTACGGCATGCAAAAAACAGAAGATATGTTTAGGACATAAACTAATCAAATATATAGGTTTGTGAAAAGCTACTGTAATCATTCATAATTTCTGTTCAGGGAGACAGAATGTATTGTATTCAATGCTCAACCCGCCCCACAGCACCTTTCCACTTCCCAAAGCTTTTTTAAAAGCGGTTCCGAAGATTTATCGAGCAAGATTATCGGAAGATGTACGGCATAGCGTGGCTATACGCAAAGCAGCCATTCCGCCAGGGTGGTCTCGGGCTCATCCCATACACTTCCATCAACGTCATCGCCTACATGGGCTCAAATCTGACGAGCATGCATCTCATTTCGCGACTTCTGCACACAAACTCCATGCATTTCGCCAGGCATCTGGCTCCATCCTAGGACACCCTGGCCACGAGTTTGGACCTCCCAGCAGAACTAAGATTAGATGAACTGTTGGCACGCCTCAACTACGCCGACCAGAACGCAGATCGCTCCCTTCAAGAGGAGATCACACGTCATCTCCATCTTTCCCGCCTCTCCCTGCTTCACACATCGGTCCTTACCACCTCTTCTTCGTACCGTTTTACTAGGCTGGCCTCGATGGATGGAGGCTTCTCAGCACTGACACGAGCCGAATGGCAGAAAGGAGAACCTCTTGTTGGCACGCGAAACTGGCCGGTTCATGTACGGATCCTAAGCGTGCAAATTTGAAGACAAGCTCCGTTTCTGTTCGTGGCGTTGTCTTATTCCCGTGGAAGCACATTTTGACTCAAACATAGGTGAGAAAGAACTAGTACATCCAGCATTGTTTGAGTTGCTTGCGACCTGCCCAGGCTGTTTTGCTTCTCTGGATGTGGAAATGTTGAGCGGTAGGGCGGTGAGATGGATAAGGTAGAAAGCAGTGTCTACTTAGAACGGTTGACGGCAACTATTTCGAAACGCTCAGAACAGCACTAAGTAGTGATGTTACTGAAACAGTACCTGTTATTGTACCGGTAATATATTTTCATGTCTTTGAGGCCCGTGCACGGGAACAGTTGCTGAAAGTGACCATTCATGTCTGTCTGATCGGTTTGGTGTTCAAACTGTACAATATGTGACCATCCTACGGAATTTGCAATTGAAACGCTGTAAACCGCGGTTTAAAACAGTTCGTAACAGTATACCGTAGGAGAAAATCTCCAATTATTTCATTACTGTAGCAGGAATCAGAGCGCTAACTGGACTGTCCCATCCCATGCGGACCGTTTAAGGCAGCACAAATTAACAACCGCTTGCCAACGTTCACATTTGTTACCAAACCGGACCATTTGTCGGTTCAAACCGGTTCATAATCTGTCCCATCGAACCATGTCCATCCCATCCTACGGCCACCTAGGAAGTTTGTATAAAAGCATGTACCTCTCCGGTCCTGGACCGGGGAGGACATTAGACTGTGGAAGCACAACTTGGTCAAACGATTCTAGCTGTCACTTTGAGATAGCCGCAACATGAAATCGATTTTACCGCGTTAGCGAAAAGTATTGACGCATTTTATAAGAAAAATCTATTGCTTATTATCCAAGTTCCGATCATCGAGACGTGCGTCCACGATTTTGAAGAAGTCGATTTTTGCTTGAGAAAACCAGCTGATAAGAGAAGCCATCGAAAGGAATCAATCAAAGTATATACAAAAGATACACAACTTACAACAAAAAAAAAATTCGCGCCCTCGGACAAGGGGTCACCCGCCCGGCGAAAACAAGACGCTTTATTGTCGGGCAACTCCCATTCGGAAACCCAAGCTGTTCCGGCAGAAGAAACGGCAGAGCAATGCTAGTCTCCTTTCGCAGGGAACGCGTCCATCCAATCCACTACAAATGGTCTCGCTGAGGTGAGAGAGAGTCTGGAGAAGTTCTCAGTGATCACAACAGCGCTTTCTGAATCCCTCAACGCGAGCATGAACTACACCGCGGTACACACCGTAAAAGTAGAGAGCAACCCCGATCAGGATTTCGGCGACAGAAGGGAAGGAAACCAACTAGATGTTCACAACCATTCATGTCGCATAGAAGTTTTACAAGGCCGAATTAGAGTCCAGGAAGTGTAGAAGAGTTGGAGATGGCTCATTCTTGAATACTAAAAGCACCTTTACGCGCCTGTAAGGCAAGTTTTCCTTGCGTGAAGTAGACCAGAGGAAGTTGCTATCCTTTTTATTTGATCAAGAAACCAAGGGAGTATACGAAGATGTTGCCAAAAAATATTTTTGGGCTCCAATATTATTACTTTGGGACAAACTCGAGGAACTATTGCGCAGTAAAACCCAGCTTGCCGATTTATACGAAAAGTTCTTCACAATCCAATTTCAAGAGCGACGCGAGTCCCCTAAAATGTATATAGAACCGATAAGATATGGAGCCTGTGATCCTCAGATCCCTGTAACCAATAAAATTCTGGATAATCGTTTTAAGACAGGCCATCCATCCAAATTAAGGCAGGAGGCCATGATATTAACTGGAAGCGTTGATTCAGTCGTCACTTTAGTCTCTCGTCTGTTCATAGACTAGCAAAAGTCCTTCAGAGAAACTGTTTTTGAAGTAGGCGAGCCATCAAGGTCAGTACAGGCCCCATACGAACATCGAGGAGAGCTGGTGAAGTTTTCCTATTGCAAAAAGCTAGTCCACTGCTTTAAAGACTGTCGCTGACGATTGTACGACTTTCGCTCTCAGTCCAAGCCAAAACATCCGGCTCGAGCCCCCCGTCACAGAATTAAAACTGGGTAATGAGCACAGATGGCAGACATTCACGAGCGCGTGTATGTCTGCAGCGAGCCGATTCTGCCGCAAGGATCTGAAGGAGAGGCAGTAGCGGTGACACTACAGGTTTCTGACGAGTGTCTTATAGTGTAACTGGACACAGCTGCACTCTCGATCTGGATAGACGACTTAAGGGCTCGGATAAAAAAAAGTGAAAGTATCCAAATTGGTGAGGAAGTAGCTGAGTCCGCCGATAGACCCCAATCGATTTCACCGGCGCTAGAAGACTCAAATTCAAGTTCTGGAGCCTGACTTTCACAGAGAAAGTTGGGATTATGAGAAAGGTTACAGGTTAATCATTTGGAGAAGATTAGGAGGTCCAGAGTACTCTTACTCTACTTGGCGCGAAACCAAGCGTCTATAAAGGTCGGGGGACGAATACCAGAAAGACCTCTAAGGATCAGGAAAATATCTTCCTATATCAGGTTGAAAGAAGAAGTATAAGCTGTAATTGAGGATTTTGACGTCGATAATGTGATCCTGGAGATGAATCTTAGCGAGTTTTCCAAAAACGAAGCAAAGTGAAAAGCCTTGCGCGACCTTCTCTGGGAACAATGGGCCATATTCAAAATTCCGAGAAAATTCGTGGCATAAAGCACAGGCAAAACTCCTATCAAATGTAGAACCAATCCGTAAGCCAATGAAACGACATCCTGCAAAGGAAAAAGAATTAGAAAAGTCAGCCATGGAGAAACTAATGAAAATGGGAGTCCTGAAGCCGCCCTTATCCCCTTTTGCAACCAATAATGTCTTTGAAAAAAAGAGAACGGAGAGGTGGTCTGAGCTACCTCAGAATTCCGGAAGCCCATTGCGCTTACAGTCACAGAATCTTACCCCATGGAAAATACGAGGGAAATTATGTATTGGCTGGCCTCAAAAGAGGTGTACTCCGTATTCGACCATAACGATGGGGTCTTCCAAGTTGAGCTACATCTAGACTCCAGCTTACTGCATTCCGAACTGTCGTTGGACTCTTACAGTACACCGGGTTACCGATGGGAACAAAGAATACTCCAAGACTTTTTCAGCGCGTAGTCAACAATATTCTTCTTTTCAACTGACAATGGAATGATTTCATGGCATTTATGGACAACACAAGTTTCTGCACTATCGCAGAAGACTAGCACTTAGAATCTCTTGCAATTGTATTGCACATATTGCTAACAGCAACATCCCGTCTCAACCTATCCAAGAATGACTTCAAACTTCGGCGTGCAAAGGTCCTGGGCCATCTAGTTGATCAAAGTAGGTTGAAACCATCGTATCGGTACACGAAGACCGTAAAAAGCCTGGTAGAGCTAGCCTCAGGTGACGAGCTCGTGAGATTTCTGAGACTGATGAACTTCTTCGCGGACTCCGCGGATCACTTTGCTGACACTACAGATCCCCATTTCGACGTCCTGAAAGGACCCGGGGTTTCCATGAAGAAAAAGCACGGACAGCGGCTGATAATTCCAGATTGAAAAGAACGCTGGGAAAAAGCGCAGAGAAAGGCATAGAAAGAGCTGTATGACCAGCTATGTGACTCAGTAATACTAGTCCTAAGGAGAAGAATGGTAGAGAAGAGATTCATGACAGTTGCAGGTCCATACGGCCTCGGAGGAGTGCTTCCCTAAAGTTAAAGGAGGAAAATGGCAACCAATATCATTCAATAGCCTCATACTTCAAAAGAACGAGAGGGATCATGCGCCAGGGGAAAGAGAGTGCCTGGCTATGGTACATGAGCTCCTAAAGTAGAGGCAATATCTCCGTGGGGGGAAGTTCATAATTTCCACGGTTCACTTTTCTCTCAAGTAGCTCCTTAGCCTGAAAAACCATCATAAAAAGCTAACTAGATGAGAATTAAAGATAAAACACTGTAATATCATCGTCGAGGATCAAAATGGACCAGAATTAATCGGTACAGACGCCTTGAGTATGGGCGCTGTCCACAAGCCGCTTTATCAAAGATGATATAGTGAAATCTCACAGGTCAGCCTGTATATAGCTGAGGAGATGGCGGAAAGAGAAAGGGTGGTAGCATTCCTTTAAAAGGGAGAGTTTGAATCCGGTGGGGAAGGAGAAGAAAGCAGATCTGCACAACCAATCCAGTTGGAAAATCCAAGCGAATGATATATTGGTCTCGAGTATAGAAAGGACTTTGGAAACGTGTATCAGTTCGCAATAGAAAATAAGGTGTTTCTCGTCGACTATGTAGGCTTAATACGCTACTTTGTCAAAAATGAACTGCCTGTTGTAGTGCGAAGGCCCTTGGTGACCACAGTACTCAAGTGGGTACATGATTCAGACCTGACCGGGCATTATACTTTGAGAAAGACTTTAGCCAGACCTATGCCCAAATACTAGTGGAGAAGCATAAAAAAGGACACCGAGACCTATATCAAGAACTCCTTAACGTGTACGGTACCCGAGGACAGGCAAACTGGCAAGCAGGCTCACCTAGACTCTAAAACGTCGGTGTTTCGTAATAGCCAAAGCCATCCGGCCAAGAAGGCCGAAACAATCAAAACAAAGCTGATTGAAGAATTTGTCTCCATATTTGGACGAATAAATCATCAATTGTCAGACGGGGGTCCAAAATTGACCGGTGAGGTGATAAAAAACCTAACCGAGCAGTTGAGAATCAGGGGTATGAAGACCTATACCACGCAAACAAAATCCAATGGAACGGTGAAAAGATGGAATTGGAAGCTTGCGACATTGCCAGTTTAGTTCCCCTCGGACAAAGCAAATGGGATGACCATATGGCACTGGTATATTTTCGATACAACACAGGCCTTTTCGCAGCAACTTTTTCGACCCAATACAAGTTCATGCTCGTAATAGAAGCGTTCGAAGCTTGGGGAGAAGTAGATACAGCCTGTCTTCGAAATGAGGCGGAGGACCTGGCTGAAAGATTGTACTCGGTGCACAAACACCTACTCCAAAAGGGAAGAAGGTCAAGGGGAAGCGCCAAAAAAGAATACGACTAGTGTTTTAGCCTAAATACTTTCATTATCCGTTAAAGCGTGCTACTCGGAGCTCAGCAATTCCGAAGCAAAGAAGATAATCAAGCCCTGAATAGGACTTTAATTGAATGCATATGCAAAGTCAGATACTTGCTAGAGTATGAAGCCTGGAATAATGACACAAGAGCCCATGCTAGCAGCTTATGGAAGATCAGAAACAAGGTTCGGGAGTGTGGCGATCCCGAGATGGGAGTGTTTCCAGACAGTCTGGGAATATTGGATAAGATATTGGATGTCTAGCTCAGAACAAATCAAGGAAGCGGAAAGGCTGTAAGGTACTCCAATGTGAAGCTAAGTGGCAGGACATAATGCTAATGGAAACTAGAGACAGATTTACCTAAAGCGGTGGTCAGACTGTACTACCTTCGCAAGGACCGAGGTAAAGGAGGCAGAGGAAGACGACTTATAGAATCACGAATGAAAATCGACGAGCTTGACTTGTTGCGGACTGAATTAGACTCCAGACCCCTACAGACCCTGTAGATGAGTCCCGATTTCATCTCTAAACTTAGCTTTGCGCTAATGAAGACAAGGCCGGGTATTTTCGCATTAATGCAAGGATCCGTAGCCGACACCCGGCCCCCATCATGAATCGCTGGGTAACGCGTAATTTCAGACGTCTGACAAATATCTGCACGATCGAGACGGTTGCAAGTGATCCGACGTATTCCAAGGAGAGTAATAACGGCAAGCTGTGTTTGTTCCTAAAGCCAAGCCAGCGTCTTGTGGAAAATTGCGCGGACAGACCGACGGAATCATGGGCAATGCTCCAAGTCACCCGGTCTACGATACTAGCCCGATTGAGATCACCGTTATCCGCCCCGAGGGACTGGTCGACGCAGCAAGACAGCAAGCGCCGCTTTGGATAAAATCGCCAGGATCGCGTCCACAACAAGTCGTTTGTCAAGTCTCGTCAATCGCTCGTCACCTACAATCCATATGATCTGATGGCATGAAGCAAGGTTGAATCTCAGGAGTGCTTCCGCACAGATTCATGGTCCTTGCACCGACTCCGAATGGGAGCAAGCCTGCCTTCCTATTGCCTACGGTGGTCTTGGCATTCCTCTCGCTTCTTCACTCCCTGAGGCCGCTTATGCGGCTTCGATGATTGATGTTTTCAGCCGTTTCTCAGATCTGCTCTCCTTCTCGGGAGACCTACACCTGGAGGAAGTGCCTCGGGTCGCGATTTCTTTATTATCTACCTGTTATCCAGATCTTTCTGGCTCCCTTTCGCCAACTTCTCTGTTTCAGCGATGTCAAACGCCGGTCCGCGGCGAACGGCTCCAGTCTTCTATCCCGTCTGAGCTTCACAGTTCGACGTTTGATAGGATCTTCCGTTCATCCTCTGACCGCGACAGATCTCGCCACATATCCGTCCGTGAGTCGTCCTCCTGTTCCGCTTTCTCAACTTTACCGTACCATCACCGCGGCACCTATCTTTCCTGGCAAGCCTGGATAGTCGCTGTGTCTCTACGCCTCGGCCGCGCGATTTTCTCTGGTCATGATCGATGTCCGGTATGTGCTCGCCGTTCCAACGACATCGCCCCGTTGCTCCATCCCCTGGGCAAACATGACCTCACCCGTAAGTACGACGATGGGCAGACTCGTCGCCATAATGTCTTGCGCAACGCTCTCCATGGGTTACTGTAAGGAGCTCGGAATTTCTGCCCTTCTTGAACATCTGCTTCCTCCCATTCCCCCTTCGTCCTCTCTCTCGTCCGCCCTTCGCATAGATCTTTATATCCCTGGCGCATACGGCCTCGACCCGAAGGATATCGCTTTGGATGTCACCGTTGCCCATCCACAGGTCACTTCTCGCGTTTCCCAGTGTGCCCTATCTGGCGGCGTAGCTGCCTCTATGGCTGAACGTGCGAAACACACGCTCTACGGTCTAGTCTGCCACACGAATGATATACGGCTTCTTCCTGTTGGTATTGATGTGTCCGGTGCCCTTGGGGCCGAGGGTGCGACTTTCTTCCGGCGCCTTTCTACGTTCGCTGCTGCCCGTCGAGGCACCACTCCCCAATGGGAGCTGCACCTCCTAATCACGCGCTTTGTTTTCTGCTTGAATGGGTTGCAAGCGCGTCAGGTTCTCACCAGACGCATTTCCGATTAGTTTCTCTCTCATACCCCTTCGCATGTTAATTTCTTTGTCATCCCCCTGAGCATGTTCTCCCACTGCTTTTTCCACATATATTACACATATTACTGTGTCGGTATCCCCTTTTTGAGTTGATTGCGGTTGTCTGGAAAACCATGGGATAGACCGGATATATCCTCCAAGAGTAAACACCCAAACCTTTTCCCCTTTTTCCACATCCCGTAAATACTTCACGCACAAAGGAGTACGTCTGGGCACTATAAGCATACCAAAAGTGAAGCACAACAAAATACTGCACGTAGAGGTTACAGTAGTGCTGGATGTATAGTGCTCCCTGCCAGGTGCTGTAAGCATACCAGAAGCACAGCACAGAAGGACACTGTACGAATGTGCTGTTTACAGTACACAACACTTGGGGGGTTGTCGATTGCCAACAGAGAACTAGATCCTAACTCAGAGGGTTCGTCGGGCTGCTTCAGTGTCGAAGCTTTGACCTCGCTATTATAGGAGCAAACTGATGTGCACAAATTCGCACACGAAAAAATTTAGATGAGGACCATAATTGTATACAGTATTGGAACTGGGAAGATATTTTTACAGTTTTTGAATTTGCAAGATATTTTTAATTTGGGTGAGTGTGGCAAATTCATCGGTTGATTTTTTATTTTAGGACACGCTGTCATAGTGGATGTCAGTACAGTTCTAGGTTGTGGGTGATACTACGAGTGACTCTGAAAGGTCTATATAATGGCCACATCAATTCCCACCCCTGGCCGATGGGTGGCTGGCATGGGTATGGCACCTAGATATTTACCTTGAGGAAATATCTTCTAATGGTCTCTCTGGTTCACACGATTCCCGTGAATGCGTTTTATGGTATTTAGTATGTTTGATTGAGACTTTAGGATTAGCCGAAAAGTCTATATAAGCTGAGTAAAGTGCTTCCTCCTTGAGAGGTCAAGCAAGTTGGCAGACAACTTCAGGTCAAGCTCCGAGTAGTAGGAAGTTGAGAGTCAACTTCAAACCCAAGAAAACTTTTTCCTAAGCAAGTCGCAGAGAATCAGTGGTAGACGCTGCCCCTTTTATACTTGCTTGTAGCCCTCTCAACTCTCTCCCATATACACTGCTTTTTATTTGTTCAACTATACCACGGTAGCACTTTTGTCGCTCGCAACACCTCCGTCTTGGGGTAGTTGGTTCTAAGTATCTCTTCTCCCGACGATTTACCCCTATCATTTGGTACTCTTGTGGAGGGGGTTGCACCCGAGGTATTCGAGTTGAGCAGTCTTAGGGAACCATTCGAGGGATTTCTTTTCTGTAATTATGGATCTCAACGCTGCTCGTATAACGTTCACAGGGGGCAAGAATGAAGACGTTGAGGAGTTTCTCTATACATATGTCAACGTTGTGATGCGTGAGAAGAGCGATGAAGAGAAGGCCGAAAGTATCTTCGCCTATCTTCATGGTGACGCAAAGCACAAATATAAGGCCAAGTTTATCAACGGGTGGTCTCTTAACGGGAATGGGCGTAACTTCGGTGAGGTATGTGAGTGGCTCGTGAAAGAATATGCTAAGGAGGTAGAACCAGATGAGATGATTCGTACCGCCATAGAGGCCCGGCTCAACTTCGACGATTTGTTAAGCTCATTGGTATACTTGTGTGATCTCTATGAAAAGGCTGGGTTCAACGCCCAAGCCAAGTACGGAATGCTGCGTAAGGCGGCGATGGGGGATAAGCGGCTCTCCGATTTCCTCCTCATCAAGGGCCCTCACACTTTTAATGAACTGAAGGGTACCATAGTAGAATTTGTCAAAAATTCGGAGACGTTTCAGTCACTGAGTGAGGTACCGAGGGAAACCCGCACATCGGTGTCTATCGTACATCCTGAAAAGAATTATCAAAGGCCAGCGACTAGCGCAGCAGCATTGGAATCAGTCAGGAGCGATGTCAAAAACTTGGAAGAAAGGTTGGAAACCCGATTCGATAATCGACTTGACATGATAACCTCGCAGTTGGAAAGCCTTACTCTTACCATTAAGAAGAACCAGTCTGGGGCCCCCAAGGCCGCAGAAGTCTGTTCCTACTGTCACAAGCCTGGACACTTTGCAAATAGGTGTCCTGATAATCCACATAGAAACACTCGTTGTGGAAAGTGCGGCGATATGGGCATCATGAAAGTAACTGCTGGTCTAAAGACAACAGAAAAGCAAATTTATCGGACGCAAGGAGCGAGTCAGGACCAGAGATGAAAATCTTACAAAACAGAAAGGATCACAAGTTGACGGATGCCGGTAACGTATCCATCGCTGAAGAAATCAGTCAAGTCAATGTGACAAAAAGGGATGGGGAAGGGAACATTTTATCGAAGAAACCTAGGCTAGATTATGGAATGCTGGAACATATCCCAGCACCTGTACCTCCTCGAACCAAGAGGTCTGATCAAGTTGTTCCAGGAGTTGGAGTCACTCCGGCCAAGAAGACGAAAAAGAGTAAGAAATTTAAGAATATCCCAAAGGACGTACTAGAATATGTGAAGAAGTACAATTTGGTGGCTGAGCTTGCATCAGCCCCAACTGGGATAACGTTTGGTCAACTTTTGAGGGGCGACGCAGAGGACGCGAGGAAAGAACTCAAAAAAATTATCAGGTCTAATAAGTCCGCTAAGGGTAAGAAACTGTTTCTTCAATCGGCCTCGACAGCACCAAGACGTCTTAAACTAGTACCAGTCAAAGTATTGGGAATGCAAACCCAAGCTCTTTTCGATTCGGGCGCTGTTCCAAACCTTATTTCAGAAACTTTGGTGACAGATCTAGGTCTTGAAATTATTCCAACTACTCGAAGAATAACTGTGGCGGATGGAACCGTATCAAAATGCATGGGCACTGTTGACAAGGTTTCCGTGTTCTTTGGGGACTCTAAAGTTGATTTAGACTTTCTTGTCATGCCTGATCTCCCTTTCGATGCAATCATTGGCTGCCCTACCATGGAAAGACTAGGGACCTGCATTGACTTGGGCAACCAAATCGTTTCAGTTAATGTTGACGGCAGAACCGTGAAGATGCCCCTGGATTTCGACAAAAGCACACATCCGGTAGATTTGAAAGAAACGGACAGTGAAGATTTCACTTCTAGCTATGACAGCGAAGATTTCGAACCAACTAACACTTTCGGAAGTGGAGAAGGGTACGCTCGGGGGATACTGAACATGGCATGGGATGATTATGATTCTGGGTTTGAAACAGATGAAGACTGGAATTCTAGGGTAGGTGTGACACCTGAATGTGTTTCTTTTTGCGATAATATCGAATCAAAGGACGGAATTCGGAGCATGAAAGAAGATTACAATTGCAAGGAAAACAGGAATATATCGGATTCCATATCTGAAGATGTGAGCACGCCGGAAAAGGTCCTTCAAAATATTGAGGTTGAGAATCAAGAAGAAAAAGGGCGCCAAATGGCAGAAATCCAAGGAAAAGTGCAGCACCTTCCCGCCGCCGCCTCACTGAAAATATCCGACATGTTAGCATCTTCCGAAGTAATTGCATGGAGTGTATCAGATTTAAGACAAGCAAGTGTACCGGTCACTCACTCATTTGAACTTACCGATACTCAACCAATTTACCACAGGCCTAGACGTCAACCGCCAAAATATGACCAATTTATCTCAGAGAATGTTACAAGTATGCTGGAAAATGATATTATTCGGCCAGTTTCATCCCCATGGTCATTTCCAGTTGTGGTCGCACCAAAGAAGGATGGAAAGCTGCGTTTTTGCGTCGATTACCGACAACTGAACCAGAGAATGATACCCGATCGATTTCCGATTCCGAACATGGAGGAGATCCTCGAGGACTTGAAGGACGGGAGATACTTCACCTCAATTGATCTTTACACTGGTTATTGGCAGATTCCATTAGATGAAAAATGTAAGGAAATAACAACTTTTACCAGCAAAGCCGGTACATTCAGGTTCGAAGTGATGCCTTTTGGTCTCATGAATGCCCCAGCTACATTCCAAAGAATGATGAACGAGGTTTTGAAAGGACTTCCATTTGCAAGAGTTTATATCGATGATGTAGTGATATTCTCAAAAACCTTGGATCAGCACATATCGCATGTCAAGACTGTGGTGGAGAAATAGATGCGTACAGCCTGAAAATTAAGTTAAGCAAATGCTTCTTTGCGAAAACGTCTATCCAATTACTCGGTCATATCGTCGATCAAGAGGGAATTAAAGTGGATCCAGAGAAAACGAAAAAAATCAAGTTGGCACCCAGGCCCGCTTCAAAGACGGAGGTTCGAAGCTTCTTAGGACTGGCCTCATATTACAGAAGATTTATCAAAGATTTCGCCAAAACTGCAGCACCGTTACATGCCAGCACTACGAAGAACGGAAAATTTTACTGGAACAAGGAAATGCAGACTGCATTTGAGGAGCTTAAAGATAAGCTATGTGTCCCCCAGTGCTCATGTACCCAGATTTCAAGAGACCATTCGTTGTGGAGACAGATGCCTCAGAACGGTCTTTGGGTGCCATTTTGTCCCAAAAAGACGAAAACGGAAGACTACACCCTGTTCAATTCGCAAGTCGCACTCTGAATGATGCGGAAAAGAGATACTCAGTCTGCGAGAAAGAAGCGCTAGCTGTCGTCTTCGCACTGAAAAAGTTTCGTGTTTACCTTTTATCACTCGAGAAATTTGTCTTGATAACTGATCACCAGGCACTTAAGACAGCATTCCAAAAGAAAGATGTACATCACCGCTTGGCCCGATGGCTCGACATTTTCGCAGAATATCGGTTTGAAATTGTGTATAGGCCCGGACGCAATAATCAGCCTGCCGATTACCTATCCCGCTTGAGGGATCCATTGATTCCAAATGAAAAAGCTTCCGAGACATCGTCGGAGTTGCCGAAGTTCAAGTGCCGATCGATAACGAGTACGAAGCTTATATTCACGGACTTATTAAATTCCTTGATGGACTAGAAATGAGAAAGGTTGATCTCGAACACAGAAATTGGGTACGCAGGAACCAAAAGGCCTTTACATTGTGGAATGGGAAACTCTTCCGACACACAAAAGCCGGTCCTCGACTAGTGGCCCCTTTGAAAGAAAGAATCAAGATCTTGAGGACTTTTCATGATGAGTTAGGGCATTGGGATCTCGAAACAACCAAAAAATTCATTACGGAGAGATTCTGGTGGCCCAGTATCCATAAGGACGTCTATAATTTCGTGAAAAGCTGTGACAACTGTCAAAAATTCACTCCGATACGAAAGTATAAGACAACCCTAAGCTTTCCAGTTTCCGCTCTCTTTGAAACCTTCTCAATTGACTTTGCCGGCCCATTCAAGGAAACCTCTTCCGGAAAAAATATCTCCTTATAGGGGTGGAACATCTTACTGGATGGCCAATAGCAGTTGCAGTTGAGGAGGCCAATGCTGAGGTGGTCCTGAGATTCATCGAAAAAGAAATAATTGAACCGTTTGGTCTTCCAAAAAGGATCATCTCAGATAACGCCCTTTGTTTTACTGCAACTTCACTGCTTCGTTTCTTGGAAGAGAAGGGGATTCAGCTGAAGACAGTTCTCGCATACGCTCCTATGTCAAACGGTAAAGCGGAGAGGATGGTTGGAACCATCAAACGAGCAATATCGAAAACTATGTCGGAGAATGAAATCCAGTGGGAAGATGCCTTACCAAAAGTGTTATACGGCTATCGTCGAAGAAGAGGAAGAAGCGGACGGTCACCATTCGAGCTAATGTACGGAAGGGCTCCTAGAATGTTACAGAGAGACATGGAAACAAATATTATCGATGAAGAGAGTAGAGAAGTCGAACTACTGGCCACTGAAGGCTGGAGATCACACCGCGCGCTAACACAGACAAGAAATAAGAATGAAGAGCCTCCAGTCCAAACCTTTTCAGTCGGCTCTAAAGTACTTGTAGTACATGGGAAAGCAATGCAGCAGGCTGTGAAGTGGCCGGCCTTCCAAACAAAGTACTCGAATCCTTGCGTCGTCACGGAGGAAAGACACCCGCACTATAAGCTATGTTCAAGCTCAGGGAAGAGATCAAGGAGGGCCATCCATGCACGTCGTCTAGTCCCTTACCATCAGAGGCCTGAAGAATTCCTTCTCACACAGGACTATGCGCAACCACGGGGCATACTCATCTTTAACTATAGAATGATTCCTATGGGAGGAAAAAGGGCCTGGGAATGGATCATCTCGATTACGCGTGACTACTACGAACTCCACGTAATCGTCCATTTCTACATTAATATATGCCTATGTTTTCGTACGTTGAACGGACCATTGCTACCTCAAGAAGATTTCCGACTATTGATCAGAATTCTATTCTCATTCCAAAACGGAAGGTTCACGGAAGCAGGTCCAGAGTTTGTGGAAGTCATATATCATTACTCTATAGGAAGGTATGGAATGGTAGCTATCGGAGACTTGTCGCAAACATATCTGAACATTATCCGTCCGGTTTACGTATTTCTTAAGAACAACCAAGATGTGCGACTGAGAGGTTACAGCTTGCCCCCTGATATGGAATATCGACTGGTCCCATATCCTCTATGGGAACCTTACGTTGCTCCGCTCAGAAACACAACCTCAGCCGAAGACCAGGATCCTCCCGAGGCCGTGATGATGATACGAGCTGGACCATCAAGTGATCGGGGCGGATCATCGAAGAGGGCAAGGCGTCGGGAGCAGCGAGGAAGATCGCCAAGAAGATCGCCTCAAACACCGCCTAGTCTCCCAGGGGGAAACTATGCATCCTTAATTATTGGACGGCTACCAATTAGACGTTGGCTTCGCGAAATGACAGAGGACCCACGAGAAGCAGAAGTAATTTCCTTTTTTGCAATTAGTATTTGCATGTGCTTCCAGACCATTCACGGGGCGCACCTTACTCGTGAGACTCAGTCCTTATGTTGCGAGTTTTTTTCTCCTTCAGATACCCGTTTCTGGACCCGTTGCCAGAAAAGTTTGCATACTACGTTTATTACCTCACATTTGGAAGGTTTGGAGAAGTGAAACGGGAGGAGCTCATTAGAGAACACTATGAAACCATACGCCGAATCTACGAAACTCTTGACCAAGGAGATGAGCCGGTCATCGCACGGTACACACTCTCTCATCATATTGGAAATGAGCTACTACCATATCCTTATAGTGAACCCTATACTCTCCCTGATGAATGGATAGAACTCCCACAAGAACAACAAGAGCAGTGACGAGCCGGGACGTTCGTCTTGAGCGGGAGGGCGTGATGTGCGCAAATTCGCACACGAAAAAATTTAGATGAGGACCATAATTGTATACAGTATTGGAACTGGGAAGATATTTTTACAGTTTTTGAATTTGCAAGATATTTTTAATTTGGGTGAGTGTGGCAAATTCATCGGTTGATTTTTTATTTTAGGACACGCTGTCATAGTGGATGTCAGTACAGTTCTAGGTTGTGGGTGATACTACGAGTGACTCTGAAAGGTCTATATAATGGCCACATCAATTCCCACCCCTGGCCGATGGGTGGCTGGCATGGGTATGGCACCTAGATATTTACCTTGAGGAAATATCTTCTAATGGTCTCTCTGGTTCACACGATTCCCGTGAATGCGTTTTATGGTATTTAGTATGTTTGATTGAGACTTTAGGATTAGCCGAAAAGTCTATATAAGCTGAGTAAAGTGCTTCCTCCTTGAGAGGTCAAGCAAGTTGGCAGACAACTTCAGGTCAAGCTCCGAGTAGTAGGAAGTTGAGAGTCAACTTCAAACCCAAGAAAACTTTTTCCTGAGCAAGTCGCAGAGAATCAGTGGTAGACGCTGCCCCTTTTATACTTGCTTGTAGCCCTCTCAACTCTCTCCCATATACACTGCTTTTTATTTGTTCAACTATACCACGGTAGCACTTTTGTCGCTCGCAACACCTCCGTCTTGGGGTAGTTGGTTCTAAGTATCTCTTCTCCCGACGATTTACCCCTATCACAAACTCCGGATACTGGCCGGAGCATTGGCTTATTCGGTGCAGATGGCGTTACGGTTCGAAAGTTGGTAAGCGTATGAAATTTCAATCTAGTCCTTTCTGGGACAGGAAGTCAACCCCGGTGGCGAGTAACCATTAAAAGGACGCATCACTGACTCTTCATTTTAAGCTACATACCACCGAATGAAACGTACTTGAACCGGTCGACGTCCGCCCCATGGACTTGGTACAACCGTCAGGAGGCGAACGTCAGTCACTCTCGATTCTAGCTCTCTAGATAACAGTTCAACTATCCAAGGCTATGGACTAGCCGAATGGAACCGTGGAGCATGTGAAATATCGTGTACGAGTGATAAAGGGGGCTACTTTAAGTTACCGATAAGGCCTATGCAAGAGACGGAGGAAGGATTCCAGGTAAGCTGCGGCTACGTAAGCCGAGTGCAGACCGAATAACGGAAGGAGTTCTGAAGGATGAGGTTCAGGGAAAAAAGGAACAGATTCTGACGGTTTGCACTCAGGGTAACATGGAGAACTGCTATTACGAAAAATAAGGCAAACAGGAGGAGTTTGGTAAAGGAGTAGGCAGGAAAGTGCAGGATTTAATAGAAAGTAGCGACAGTGATGCTACGGGTGAAACAGGCAAACGCAAGAAATCCACAAAGTAATTCACTCACTCAGTAGGCAGAGAGTACCCCGCGAAAAGGCCGAGCAAAGGAATTCAAAATCTCGGAACGCCTAATTTACACCAATAAATGGCGAATAAAAGAAATTCACGAACTCAGGAAGCAAAAGTGCAAGAAGCCGTCATTTCCGAATGGCCATCGCCGAAGGCGCGAATGCCAGGGGGCGGAAATGAGACTCTGCTTTATTATTACTCAAGGAATACGGGGGTAAGCCGAACAAAGAGGAACATCGGTATGCTGAAAAGGGGAAACGTTTGGGTGTTTTACTGTTGGAAGATATTTCCGACCTATCCCATGGTTTTCCAGACAACCGCAATCGACTCAAAAAGGGTATACCTACAGCGTAATGGGGAAGGAACTACGCTTCCTAAAATGCTACCTTCAGGCCAGCCATCAAGCAGGCCGCATTGGACATGACGGCTGCTGCAGCGTGCCTTTGCATCAAAACCCCCCGAACCTTTCCGTACGTCTCCAGTGCCCTCACAGCCACGTTTCTTGCCACGTCATTTAGCACTGCACATGCATCCGGGTGCCAACCTCCAAGAGTGGAGATTGGCACAGGCACCAGCCTGCCTCTGGTGGAGGTCGCGATAAAGGATTGATATATTCTCTGCTTTGCATTTCGCGCCGCATTCAGAGAGGACATTGGGTTGAAGGCCCTTACTCTTCTGTGAAAAGTGCAAGAGGAAGTCATTTTCTGTGTCATAATGGTCTGGGTCGAAGGGACGACACCCGAAACACAGATAGCAAGTTTTGGCGCAACGAGTATTAAGGGGGCAGCTACAGTGGGACGCAGAGCAGGCGCCAATAACACTAGATCACGACCTAATTTCGGTCGCAGCATGAGAATCGACCTGAGAAGTACGGGTTTCGCCGCTTGGGCGGCCAGCATCGCAGAGGGGGTTTTATGGAGGGGCTCGAGGGACTGCTAAACAATGCGGTCAGACTGGCCGCCTATGCTACCGCCATCGCCCTATCGGCACCATAACTACCACTGCCGCCGTCGCTGCTACCATCTCCGCCATAATATCTGCGAAAAAGTCGTCGTTTATTCGCAGATCGGGTTGCGTTTGGGGTCCGCTCAACCACAAGGACCCCTGACGGCCGAAGGAGCCACCCGCGTCGCGCCAACCGCTTTAGCCGGTATCGCCACCGACCCTGAGACAGACGCCACATGTTACCGAAAGGAAGTCACAAGGCACGTGTTGGGATGGGGGTAATGAGCAGTAGTTTCCATGTACGAATATTTGTATATGTTATATTTATTTATTTATTTTTCGCGCGCTACAGTAGGGTAGCGGAAATATGCTCCTACGGCCACCTAGGAGGTGTAGATAAACGCCTGTACCTCCGCGGTCCTGGACCAGCGAGGACATTAGATTGTGGAAGCACAACCTGGTCAAACGCTCATACGCAGCTGTCTCTTCCAGGTAGCTGCAACAGTACAATACTGCACCATCGTAGGAGCATGCCCTCTTCGATGAAATCAGGAGAAATTACAGAACAGTCGACACATTACAGTGAAGTCTCATATAGCGTAGAAAAAGCGCACTTAACTGATGCCTTGCACACTGTAGTGCTCTAAGCAATGACCCATGCGGAACTTGATACCATACTTTACGGGAGAATTCGGGTGCTTCACTGTTTAGGGATGCAGGACGGCTATTTACCCAAAACTAAGGGGGGCATGTTTGTGTGTTAGAGAGTCTGAAAATGAGGCAGAGTCGTACTTTAGGTGAGGAGTGGACCACGCCCCACCTTCAGTGTTAGAGTATCATATTTCACAAGCAGTAAATGAGAACCCAACTCATGCGATAAACTTTTTTCGCTCTACGGTATTGGCCGGACTCCGGCCCGTTTTTGAGGGTGACGCGGCCACGCTGCTAACCACAAACTCTGTAACCTCACTTCCACTCATCTCAATCCCTAATTGAACATGTGGTCTCATTTCAAGAAATAACATTACTTTCCAAATAAACGGGCTCCGGCGCATTTTTAGGGTGACGCGGCCAAGCTTCTAAGCCCGAACTCTGTAAGGTCGCACCTACTCCCCTCAATCCCTAATGGAACATGTGGCCTCACTTGAAGAAATGACATTACAGTACTTTCCAAATAACAAATTACCCAAAATTTTCCTACCTTTCCGAATAATAAATTACCCAAAATTTTCCCTCTGTATTGAGCTGTAATGGCTCGTAGCCTCCCAACCCGCTCTAGTAGCCGGGGAGTGACTACGTATAGTACTGTATCATACGATGCAGTACCACCCTGTACACTACTTACAAATCCTTGCAACTCTTCAGAGCAACGCAAACAGCCCTCCCAAGTCTTGCAGTAAATGTACCCCCTATTCCCCTTTACTTTCTCTGAACCATATTTATGTTTCTACTCCGCCTCGCCCACCTCGTCAAGTAGGGTACTACGTTGCTGCAGCAACTAAAATGAAGTTGCCACATCTTCAAACGCTGCCTCTATCTTATCTCAAACTGCGACCAAAACCTTGTCACAATTTTTTGTCGCCATCGACATTTCGCACAGACAAATACACTGCGCATTTCTTCCTCGAAAATCCACCCGGGCAAACAGTGAAAGTACTGCTGCTCAGCTCGCCACCCAAGTCTTATCTTACCTCTGTGTCATATGTTCACCTCTTTTCCGACAGGAATAAACAGACTCTTCATGTGTCTTTCCAATCTCGGTTTCCATTCTGGCGCACACCTCCACATTCTCCTCATCTAGACAATGTCTGCAAATCTTTGATCGTAAAAGCCAGCACCACAGTGTTCGGATATTTTGCCAATGGCAGGTACGAATATTGCCTATTTCAGCATGAGCAAAATACCCTCAAATGCATCGGCAAAACAGTTCTTCTCCTCCATTATGTCAACTACCAACTGAAACTCACAGTGCATGTAAACAAGAAGATTGACAGCTCATACTGCTGCACCTGTAAATCCAAGGACAGGTTTATCATTATCTTCCACCGAGCAACTCAAAGCCCACATGAAATACCACAATCAATCTGTCGGTTTCAAGGCCCTCCAGAGAGATTTTGTCTGTGCACAACCCTCAGCTATCACGCTTGTGCACGTTTTTCATTTCTAAAGTTTACCACTTAATACTAATTAAGTGGATATATCTTCCAAAAGTAAAACACCAAAACCTTCCCACATTAATACTAATTGTACAGCCCTTCTAGAGATGAATATTTGATGCCTCTGACTTTGTGATTATGTCTCAAAATACTCACAGCAACTTCACACAAACTTTAGCGCAAAAACGACAAACAACAATTCCACTTACAGAATAACCAAGACGCGGATATAACTGCTCTGTCAACTAGTTGCAGTTCTGTCTTGGTATGTTTACACAATTCAATTGCACTCAAAATCACACGTGCCACTAGTTTACACCCATTCTTCGTATTTTCGACCGAAATGAACCACCTGAGCTGGCGGCACCTCAGACTTTGTTATGGAATTCAGATCTTGTTGCAATGATACTGTACATGATTACTCAAGATCTACGAAAAGATAACGCGTTCTGTTTAATGCAGCCTCTTGTTCTTTTTTTGGCATTACTCTTCCAAGCTGACTTTCGAAAGTAACGTCTACTCTACCAAGCTGAACGCCTATATGTGCCTATAGAATAAGCGGAATAGTGTGGGGTTAATATTTGAAAGATTTTGTGGCTTTTATCCTGATCGGATATATCTTCCAAAAGTAAAACACCCAAACCTTTACCAACTTTTATCCGGCGTCGTGGTGTGCAGGTGAGCCTACATGATGGGACCAACAGCAAAGGAAGCCCATATTGTCCGTCAAAAGACCGGAGTAAGACAGGGCGTAAGGCTCGCAGCGTTTGACGTCACAGCTGCTGCAGCGTGCCTTTGAATTGGGACCGGACGAACGCTTTCGAACTTTTCCATCGCTCTAACAGCTACGTTCCGAGCAACGTCCCTTACTACAGCGTATACGTCTGGGTGACCACCTCCGAGTGTGGAAATAGGAAATGAGACATTGAAAGATATTCTCCCAAAGCATTAAATCTTCCCTTCTTGTAGATGGCAACGGGCCAGAGGAGGGCGTTGTAGCGCTGTGAAACTTTCCGGACATTTCAGTGATATCATTATTAAGGGCCAACAAAATATTAAATGCACACTCGGCACGCTGCTGCGGCCGTCATGTCCAACGCGGCATGCCTGCTCGCCGGCATTGAGCCGGCTCTGTAAGGAAGGTCATGTACTGTACTGTAGTGTTACCCATCAGCGACGACTTATTCCACATAACGCATTAGCCGCGTGGATATAACCGACCACATCTTCCATGCATTAAAATAACCCAAAAATTCCCCCCTCGGCACGGTACGCAAGTCTCGACTCATTCCGCAATTCAAATGCCATTGGCAGGAGAGTCCTCGCTTCAGATATGGGAACAAAGATGTTGCATCCAGTTTTAGTTCCTTCATTTCTAAATATTAACTGTTATATGTTGTTACCATGCGAGGAATTTTTGGGTTTTTTATTCTTGGAGGATTTATTCGACTGCTCTTACTTGTGAGTATAATTTTCCAGGCTGTTTTACTTGCAAGCTTGGGCTTGTGTTGTGTTATTGTTTGAAAATTGGGGCCAGTTGTATCTCGAGAAATTTTGTATCAGTATGAGATTGTAATGTTTAAGATCCGCAAGACGCAGTCAACTCTGTAGAACACTCAATAGAATCTTTCAAAGAACCTGTTATGCAAATTTCAACAACTAGTTCGCACTGAAAAATTCTGCTCACAGGGCTCGCAGCAATTTTGTTGTCGCCGTTCCATAGCACACCCATTTTCACCGTAGTGTTTTCTCCGCCGCCGCCACACAGCACATGTAAACGGGATTTCACACTATGTTACACTCGCAGTAAACTAACCCCAACGTTTCGCCTGAAAAATTTCTGAATTCTGAATGACAATTTGCAAGTCAGCAACGCAAGTTTAGACAACTATCATACAAGTTGCGTATACTTATTTCGCTGACAGATAAACTTTCTGACCAGTTTCATTGGACAAAAGTATTCTCCGCTTGTGATTATTTTAGTACCTGTCGTCATAGATCGGAAAATAGGTATTGAAACTTCAATTTGGGTACAAGCTGTATGTTTTTGTACAAACAACATGTACGGGGGGAGATAGCTTTTACGTTGTAACGAATCATTGCAGTCTAATTGGCTTGTAGTGGTGACTCGCTGCGTGCTCTAGAAGGTACGTAATTTAGTATGCATCGGGCGCTGGAGGTTCAGGCGCTGATCACAACGGACACATAGCGGGCGTCAGTACAACCTCGATCCGAGGCAAGAGGCAAGTCTGCTTCTTACCCCCTTTCCGAATTGACTCAAGGGCGACTTACTACAAACATTGCAACATCCAGGTCCCTGTAGAGAAAACTGAAATTGGACATGCTGTCCATCCCGACATTTTTCTCCTTGATAGTAATGCCTGCAAAGTGGATATTAAAATTTTGCGCATTTGTTTGGAGCAGGCAGCCAGCGACAGATGAATGAAATTAGAAGCATAATTTTATGCCCACATTGAACTCTTTACTTGCGACCAACAAAGAAAGTTTTTTCGTGTCGGTAAAGTCATCGTAGACTGTGAAAATTGACCAAATATTTTAATCTCTATCCCGGTGTCCTACAGTGATGCTGAATTGTGGAGCAATATTTTTATTGAGGCCCACAATTTATATTTATTATGAATCATCAAGGAATAATTTTCTCTATTTTACACTGGCACTATTTTATGCTGAATTCAGTGTGAAATAATTTTTATGTCCTACAGTTGGGTTTTTATATTATACAGGCTATAATTACTACATTTATGCTACCAACAAATTATTGTCTGGATGATTGCTTACCTGGAAAATACTCCAATAATTATTGCTGAGCCTAAATTATGTCTACCAAAATTATTGAACGGCTCACCTGATTTTTGTAGCAGGTTCACCCTGGCGTAGAGTATAAGTAGTCTAGGTTGTTAGAAATATTTTTACATCCTCGGGCTATCGAAATATCCCCTCGATCAGATATTATTAAATTTGGTTTTCTATTCATTATTCATTCTAAGTCCGATTGTGGCATTTATTTATTTATTCAAGTTGGAACTATTTATTATTATTTGGATCTACCTATCCCAATTATTTTGCAGTTATGGGCCCAGATCGCCCCGAAATTCCTTCAAGGCCGAAATTTTCATGGGATCTTCGCACGGCTCCTTGGACGGATGGTAAAGGACCTCAAGAAAAATATTTTGATGCTGTTTAAAAATGGAAATCTGTTCATGATTTATTACCAGCATCATATTCTAATAAGGTTCCTAAGGCAGTACAAGGTCTTGTCTTACAATCACAATTATTTGGACGAGCTCTTGATATTTGTAAGAAAATTCCAGACACAGAAATTCAGTCTGAAAATGGTGCATTAGCGATTGCTAACGCTATTCATAAGGTGGATCCTCTATCATCTATATCAGATACATTTCAAAAATTCTTAGATCTATTGCACACTACTCGTGGTGATTGTGAGTCTTTCAAAAATTTTGAATCACGGTTTGATGCTCAAATTGCCCGATTTCATTCATCTACTGGTACTTCGAAATTACCTGAAGCACTGGTATCATTTTTGCTCCTGGCTAATTCCAAAATTGATTCAAACCAGCGAGTATCTATTTTGGCTGCTGCTTCTCCGAAGCATGAAGAAGCCGATTTGGAAAAAGGAAAAATCCTAGAATTAATCAAATATTCAGAAATATCATCTATTATTCGTGCATGTGATAAACCAAAAAATACAAATCAAATATATGGAAATGCTCAAAAATATATCTCTTCAAATCAATCAAATATTTCATACGGGAAAAGAAAAATTTCAAGAAAAATAATAAGCAAAGATTATCTCCTGAAGACTTTGCTGCGCTCAAGGCAAAATCAACTTGTGACCGATGTGGAGAAATTGGCCATTGGGCCTATGAAAAAGATAAATGCAAGAGTGCTAAAAATTATCATAAAGGTTCATCATCTAGAATGGGAAATGCAGAAAATATCAAAGACAAAAATGATTCTGGTTCCGTAACATTTCATATGGTAAAAACGGTGCTTGATTCTCCGTCAAATACGTTATACCCAGGTCCGTTACTTGATGATGGAGCACCGTATAGTGGAATGGGATTGTTGAATTACGAGCACTTTCGAAATTTATTTTACCGAAATGGAATGGAATTCTTGATGAACTTCCTGAATGTATCAAGGACACGCCCTTCTGGCAATACGGAAATGGCGACCACTCAAGCGAAAAAAGAAAAATGATCGGTTCAATATTTTTATCAGCTATTTCAGACAATGGAAATCAGGTTAAAATAAGGCATCTAATAATCAGTGGATCATCTCAATGGGTTATTGGAAGAAATATCACAAGAAAATCAAATATTATTCATATGACGGACAATCGCATCGAGTTCGAGTCCGCAAATAATTCAATCGATTCTATAACATTGGTGGATCATGGTCATCATTGTTATGTACCTGGAAATATATTTATACAATCATCCGAACCTATTGAAAACTCATTTCTATCAGCAATTTGTTCCAACAATATCAATACATCAAAAAATATATCTTGGGCTGAAAAGAAGAAAATAATTAATAAGGTTCACAAACATGTATGTGGTCACTCAAATTATGATGATATAAAACTATTGTTACAAAGAAATTTTATATGGGACGATGAATGCAAAAAATATTTATCAAGCATAATTGACTCCTGCAAATTTTGTGATGTCACAAAAAACCATCTCATCCTCGTGCAGTATCTTTAAGCTCTATATCTCGCGGATTTAATGAATTGGTTTGTGTGGATCATTTTTTTGTGGAAAACTTGGATATTTTTCACATTATGGACTCAGTTACCAGGTATTCAACTGGTTCAATAGTGCCCTCTTTAAGGATGGAAAATTGCGTTGATTGTATTGAGACTCTCTGGTTAACACCATTTTGGGACCCTAACTATTTAATGGGAGATCAGGCGTTTGACAATGATAATTTTAGAAGCTATCTTGAGGAAAGAGGAATTTCGTTTTGTCCTATTGGTTCCCGCCGCCATAACAAAAATTATATTGAGTCAAAACATAAAATATTGAGAGACATTTATATCCGTTTAAAAATATCCGATTCTTCTGCAAGTAATACGGTTCGTATTGCTCGAATGTTTCAAATATCGAATGATTTATATGGAAATGATGTTGTTTCTTCATACGAGCTTGCCACTGGTCACACTCGACCCATCGATAATTCTGGTCCTCGAAGTCTACCAAATGATTTAAGAGAAGCTCATAATGAGCTAATAGCCAAGAGGAAATTAAATCTTATTCTAAAATCAAAGTCTGTGACCGATATCCAATTAATGTTGGCGATATTGTGGAAATTTTTATTCATCTACCAAATCAGAAAAGAGGATCTTGGTCATCGCCCAAACCAGTATTGAAATTCGACAAAAAATCTCTTATCGTCACAGTACCTGGATCCAATGGAAAATTTATACATGCTGCAATTGAAGATGTCCGACATTCCGTTTCATCTAATGAACTAGCATACCAAATTCAAAAGGCAAATGATTTATTGAATCAGTCTATTGAATATTCTGTGGAAGATATTTCTGATGAAAAAATATTACCGAGTGAAGAATGTGGAATGTGGGCGAAAACAATTTTGACGATCATTCTGATGATGGTAATTTTAACCCAAATATGAATACTGATGTCGAAAAATATAATGAATCAGAAATTGATGGAAATTTATCAGAATCTAAAAACATATTATCTCTCGAACATGTTCCGATTGAATCTGAACTTAGTTCCCTGCACCCTGAAAATTTAATTCATATCCCTATTGATGAAAACGATGGAATTGATGCGCATGAAATTGAGTTGTTACCTGGAACGGAATTGAAATCATCTGAACAAAAAGATCTGAGTTTTTATCATAAAAGGTTTGGATCTAAAGAATTTTTACTTCATCAAGCATCTGGACTTCCATCTCATATTATTTCAAATGCGTACAATACGGAAGAAAATAATTTTCTCACTACGTGTTCAAAAATTCATGTTTCAAAAATTCCTCCCGACTCGAATGTAATATCCAGTCACGTTTTATACAAAATAAAAATTTTGGATGATGGAAAATATTATTGCAAGGCTCGAATTGCTCCGCATGGAAATGAGGACAAGAGAAAAATAATTTGAGAACTGATTCGGAATCTTGTTCTCCGATGGCAATTAGAATTCTCTTATCAATTGCTACAATTTTTAAATGGAATTTATCAAAGGTTGATGTGAAGTCTGCATTTTTACAATCTGGATCAGCATTACGAGATGTTTATGTGAGACCTCCTCGGGAATGCTCCGAAAAATCCTTCTATTGGTTATTACTGTCTGCTTCATATGGGTTAGTCAACGCGAATGCAAAATGGCAAATACACTCTGATAATACTTTCTTTGACCTCGGATTGAAATAAGTCGTTTATATACCCCAATTATTTTTCATGAGTTTAAAAGGATCCTTAATTCTGCTTGTTGTTAAATTGGTCGATGATATACTTATTACTGGACAAAAAAATATTAAGAAGCAATTTATCCAAGATCTTGGGAAAGTATATAAGCTTGGTACAATCGTACATAGTCCTGGATCTTTTTATTTCAATGGAGTTAAAATCATGCAGTTTGATGACTATAAAATTAATGTCTCAGCTGATAATAAGCTAAATGGACTGGAACCCCATTCAATATCAAGAAATCGTCGAAAACAACCTGATGAAGAAATGAACTCATTTGAAAACTTTGCTTTTAATTCGTTAAACGGATCAATTGTCTATTTGGGTATGGTTGCATCTCCAGTGTCTGCCTTTACAGCAAGTTATTTACAACAGAAAAGGTCAAATCCGTTGGTTCGTGATTTATCTATCCAATCTTCTATGCTTCGGAATTTAAAATCTTTTGGTTCTACAAGCACGTATCGGCGCCCGGAAGTTTCTGGAAATTTCAATTTATCAGTTGTTGTTTTTTCTGATGCAGGAAAACCAGCCGGATCGACAAATGCTCAACTTGGATGTATTGGTGGGTTGCTAATTGGCTCCTTAAATTGTAATTCAATATTTCATACAATTTATTGGCATTCACATCTATCTCGGCGTCCTGTTAAATCTATTGCATCTGGTGAAATATTGGCTGCTGGTGAAGCTATCGAGGAAGGAAAAATTATTGCAGCAGCATACAGTACACTTCTAAATATCAATATTCCTCTTCATGTTGCTGTTGATTCAAAAGATCTATTCAGCTCTCTATCTACTTGTCGTGTGCCTGAAGATAAATCTATTAGAGCGGATGTTCAATTAATTCGATATAATTTCGAAACGAACAAAATCAAGAAAATGCTATGGATACCTGGTTCAATTAATCCTTCCGACCCGCTCACAAAAAGGACAGTCCTGTATCTGACATGCTCAAGCTCCTTTTATTTGATGGATCTATACCTATGGATATGAGTAATATTTTATCTCGGGATTCATCTCAGTCAACAGGATAAATTTAATTCAATATTTCAAAGGGGAAGTAGTGTGAAAATTGACCAAATATTTTAATCTCTATCCCGGTGTCCTACAGTGATGCTGAATTGTGGAGCAATATTTTTATTGAGGCCCACAATTTATATTTATTATGAATCATCAAGGAATAATTTTCTCTATTTTACACTGGCACTATTTTATGCTGAATTCAGTGTGAAATAATTTTTATGTCCTACAGTTGGGTTTTTATATTATACAGGCTATAATTACTACATTTATGCTACCAACAAATTATTATCTGGATGATTGCTTACCTGGAAAATACTGCAATAATTATTGCTGAGCCTAAATTATGTCTACCAAAATTATTGAACGGCTCACCTGATTTTTGTAGCAGGTTCACCCTGGCGTAGAGTATAAGTAGTCTAGGTTGTTAGAAATATTTTTACATCCTCGGGCTATCGAAATATCCCCTCGATCAGATATTATTAAATTTGGTTTTCTATTCATTATTCATTCTAAGTCCGATTGTGGCATTTATTTATTTATTCAAGTTGGAACTATTTATTATTATTTGGATCTACCTATCCCAATTATTTTGCATAGACTCCCAAACTAATGATATATTTCCCTTGACAATTTCGTTCATATTGAAATTGCATTTCTGCTGTGCTTTCTCTGCCGTCGCCAAACTTCACAGGCTAATGGGAATTTCATCCTATGTTTCATTCGCAGTAAACTAACCCAAAATTTTTCCCCTGTTGTGTACTACCGAAAAATCAACGGAACAGAAATAGGTTATCATAAATGCCAAACTTGGGCTTTTATGCAGCGGGAAGAGATGGAAAGTCATGAGTTATGTTTCAGGGACGGATGAATCTAAATTTTAGAGTAAGACAAGGAGATATGGAATGGAAAATATAGGACATACCGCTGGATTTATTTTAAACGGAACATGTGTGAAAATTGAGCAAATGGTTTAGTCTCTGCCCTGGTTATTACAATGATACTAAATTGTGGTGTAGTACTTTTTCGAGGCCCACAGTTTGCATTTATTGTGAATCATCGAGGAATTTTTTTATCTACTTATTTTGGCTCTATTTTCACTGTATTCAGCGTGGAATTGTTTTATGTTCCATGGTTGGTATTTTAATGAAAAAAGTGTCTGCCTCACGGTGTCTGTGGGGTGTCTTTACATCCGGGGTCTGGTCGTGTTTCTGGTGTCAAAAAATGTCGTGGGGTGTCATCTTCTACTCAGACCATACTACTGACCATTAAGTACTGCAAGGAGCTTCCAAAGCAATAACGCTATGGATGAATAAAAGTAGTTCTAACAATAAAATCAATTGGCGCTACCAAGGAGGTATTCGGAACGATACTGTTCCACATGTCCAGGAATGGGCGCTTGATTGGACATGAACCAAAGCAGGGTGATGCTAGGTAGCACAGTAGTCGCGGCATTCAATTAATCAAAGTGACTGTAGTAATGTTGCACTACGTTGGCATAAAGGGGATCAACTGTGAAAATTGACCAAATATTTTAATCTCTATCCCGGTGTCCTACAGTGATGCTGAATTGTGGAGCAATATTTTTATTGAGGCCCACAATTTATATTTATTATGAATCATCAAGGAATAATTTTCTCTATTTTACACTGGCACTATTTTATGCTGAATTCAGTGTGAAATAATTTTTATGTCCTACAGTTGGGTTTTTATATTATACAGGCTATAATTATTACATTTATGCTACCAACAAATTATTATCTGGATGATTGCTTACCTGGAAAATACTGCAATAATTATTGCTGAGCCTAAATTATGTCTACCAAAATTATTGAACGGCTCACCTGATTTTTGTAGCAGGTTCACCCTGGTGTAGAGTACAACTAACAACCTAGACTACTTATATAAGTAGTCTAGGTTGTTAGAAATATTTTTACATCCTCGGGCTATCGAAATATCCCCCTCGATCAGATATTATTAAATTTGGTTTTCTATTCATTATTCATTCTAAGTCCGATTGTGGCATTTATTTATTTATTCAAGTTGGAACTATTTGTTATTATTTGGATCTACCTATCCCAATTATTTTGCATCAAGAGCCTGATTGCAGAGTGATTCAAAGTTGATAGACTTGTTCCACCAAGATTCAACTTCAAACTTAAAAGTTGACTTGTCTATAGGTCACAGCCAGTTAGCATCATGGTTCAAGGCTATTAAAATTGTTACCCAAAATGTCAGCACAAGAGGTGAAAGTTGGCTAGTTCATAGGTCAACTTTCACAATTTTACTTTAATTAGCTGGATATAACTACTGGGGGGAATGGGGGGTTAATTTACTGTGGTAGATACGTGGGTTGGAACCCAGTAAATTTGTACCGGAGCGTAGATACGGTATATGTATTGGCCAAGCCAATTGTGACACCGAACAATGCATCGAAAACTGTAGATGGCACTTCAATCAACCGGAAGGGAGGCCAGCCAGCAAACAAGTGGCACTGCAGGTTACTGTCAATGCGGAGTGCCGCTGTAAAAGAATGCCTCTAACCTTCGAAAACCGTTCCATTGCGCGAGTGGCAACAGTTCCCGCGAGTTCCTTGACGACGGAGAACGCCGCCGGATGCCATCCTCCAAGCGTTGAGATGGGAACAGGAACCAGCCTGTTTCTCCCAGACAGCTCAGCAAGGAACCCTGGGTATTTCCGCTGCTTCTCTGCGTGGGCTGCGTTGAAGCTTGTGAGTGGGTTGAAAGCCCTGGCTCTTGCGTGGGAGGTAGCGAGCGGGTTGACGAAGGCTACGTCAAAATAATCCGTGCCACCGACAGCTCCCGTCGCCCTGATGTCCGGCCTCGTCCTGTTTTGGTAGTGTAAACGAGGTTCAATGAATGGACGTCAGGCGGCTCTTGCAAGATCGTTCCCCAGTAAAGTCACCTGGTTGTTGTGGCGAGTATTCCGCTCGCAGCCAAAGCGACAATGTAGCAAGTGGTACCCGTAGAAATCCAGCATTTCAGGACACCCTGTTTTTGGGCAAAGGGTACCTGGGGCGAATAAAGGGGTTTGGAAAAAGTACTGGAACCACACGAAGAAGCCTTTGCTCTAGATGTGCGTCCTCAATCCAGGGCAAAGTGCACAGTAGACCCAGCCTTTGGCTCCGGGGAGGGACAAGCTAGCGCGGAAGGCGCGGGTGCGGATGTTTCCGAGCGGCAAGGCCTCTTGCGCAGCCATATGAATTGCGTCTGTTAGCTTCTTCTGCGATGGTGGGTTGGAGGAGCAGAAATTGCTGAACGGAATTCGTTCTGAGGGTCGACAAGAGGCGCTCCATGTGGTAAAGGCGGCTGTAGCATCCTCGTACTGCGTCAGGTCTTGAACACAGGACGGCAAAGGCTTCTCGCATAACTGCTGTCTCGCGGCGCTAGACGCAAGAAACGAGGCGGCGGCGACGTCTCGCGCAGAGGTGAGGCCGATTCCCAAGGTCGGCTTCTTCTCCTATAGTGGCTTAGTGGGCAGTTGCAGCTCCTTGAATGTAGAGTTGTCTAGCATTCCACCCGCTAAAGTACGGCAGAAGTTCTCGATTAAGCTGTCGAAATATTCAGCCCCTTTCCGCGTGCAGGAGGGCGGCACAACTCGCAAGAGGTATCCCACTTTGCAAACCCCAAGGCAGTTACGTAGTAGTTGGAATGAAGCTTATTCGTCCTCGATTTCCATGACAGCGTTAAGTAAAGGCTCAAGGAAGTGTACCGTACATGGTCCAGGAAGTATTGTTCCATGAACCTTTGGGAGCCGATTGGTGCGTTTAAAACCAAAGTCCCAGCACTGTATTCCTGCCGCATATCAGAGGGGTATGCGGACTGAACCGACGCGGAGGGGGCAGTGGGCCACCATACTTTGCATTTCGACACTGCCAGATGGAGGCCACGACGTCTGGCCTCGGGAGAAGACAGAACCTCGATTACCTTGAGTAAAGCCTCGTGTTTGGCTACAATGTAGCCATCGCAGTGATACCAAAACTCCAAAAGCAGTGTGTCTAACCCTGTGTCCTCGTCGAGGAATCCCGACATTAGCTCTTTGATCTACAGGGCGATGGGGTGGAGCACGAGAGCGAAAAGCAACTAGCTAAGCGGGTCTCTTTACAGGGTGCCCACAACACTCCGTATAATCTCGAATCCCGTCCAGAGGAACGCTGGGTCGTTGTTGTAGCAATACAATACCGAAGGAAGCAATTGGGGAAAGAGGTTCCGGACCGCATTGAAAAAGGAAGCGCGGCTGCAGAGGTTGAACGCATTCTTCAGATCGACCGACAAGAGCGCATATTCAGAGCGTGTACCAAACTTGTTCACGACGCGCCGAACACCGTGAACTACTGCATCTGTTCCTGACCTTGTAGCGATACCAACCTGAAGAGGCTGGAAGTAGGTAGCGGCCTTCTCATTAACCCGAGTAGCAAGGCAGCTACTAAATAACCTTCGCAAAGTCTCTCCCACTGCAATGGGGCGCGGAGTCATGTCCTTCTCCGCAAGTGGTGTGAGTGGGGCTCCAGCAATCCACGGGGCGAGGGCAGTAGGAGCTTTTCCTGAAGCCAGGACGTTCACCAGTTCTGTTAATGAATCCAAGAATTTCCCCTGCGAGGAAGAAGTGGATGTCCGTAGAAGCTCTTCGACGTGAGAGGGGCGAAGTTCGGATCCCCCTGGGGCTGAACCGGGTTTGAAAGAGCGAACTGCCCGCAAAACCTCATCTTTTGTGATCGCTGAGATGTCGGGGAGTGCGGAAGGCGGTTCAAAGTATTTCTCATCCCCCCGTGGAAGATTCAGGATGTTTAGCTCGGAGGGCGTCAGACACAGATTTAGTTGCCGGTAACACCCCTAGAGATCCTAAAGCCTGTGTAGCTTTCGCATATGCTCCTTCGCAGGCGAGTCTCATAGCACGACGGACATTAGCCTGTTTCTGCTCCCGGGTTAGCGTTCGCTTTGTTGGGGAGGTCGCTTGGTGAAGTGCGTTCTGCCATAAGGTTAGGAACTGTCCTGCATTCCACAATTAGAGCCGTTCTTTGACTATGTCGCTGGTCGATTGGACTTGCGTTTCAAGGTTCGAACCGGTAGCACCTGAGGAGGATAACGTATTCGAAAGCATTACTAAAGGGAAAAGAAAAACTTTAGAGAGCTTCTCTTCCGCATCATTATGTCCCTGTGCACAAGCCCACGCTGCGTCATGCATGGGGACCGACAGGAAGTCACTCAGTGCTGACCGGAATCGTGTAGGGATATGAGACAACACAGGAATGTGGGTAGTAAAGATGTCCTCATGGCAGGGCAGGGGTTGCCCATGGAGCGGAGCGTGCCCTGGTGAGGGTTGCTGATCTAACGCGCGTCCAGGCGTGTTTGCGGGTCGCGGAGGTTGATCGTCGGCGATCGGGAGTGGGACCGGGACCGAAGACTGGCGGGGTTCATCCGCCTGCAACTGCTAGTTGTGCAACGGGGCGTACTGCCTTGGCCTTGTATCTACGGTACACTGAGGGCAGCGGACGTACGAGAACGAGTAAAGTCCTTGCGGGTCCGGACCGTGTACTTTGGAGCAGAGATATTTGTGATGACAGGCACAGTACTAATATCCAATTTGAGCTGGACTTTTCTGCAGTTTGTGGAGCTCGTGGCGGCGGGGCGGACCGTGTCGGGATTGTGGCGTGTGCGTCGTGCGCAGATGGGCCAGCAAGTTTGCGACAGTCTGGAGTTGTGGCTGTGGCCTGCTGCAAAGGACACAATGACCAGGAATAAGTAGTCCCCGGGTAGGTTGGGGCGTTTTTATGTTGCGTGTTGAGAGCCAGTAAATGCTGTTGTCACTCGAAGGCCGATGTGCACAAGGGCCACACAAATGGCCGGCGGCGCCGCCGACATTGCCCACCGAGACAAAGTCAAAGACCTGGAGCGCAAACTGGTACGCCGCATCCCCCCCCCCTTTCGCTCAACACCCTCCAGGAACCGAACTTCAATTTTCAGCCTCTGGCTTTCGACTCCCTGGGTGCCCCATCCCCCGCCTCCATTATGTTCCTCGAAGACTTCATCCCGCGCATCGCAGAGAAGCTCAATACAACCACAGCAGTGATCCGCAGACGTATTTATCAGCGCATTAGTTGCACACTGTGGTCTTCTGTTGCAATGGCGATTCTATCGCGAGCCCCACTGCACGTGCCTGACGTGGAACATCCGGTTAGTTCTTAGCCGTATAGGCAGTCCTGCAGTGTACAGGATAGATACTCAATGAAGTAAAGTTTCTTCTGATGTTCAAGAGTAAAAGTATTCTTCTTGCCTACGGCCTGTGCCATGGTGCTGTAAGCGCGAACAGTACAGTAAGCCTAATCACAATTTTCAAATTCCTACTGCATTTATATTGTCAGCATAAATTGTCATCTGGACGAAAGCTTACCAAGGAAAGACAACAATGATTGTTGCCGAACCTGAATTATATCCACCCAAATTATTGAACTCTTACAAGATTTTCGGTAGCAGATTTATTCTGACCTAGATTCTACATTGTATAGTACTCGGTCGGTAGATATACTTTTACATCTTGCGTATACTCGAACTATCTGCAAAAAAATTTGGATAGGTAGATCCAAAAAATAAATAGTTCCAACTTGAATAAATAAATAAATGCCACAATTGAACTTAGAATGAATAATGAATAGAAAACCAAATTTAACGATATCTGATCGAGGCGAGTATTTTGATGGCTCGAGGATGTAAAAAATATTTCTAACAACCTAGTACTACTTATACTCTACACCAGGGTACAATAATTTTGGTAGACATGATTCAGGCTCAGCAATAATTATTGCAGTATTTTCCAGGTAAGCACTCATCCATATAATAATTTGTTGACAGCATAAATGCAATAATTATAGCCTGTATAATATAAAAACCCAACTGTAGGACATAAAAACTATTACACACTGAATTCAGCATAAAATAGGGCCATTGTAAAATAGATAAAAATATTCCTTGATGATTCACAATAAATATAAATTGTGAGCTCCAATAAAAATATTGCTCAACTGTTCAGCATCACCGTAGGACATCAGGATAGAGATCAAAATATTTGGTCAATTTTCACACTATCTTCATCGATTATTTATGATTATTTTTGGTTTTCTATTCATAATTTTTTTTTGCGAAAAGTCAGGCAATTAGAGAGTAAACGCTAGCGAATTTCTGCAATGTTTTTTTTGCACATTTCAGTAATACGTGTACTACGTATGCCAGGGGTTGCAGCATTTCTGTAACAGAGTTCTAAAGTAATACAGAACTATGAGCAGTTAAAGAAACGAATTCTGCAACTATGTATGTACTGTAATGGCGCGAAACTCGTAAACACAGTAAATACGAGGTTATTTTACTTCTGCCACTATTCACCATTATCAGACAGCCTTTATTCCGCATCTAATTTGCAAAACACGAACCTCACTCATGCCCAAACCCATCAAGCAATCTTCAGTATCAACATGGATACCTCTTCCCAATCCCCTTCTTTGACCCCTTCCCTTCCTGACCAGCTTGTGTGAGGAGAGATAGATGGGAAATGGTTTGCAGTAGCTTCCACTAAGGGATGGAGGGCAAGAGCGAAGAGTAGCATTTCTAGTGGATCTCCATGTTGGGCACCTCTCCTGGTGCACAGGAGAAGTCGACCAAAAAAGCCTGGAGGGCTTGTCGTACAAGTAATGGATCTATCGTGCGACTTCAGGGATGCGAGAAACTGCTTGGTCCAGAACCTTGGCACGCTCGATCGAATTAAAGGAATTCCGGGCGTCTACTTTCATGAGACATGCTGGGTCTGTGCAGAGCTGAGCTGCTGTATAGTGGCTTGCGTGGCATGAAAAATTTCCTCAGTTGCTCCTAGGACACGGGGGGATACATCGGATATATCATCCAAGAGTAAAACACCCAAACCTTTCCCCCTCCTGGGACACCGACGCCAAGCTGTAGAGGTTGTAAGTAGGGGGCGAGGGCTGTTTCATTGCGGATAAGTTTCATAATGAGGCGTCCCGCTAGACGACGAATTGCGAGGCCGATTGCGATTGGCCGGAGGCTTCGGCAGGCTGCATCCTTGCGAAGACCAATAAGGGTGGCCCTGGCGATGTATTTACTCAGATCGGGTCGGGCGTTTCCGTCGAGGAGGCAGTTAGTAAAATCTGGGAACCAGGGAGGAGAGACGGTGATAGAGGGTAGAGACGACGGGAAGTGTTTACGGAAGGCATCGTAGGCGGTTGCTGTGTGGCGAAGGGTGTCGCTGGCAACGCATACGAAAGCAGCGTGGAGGTCAGCGGTGCGGACGACGGTAACGGGGTGAGGGAATCCTCCGGCGGTGAGAGCATCCCAGAGGGAGAAGGCATGGCGAAGGGGACGCTTGTCTCGAGGGGTTGTTAGTTGAACGAACTGTTTGTTTCTTGAACTAACTGTTTGGGACCGTGGCATTAGTATTGCGGAAATTTGTGGAGGTAAATACTCGGCGAATGTAAATTTCAGAAAAAGGGTGTTACAGAAATACTGTATCTAAGGTTGCATTGCTGGCGATTTATTACATTCCGATATTATTGCAGAAATTTTGTAGCGTAAACTCTGTAGTGTTTATTATTCAACTTGGCGAAGCGAGCCGTAACGAATGATGTTCCCTGATATGGATGCACCACATTTTCAAAGCTGGTTGTCACCTTTTGTATCCCAAGTTGTGCAGGCCAATTACTCCTTAAGTAGACAATTCTGATAAACCAATTCGTATCCATGAAAACCTACCTAACTTGACTATAGAAGTACCACTGGTGCTGCCACGGAAGTACCAGGAGACAGTCTAGTGGGAACATTCAAGTAAGCAAAGATTTCTTTTTGTTCATCCTTCCCATCCATCCGTTGGAACCTTTGTCGGTAGTTCCTAGACTGTCGTGACGATATTTCCTCATGAATTTCACTGTATGGATTCCGAATATTCAGTCTCCCGACCATGACATCAATTTGGGATGATTCACTAAGAATGGGAATCTCTCGATAGTACAACAATGGGAATCTCTCGATAGAACAATAACAATTCTACACAAGAATGTGGCCGCGAGGATGCACAAACTGATAGCATTCAAGTGTTGGAACTATTTATTTTTGGATCTTTTTATTTCACAAATAAAAAGACCTGAGCCCCGGAATTGCATTTTAAATATCTCCCTTTACTTATTAAATTCTACGGGCGTAAAGAAAACTGGCTCACTGCATGTCTCACGAAGGTCAAGATACTCATTAACTTCTATTCTGTAGGAGTTCGAGTGCGGCACATATCTATGTAGTTGTGAAACGCACATATAACTAGCGGATTAACCCTGAAAGCGCTGTAAAACCTTGCTGAAAGTGTGGCGTTCGAAGACCGCAAAAGTACAAAACATCAGAAACAGCACTTGATTCATCATTCACGTAACTTGGTTGAAAAGAAAGAACATGAGGAGATATCGTATAGGTAGCGTGGTCGGCGGGAGAAGCAAGATGCTTGAGGAAAATAGGGGTCGACTACCAAAACGGCACAAGTTTAGAGTAAAACTTTAGGGGACAACTCGCTTTCCTTAGGCGTTTACTGTGAGCAGCGTCCAGGCTATGAAGTACTTGAGCAGAGCACAGGACAGTTACTCGGTTGAATAACAGGAAAGGTCAAAACGGCCAATATTGAGTATTATTTTCCGGTAGCCCGAGTGAACGATACAAGACCCGACAGTTCGGGGGACATTGGTTGCACAGCTGGTCTGAGGTGGTGGCGGTTATGTCAACAATTTTTGGTCACTATATTAAGTAGTTTGAGAAATCTCGGACCTTGAGCTAGCTGGTAGTAGATAATGTACGAGTGACTGACTGTGGCTTCTGTTAGAAGTTTTCTTAGAGTAGTCATTATTACAAGATACGGTAGAAAGTGCGAAACAGTAGCTACAGTATCGCTATGGCCGATCCAAAAATTCCAAAAATTCTGGTGCGCACTGCATTCCTGTCGAGGCGTCCCTGAGACTCTGCCATTCGAGAGTTTTTCTTTTGTTTTTTGGATGCCTGTAGAGCTTTGAAGCATCCATTTTTCTTGTTTGCACTACTTGTCTTACTCTACGAAGATTTCGGCCATTTTTCAAAGAGTAGACTGGAATTCTTCAGGCTTTCCATAGTTTACTGTTCAAGTCGTACTGGCCCCTAAATGAGAGGGAAAGGAAGCTCATAAGAGCATGTCACGAGATCTTTAACCCAGAGCACTACGGAAAAGGAAGAAGTCCAGAGTCTCGAAGGCGGTCGGAAAACAAGATCCTTCTTTGACAAAATAGAGCAGATTGCGTTGAGTGCGCTCTTTGAATTCGCTGAATGGACGGAAAGATGGAATTTCAAAGGATATATGTCCAGATGGGACTCTCCTAATGAGATGCTGCCCTGCACACGTAGAACTCAACTGCAAAAGTGGCCTTTCTACTGTAATACGCTCAATCTGGGAGCCAATCAGCACAGAAGAAGCTCACGGAGCACTTTTGCGAGAGATTTCGAAGTGGCTTGAAGAACGAGGTCCTTGACTTCCGTGCGCCACACGCTCAGAACTAGCTACAAGGCAGTCTGAAAGGCGTTGGAGAAGGAATAAAATGGGGAAATGGGAGGGAAGGTTTGGATGTTTTACTTTTGGAAGATATATCCGATCTATGAGGAAATGGAGATGCCGTATTTGGAATATACCCATGCCCGTTTCCAAGAAGCCCCACACACAGCATTGACAAAGAATGTGTCCTACAATTTTTACCACAGTTCAGTGCGTATCAAAGCAACTGACATTGTATCTAAAGTCAAAGAAAGGTTCCGAATGAGGAGGCTCTCAGAGCCTGGAGGCTCTGAGAGCTGTATGCCTCCTCATTCACAAATGGAAAGAGAACAAAAAGGTGATTAAATTTATTGCGGCCGGCTATATCCTTCACAGCATTCTACGGGACTTAGGAGACTTCTGGGACCAAGAGTACAATCAGGCTGTGTGAATAAGTTGAACGAAAGGGATATTTACGCGGAATCTAAAGGAGATGAAAAAGGAAGGGCATCGTTGGGAGAGGTCGCAAATGGATGGGATATAAGGGAAAAGGCAAAGCGACAAGTTCTAAACTTTAATCGGTACAGCTACTGATGGTACAGATGTGGGAACGGTTTAAGTTCCAATTGTGTCTATCACAATCTTCTGGCCATGTATATCAAACGCTGTGTCCTCTGTAATCCACTGGAGGTGCCATTTTGTATTATTATTCTAATTATCCATCAGCTCGTACATTGCGCGACCTTGTCACAAGACGTTAAACTTTTTTTCATGCAGTTGTCTACCTTTTGTTTACTTTGAATCTGTGATTCTCAAGAGTTAAATAATGTAGCATTCGCAATACTGCCCATCACATTCCAAATGTACTCTCCAAAATGCAATGTGCTAAATGCATCCAAAATGCAGTTTGCTCTCCTGATTGCTATGCATTCAGCAGTAAATCATCAGGCTGTCCAATCAAACGAAATCAAAGGGAGGTTACCTGTCAAAGCTTAATACAGTGTTAAGTCATGACGGAGGTCACATTTCGACACGCCCCCTCCAGTTGATGTCCACAATGTTGAGTAAATCTCGATGGTGGCTAGTCAGCTCGGATGGTAAGGCTTTGGTGAGGGAATCTGCCTTGTTATTATGGGACGAAATGTAAACCACCTCACACTCCTTAGCCTCAACAGCCTCGCGAACATGAAAGTACTTGATAGCAATATGCTTCACATGGCGAAGACCTGGGACTTTTGTGGTCCAGTTAATGGCCCCAAGGTTATCTTGAAATACCTTTGTCGGCTTTTCATCCGCGAATCCCAGTTCTTTAAGCACTACTCGAGTCCATGATACGTCTCGAATACTTGATGATAATGCTATGAATTCAGCTTCTGCCGTTGAGAGCGCAATAGTGGACTGTTTCTTTGATGTCCACAGTATCGGTACATCATTTAAAGAAACTACTGTTCCAGATCTGGACCTTCGCTGTTCCTCATCGCGGCCCCAGTCAGCATCAGAGTGAACTTCCACTACAGCCTTCTTTAAACCCTTCTTTATAGTGATCCCGGCGCCCTTTGTTCCAATCAAGTATCTAATTAGGTACTTCATCGCATTCCAATGTTTCGGTGCAGGGCTTTCATTAAACTTGGCAAGCAATGATACCGCAGTTGCTATGTCCGGCCTGCTCCTCGTTTACAAGTACAGTAAAGATCCCAATATTGCCTTGTACGGCGTATATTTCATAGCATCCTTTTCTTTCTGCAGAAGTGGTTTTGGAGCTTCATACAGGACATGTCCCATTGGCAGTGGAGACTTAGTTGGCTTTGTTGTGCCCATACAAGCCATTTCAATGATTTGATTAGTATATGAGGATTGAGATAGGAAGAGGAAGGAATCATTATCTTCAATCCTTACTCCTAAAAAGAAGGATAGCTCTCCAAGGTCAGTCACCTCAAATGTTTTCCTTAGTTCATCCTTGACGTATTCAATGAGGTGAATATCTCCAAGAAGAGCCATATCATCCACGTTACACAGAAGAATAACATCTTTTCCAGTCCTTTCAAGCATAAAGGCGCATTCATGCATCCGGAGCTCTCCAAAACCAATTTCTTTGAGACGAGTTCTGAGCTTTCTATACCAGAGCTTAGGTGCTTGTCGTAGACCATAAAGACTATTGAGCAAACGGACTATTCTACCATCCAGACCTTGATGCCTGGGATACTTGGCAATCTGATCCACATTGGCGTGTCTACTGGGAGGTCTGCGTATAAGAACGCCCCCTTGACATACAACTGTTGACGAGCCCATCCGTAAGCAGCAGAAAGGACGAAAAGTAGTCTGACCATTTCCATACATATGACAGGTGCATAAAACTCAGATGATCCACTTCCATCTATACGCTGCATGTTGCCCTTTGCGACCAGTCTTGCTTTGAACCGAGCGGGCAACCCCTCTGAGTTGCATTTTAGCCTGAGAATAAATGCGGAAGGCAAAGCTTTTTCACCTGATGGAGGGAGTTCTGACTCTAGTTTCCAGGTTTCACTGCTTTCTAGCATCTCCATTTCTTCCATGATCGCATGTTTCCAATAGGTACTTTCCACACTTGAGAGATTATCTCGAAGTTTCGGTTCGCCTTTGGTGGATATTGATCGTGGCAAGCCATTTACAGGGCTTTCAGAGGCTGTGGCACGAGCCAAGAACTCCCCCCCTTCGCTGGCATTAGAACTTTCACTGCCGCAAAGAGGTATATGTTCTAAAGAATCGTGATATAAAGAATCGTGATAATGGTCGATTGACGAGATATTTTTGTCTGACCGCTCGTAGCTATTAGTTTCTTCATCACTAGTGTGTGTCCCATCTGAATCAAAGTCAGTATGCCACTCTTCCCTCTGTAGATAATTTTTCGTATATTAGGTACTAGGTCTTTAAGCCTGCGGAAGTTATCCTCATCAAAGGTCACATGCTTTGTCCTAATGACCTTTGCAGGGTGTCCCGGGCAAAGGATGAAGTAGACGCCACCTTTGTAATGTCCGAGATTTAGACCACTAGCCATGAGTGGTGCGAATTTGTTAGATTTAAACTTCTTTCCGGGATCAGTTAAGTAACTTAATCAGCACCCAAAAACGCGCAGATGCTTAATTATTGGCTATTTTGCTCCAAATAAAGCCTCATACGGTGATTTTCCTGTTTGGGTATGCGGGACTGCATTCTTACAATCTACGGCATGTCTCACTGCGTATGGCCAGAACTGCAATGGTACTTTCGAGACAGACAGAGATGAACGTGCTGCATTGATAATGACGCCCTGGGTTCGCTCAACAAGACCGTTTGATGCTGGAGTGTAACTGGATGTTAGGTCTATATCAACGCCACTTACCTTAAGTACTTTTTGTCCTTCAGTAAATTCTCGACCACCATCTGAATGTGAAGACTTCACAGATTACTCTACTTGACGTTCGAACCACTCTGTGAATTCCAGCAGCGCAGGAGACGCATCCCCCTTATTCGAAATAGGCTTTGCAAAAATAAAGCGCGTAGCTTCATCAACAATGGTGACAAGATATTTCTCCGCGCGTGGTGATGTTTGCTTAATCTTACCGACAACATCGATGTGCAGGTGACCAGGCTTATCTGCCTTTGTGATACTGCCCTAATAGGACTTTCGAAACTTTCCAAGGATACAAGGCTTGCATTTTGACCGTGTAGGTACTTTAGGCAAGTCCCCATTACTAATCATTTCTCGAATCATTTTAGCTGAACCTTGATGGCCAAGATGGTGATGCCAGATTTCACAGTCCTCAGAATCTTTTGTCGATGGGGACGGTGGAGGCTTTTCGTTCTCATTATAAGTAAGCTGGTAATTGATGCCACTCATTTTGTCCACTTCCGCTGGAGAGTCTTCATCAGAATCCGCGTAGAAACCAAAGTCAGCCTTGTCGGCAGACATATGGCTATCAATTGTTTCTTTTGATGATAGATCAATAGGTTCACTATCCTCAGCAACATTAGGTGTTGATGATGCAAAGGATACTGTTTGAGAGTTAGAAGCACCAAATGTATTCAGGTAAATGGCCTCGTGCCTTTGTGCAGTTTCGATTACTGCCCTCATCGCGGAATTTTCTTGGTTTGTTAACTGATCGGTTGAGTTCTGTGCCTCCCCCATGTAGTACAGCCCGTCCTCATTGACTTTAGCTTTTCCAAGTAGCTTATAATTTTTGGTCATGTCCAACAAAAGAGCGCAATAAGGCAAGAATACAGTGCATACTCGAGCACGAGCAAGTGAGGGAACAGACAGGAAATACATAGCAAGGTCCTTTGAGAAAAGAGCATTGCTTAGAGAGACATCTGTATCAGAATCCTCAGTAGTCCATGTAACTTCACGTGTTCCAGTGTGAGACGCTTTTATCTCCGAGTTGTCTCCCAGAGAAATCTTCAAATCACATTCTTTTGTTTGCGTGAGCTTCTCAAGCTGATTTACCATGTGAGTGGTTGTGCCAGAATCAAGCATCATTCTCGACTGCTGTTTTGCTGATGCGACATTTACTCATGCTATGCAAACTCGATGATCTCTATTCTTCTTTCTGTTATCCTTCTTTTTATCATCTTCCTGTACAGCATTGTCCTTTGATTCCTGCTTCTTTTGGTCTAGCCGAAGTTGAATCTTGTTTTCTGGATTATTTATATTCCAGAAACATTTGCTGGTTGAGTGTCCATTTCTCTCACATATTTCACTGTAAAAGTGTCCTCTGCCAGTACTAGCCGCTGCTATAACGTGATAATTGCAAGCTCTGGATTTCATTTCTCTCTGCTCCTCAATTAGTCGGCTAGAGACAACGTTCCAATCAGCCCTTTCATCTGCAAGGGTCTTGATAGCTGCGATTACAGTCTGCAACTCAGGTGCCTCAATACAAACAACAAGTAGCATTATTCGCAGCTCATTGGGGAGTTGTGTACCCATGTTAGCAAGCTCATCAATCAGTCCAGCCATTTTGTCAATATGTAGGCCTATATTTTCTTTTATAGAAGTGTACTTCGTTGACACAAGATCTGACATTGCCGTTATCTTAGTTGCCGTAGACCTTGAATCATACCGCTCGTCCAATTTCTCGAGCATTTTGAATGGCTTTCCAATATTCGGAAGAACAATTCTCAGTACCCCGTTTGTCAATGACGTAACGATTAGGTTTGATGCCTTCCTACAGTCCAATTGGAACTTCTTGACCTCAGCCGTCCCTTCTTCGTGCGGATTATCCTCTTCAGAGAGAGCTTGGCAGATTTATTTAGCATCACAAAATTCTTCAATTCGGACTCTCCACAATCTGTAGTCTGAGTTCTCATCCAACGGAGGAACGCTGTTTTTGTCGTCATCCGTACCCATGTTGATTTGGTGAATGAGCGAAGGTTATTTGCGCAAATGGAAGAGGCAAAAGGAGGGGCCTCAATGGACAGCCAGTGGAATACAGGGCTAGCAGTGCCCTGGGCCCATAAACTCACAAGACGTTAAACTTTTTTTCATGCAGTTGTCTACCTTTTGTTTACTGTGAATCTGTGATTCTCAAGAGTTAAATAATGTAGCATTCGCAATACTGCCCATCACATTCCAAATGTACTCTCCAAAATGCAATGTGCTAAATGCATCCAAAATGCAGTTTGCTCTCCTGATAGCTATGCATTCAGCAGTAAATCATCAGGCTGTCCAATCAAACGAAATCAAAGGGAGGTTACCTGTCAAAGCTTAATACAGTGTTAAGTCATGACGGAGGTCACATTTCGACACCTTGGCGTCTAGGGGCGTCCAAGCGTCTCATAATCTGATTATTTTCTCCATTTTCAACTTTGTACTTAATCCATTCCATTATCCTACACCGGTAGTCAGTTCTGATAGATCGTAGATCTCGAATCTCCTCGCATAATTCTCAGCTTCTTCCATCCACTTCATCTGCAATGTGGCTGATACCCGTACCGTACCACTCCTCGTAGTTTCCTTCATTTTTGCACACAACCTGCTTTCACCATCCTCTTCGTCCATAATCCCGCCATTTCATGCCGACTAGGACTGCTCCCTGTAGAGAAATGTACATTACACAACGCGTCACCTTCTGTACCAGAAGATCCTTGAGGCTGCGTGATCGTTTGCACTGCAGAAACTTGACATTTCAGGCAGCACTGGCTTCAAGGACTGTGTTGAGAGCAGCTAGTATTTCGCGCTCGTTTGAACCGCTCTGAATCAAGAGTCCCGAAGCGTTACCAACCCACCCCTGTGGAAGTAGAGTGTAGGGTACGTGATGGCCATCACGCCTGGTTGCACAACTTGTTGAATCGGAACCGGATCATTCACACCCGCAACAACGGACCCAGTTTGAGGACCTTCCCCATTACTGTGTCGGCATCCCTTTTTGAGTGGATTGTGGTTGTCTGAATAACCATGGGATAGATCGGATATATCTTCCAAGAGTAAAACAACCAAACCTTCTCCCCTTCGTGGAAAAGAGGGTACCTAGAGTTAGATGGTAATGAGACCGTACGGCCCAAACACCAGAGGTCGTAGAGCTTTAGGTAGGGTTTTCTGTGTGATTTGGGGAGTGTTTGGTTTTAAAAGGAAGGTGAAGTCGTTTGAACGGGTGGGGGGAAATTATTGGATTATTTTAATGTGCGGAAGATGTGGTCGGCTGTATTCACGCGGCTAGTGTATAAGTTGCTTGCGGTGGTAAATTGGCGCTAATAGAGAAGAGGGGGGGAATTGGAGTGCTTTACTGATTAGTGATGCAGGACGGCTAGTAGAGAATAAGTAAGCCAGATTAAAGTGCGTTATCAGGAGATGGGCTCCTATTTCATGACATCTGGCGAAGTCTTGAAGCCATGAGGATCGGCCTCAGAGTGGAGCATGGGATTCGGCTGTTGCTGTGAACCACCTGACCACTTTTCATTTTTGGAAATAAACAATATTTCAAACGCTCCTTTTGGTACTAAGACCTTCACCAAGAGAACTTTCTCTACCCACGTGGGGTCCCTCGAGCCGTTCCTAGAGGCCATCATCTACCTCGAGGATACGAAAATAGCGTTCCAGCTGCTCCAAAATTGCTTCGAAGCCAGCAAACTCGGCTTCTTACTGCGCGTAGTCCCAACGTCGTCCACCGCCGAGGGCGCTGCCGTTTTTGACGATATGATGGAGGGCTGCGTCCGCACACTGGCAGGGGGTATTGGATTCGGAGGATTTCTATGAACTTCAACTTCCAGTGATATCATTGGATGCGAACCGGCCCTCCCTTGGGATCGGATTTACTTCCGCCAAAAACATCGCCGCGGCTGCGAAAATTGACCAAATATTTTAATCTCTATCCTAGTGTCCTACGGTGATACTGAATTGTTGAGCAATATTTTTATTGAGGCCCACAATTTATATTTATTGTGAATCATCAAGGAATAATTTTATCTATTTTACACTGGTCCTATTTTATGCTGAATTCAGTGTGAAATAATTTTTATGTCCTACAGTTGGATTTTTATATTATACAGGCTATAATTATTGCATTTATGCTGCCAACAAATTATTATCTGGATGAGTTCTTACCTGGAAAATACTACAATAATTATTGCTGAGCCTGAATCATGTCTACCAAAATTATTATACCCTAGTGTAGAGTATAAGTAGTACTAGGTTGTTAGAATTTTTTTTTACATCCTCGAGCCATCGAAATATTCCCCTCTATCAGCTGTCATTAAATTTGGTTCTATTCATTACTCATTCTAAGTCCAATTGTGACATTTGTTTATTTATTCAAAGTTGGAACTATTTATTTTTTGGATCTACCTACCCCAATTATTTTGCAGCGACCGCCTTTCTCGCCTCCAGCGCGGCCACCAACATGTTTTGCAAAGTTGTTCTGCCCGCTCCTATCAGGAGCCTCACCACCTACAACGACGCTTTGGACGCCCACCGGAATTGATCACTTTCCTGTCGATTGTGGTCGTCTGGAAAACCACGGGATAGATCAGATATATCTTCCAAGTGTAAAACACCCAAACCTTTCCCCTTTACTGTCTGCAGTCAAAGATTCTACCATTTAGTGCCTTTTGCTAACGCAATACACCATCACAGGGGAAACCAACGGGCGCAATCCATGCAGCAGTACAGGAAAGCATTCCCCTTGGTGATCGAAGAAGGCAGGCATTCCGCGCTTCTATGGCCCTCCCAGGCGCTAAGGAATGGGTGTACTGCGCCCCGTGCCCCGGCCTCAAAATCTGCATTGCCCCCCGTGAATTCGCGGTGTGGCTCCAATACTTCTGCCGAGTCCTACTGTTCCCTTCGTGAGTAAATTGGGTTGGTTGACTGCGAGTAATGGAAAGGTTGACAGTCCTATGTACTTGTAATCAAACCATTTGCAGGACCTATAATACAAGTGCTTGAACGTGTTTACCAACTAGAAAATAGCTGGTAGAACGATTGACACGCAGGCTGCGTTGGAGGTGACCGTCAACGCCGCGTGTCGTTGGAGGAGAATGGCCCTCACCCAGGAGTATTTGTCCAAGGTTCGGTTGGCGGCCGCCCGGGCCACCCCCGTGAGGTAGCGGAACGCTTCTGGATGCCACCCTCCGAGTGTGGAGATAGAAACGGGCACGAGTCTGTTCCTGCAAGTTAAGCTGGCTAAGAACCCCTGGTATTTTCGTAGCTTGTCCGCGTGGGCTGCGTTCAAGCTAGTAAGGGGGTTAAAGGTTCTCATTCTGAGATGAGGATGGACCAGCGGGCTCACGAAGGTCATATCGAAAGAATCCGTTCCGCCGGTGGCGCCCGTTGCTCTGATGTCAGACCTTGTTTTGTGTTCCCCGTGAGACCGGGGTCCGACGGCGGGATACCTTGCGCCTAGGCTCAGGCCGTTACTTAGTAGGGTGACCTGGTCATCGTGGCGGACGACCCGTTGCGTTCCGTACCCCCTGTTCCCTTCGGACGTGCCGTGCTCGAGACGAAACTGCCTCGAAACCTTCGACCGTTTCGGGGATCAGCTCCTTCACTGCAGACATGGTGGGCACAGACGTCGACGACATGACCATCAAGTGGCCCTCTTTGCGCAACACCTGCAGAAAGCAGCCCGTCACCCCTCCGTCCAACCGCGGGACGGGGTCTATCGCACTAGGCCAGACACCCGGGCGATGGGAAGCAGTGGCTGTACGGATTTTTTTGAAGTGACGTACGTCAACATGCTCGCGCTCTCCCACAGGAGGGTTCAAACGTTTAATCGGCTCAACTCCCTCAATGCGGCCGTCTCTGCGAAGCATAGAAGATATGAATCTTTTATTGCAACATTAGTGAGAAGTAAGCTCGTGCCTATCACTATATCTACCTTCGGAGGTTGGCACCCAGACGCTTTTAGGGTGCTACCCGACGTCTCGCGGATCGCAGCCGTTAGAGCTATGGAGGCGTATGGTACGGTCCGAGCGGTACTTGCTCGGAGGCACGCTGTCGCGGCAGCAATGTCCAAGGCAGCTTGTCTGCTGGGCGGCCTTGAGCCGGCTTTTAAGGGAAATTTAAGAGGTACGACTGGTTACCCTGTCGGATATATCTTCCAAGACTAAAACACTCAAACCTTTCCTCTTCGGTTACCCTGTAGGATATTCCGGGCCACAACCGACCATATTGATAGGGGTAAATCGCCGTGAGAAGAGATATTCAGAACCAAATACCCCAAGAAGGAGGTGTTGCAAGCGACAAAAGTGCTACCGTGGTATATTTGAACGAACAAAAGGATTGTATATGAAAGAGAGTTTAGAGGGCTACAAGCAAGTATGAAAGGGGTAGGGTCTACCGCTGATGCTCTGGGAGCAGCGTAGGAAAAAGGGTTCTTGGGTCTGAAGTTGACTCTCAACTCCCTACTGCTCAGGAGTTGGCTTGAAGTTGTCTGCACACTTGCTTCCCCTCCCCATGAGGAAGCAGTTTAATCAGCTTAAAAAGACTTTTCGCTACCCCTAAAGTCCGAACAAAACTACAGAAGGTACCAGGAAATGCATACAAACAATTTGTGTGGACGATATACTCTAAACAAAAGATACTTAAGAAACTAACAATCAATGAGGTCCTCTTATTTCCCATTCTCTAAATCAGATCCAAACAACTCCTCTAAAATATCCATGCTGTCCAAGCAGTCCCCACAAATATCTGCGAACGGCTCATAGCTCTCTATTCCCTCCTGGGAGATATCTAAACTACTAAAGATATCTCCATCCGGTTCCAGCGTCGGCAACACTTGTTCCATACTCTCCAGTCCAGGCCCCACAAGTCCAACACTTTCCATGCCCTCTGTTCCCTCATCCACCTCGTCCTCGTCCTCGTCCTCATCATCCTCCTCATCATCCTCCTCCTCCTCATCCTCCTCCTCCTCCTCTTCCTCCTCTTCCTCCTTTTCCTCCTCTTCTTCCTCTTCCTCCCCATCTTTCCCCTGAGTCTCGTACACTAGCTCAGGGGCTAACCATTCCTCAAAGGACTCCACGCTCTCCTCCTCAACTTTCTCAGTCTCATCCTCACTTACCTCCCTCGCCTCTTCTTCTATGAAGAGGCGGCGAGCGAAATCGATGATTTTCTTCTTAGTTTGCCGCCGGATGTAGTCGTCGGCAACGGTTGGCCCGTAGGCGGCGAGACGGAGGCCATTGATGGGACGGGAAGGGCGGTTTTTGGAGATAGGGACAGAGGGGCGTTTTGAGGTCATATTTCTGGAAAAGGGGTGAGCGGGGCTGCGGGTGTTGACAGAAAGGGTAATCAGCTTATCAAATTGTTTGTGGTAGGAGTGATGCTTCAGCGACAATGCCATAGCACTTTAAATAGGGGCATGTCTTTGGTAATCATCATGGTTTTTGTCAAAAAAAAGGTGATACTGCGGCCCTGGATTTGCTCGAATTCCGGTGCATCATAAAAATTTGCGTGATAAAATATATCGGAACTGAATTTGGGAGGCGAAGTGACCACGAATTGAAAGGCGTCTCTTTGAAGGGGGAGGACCAAATATTCAAACATAAAATAGAAAATGGAGTTGTACAGTGAATTTGGATTCATAAAGGAAAAATATATTCAGAACTTGTTTTGAGAAGACAAAGGTAGGACGATTGGTCAAGGACGGATTTCAAGATGCGAAGAGGACCTTTTTCGTTCCGACACATATCTTTGAAATAATAAACCACCCTACATTTCCCCCACATTTCAAATCAAATACAATTAAATTTCGAATAATCTTCACGAGGACCAATGTACAGCGACTCGAACTGATCATTACAGAATTACAGTGCGGTCGCAAAGTAGAATCTCTGAAAAATGAGTAAATGTTATCGTCGTGTGTGTGAGAAGCGAGTCATCATTAAATTTGACCGTGTTATCACTCGCGTGCGACACATGCGGTCTAGGTCTCCTCAAAACTTCGGGCATTACCGAGGCTGCTTACGCAGCATCCGTTACCGATCCCTTTAGACTGATCTCCAACCTGCTTACTTTTTCCCACGACCGCCACCTGAAAGAGATCCCTCGGTCTGCCATCTTGCTCTTATCCTCCCACCATCCGCAGCACTCTTCGTCGCTTACAGCTACAGCCCTTTTCGAGCGTCGTTCTTCGCAGGTCCCCAGTGGAAGGCTCCAGTCTGCGATCACAACTGAAGTTATGCTTTCGAAGTCTGACAGGTTGTTCATGTCCGCAGCAGCACCCAACCGATCACTGCTCCTCTCCGTGTGCACATCCTCCTCCTCCTCTTTTTTCTCTTCGCTTCCTCACCCCCATCGCAGTACGTACATGTCCTCCTCTGCGTAGAAAGTCGCTCTGGCTCTCCATCTCGGTATCGCGCTATTCCCTGGATCTACTCGCTGCGCGGTTTGCTCCCGGCGCTCGGCCGATGTCGCACCCGTCTTAGATCCAAGTAACCAACACGCGTTGGCCAGCAAGTACGCAGACGACATGACTCGTCGACATCACGTCGTCTGCAACGATCTCACCCGCCTCTGTAAGGAGTTGTCGTCTCTGTCGACGATCTCAATAGTTGAGCATCCGCTCCGCTACCAGGTTCCCGATTCGTCAGTGCATTTGGAGTCTCCAGCGTTACGAATGGATATTTACATTTCCGCTCCCTATGGGCTTCACAGTACTGATGCAGAGCTAAATGACGTGACAAGGAATGTGGCCGTGAGGCAATTGGAGACTTATGGAAGGTTCGGGGGGTTTTCATGCAAAGGCACGCCGCAGCAGCCGTCATGTCCAATGCGGCCTGCTTGATAGCTGGCCTTAATGTAGCCTTTTAGGGAGCGTAGTTCCTTCCAAATTGCTGTGTATGCATGCCTTTCTGGGTCGATTATGGGGTTTTCTAGAAAACTATGGGATACGATCGGATATATCTTCCAAAAGTAAAACACCCAAACCTTTCCACCAGTACTGATATTGCCGTCGACGTTCCTGTTGCCTACCCCCTCGCACGATGCCATATCTCGCCATGTACGGATGAAAAGATGTCCAGACCTAAGTTTGTGAAAATATTAGCGTTAATTTTGTTTTTGTCAAGGTTTCATACGCTTGGAAGTATATTTAAGAATAAAATGGAGAATAGTAAGTTTTGCATGAGGACAACAGTACTATAGTGTGGGTTTTTGGTACCACAAATGGTAATCTATGTTCAAAACCGATTGTAGATATATCCTGTCAACAGACCGTAGCTTCAAATCCGGGTCTACATCAAGAAATGCTGATCTAAAGCAGAGATAAATTATACTGAAAAAGCACTTTACTCAAGTTTATTCCATAAAAGACCCTGACAGATAAAAATGTAAGGTCCTTAACGCTTCTGTAGCACTTATCAGCGGTATTTACAGCACTGAAGATCATCGTAAAGCTGAATTGCTTCATTTTACAAAAAAAATACATAACTACCGAGATATCTATAATAGCTTCATATGACTCATTTGGCATAGTGTGATATGAAATACTGTTTTTTAGAAGTTGCATTGGTGTCTGAGTACATTTCATAAGTATTGGTGATACCTAATAGCTGGACCGTGTACGAAAAAAGGCAAGAAGCCGTATTTAGAGAGGTAATATAAGGGGATATATCGCATATAAACAACATTTGAGAGCATCTACAGGACAAAATACAACGAAAAGGGAATAAGTTAACAGTGAACTTTGAAAATGTAAACTTAATTATCGAACTATATAGGATGCCACCAACAACTTTGATGACATATTGAATATGGAAGTATTTAATCAAAATTGCTTTTTACTAATAGTTAATAAAATCGCACAGAAAACTAAAAAGTTCACAGTATTGAATTGCAACTTGCCATTGAATATTGCACATTAACTCGATCAGAGAACTACTAAAATGAAAATATGTTCATTATTGTATTCAACCACAATTTGTGCTATATCATCTGTATTTTGAGTTAAAATAGTCGAAATGTGCAAAATGTTCAGCAGGACTCAAAACCAAGGACGCTGGAACGCTTCTACTCCACTCTACAATCCATCAAATAAATTCTAACTCTTCACGATCTTTTTCAGGTTGACGTTTCTAGAAATACATGTTTAGCCTTTATGGGAAGCATATTATAAAAAGTTGCTAGAAAGTTGGTGTATTAAGGTGCTTATATGCTTAGCAAGTATTCAGCTAATTTCTTTATTCGTTTAAAATATTTACTTTGAGTTGACATTACTTAGCTAACCAATTTCTGGATACACCTACTTTAGGTAGAGATCGGAATTTTTTTACTCTGCTGCCGTTAATCAGAGACCGCATAAAAATGGGACATTAATTACCAGTTCATGTGTTAAAAATGTTACGTAACTTGATACTTTTTAAATTTCTTTAGTTTTTGCTGTCGTTTTAGTTTCATATAGCTCGCATCAAGCCGATCAATCATATTCTTTTAGCTATCAAACTTCATACATATCTACTCTCTGCCTTGCTTTTACTATATTTTCCAATTTAATTTTCCAAATAAACGTGAGCCGAAATAGAAGAAGCATGAAAATACGTTACATCAATGCAAATCGCGTTTTTCTTTGAATTATACCATGGGAGCAGTCTTTTATGCCTTTCTATCACTAAATTCAGTCATTTAAATAGTAAGTGAAAAGATCGAATAGGCGTAGCTTTTCACATCTGCCTCGTTTTTCCATTGAATACGACATAATTTATACAGAGGACCGGTTTAGTTGGGAAACTAAACTACAAATTACATAATCATTATGTCTCAAAACGGCTCTAACTCCATCAAAGCTAAATTTAGGGAGGGTTTCCCTTAATTTAAATGTACTAATAACACAAATTGTTGGCTTTTGATATTTTTTTGAGAACTTTTTGATAAACCCCCTTCATCCTCTTAGCACCCTGAGGTACAAATCTCTTTCGTGATGTTCGATAGGTTTTTACGCCATTTACTACAAAAAAATTTAATATGGAATTAAGAACTTTCAAAAAGTGGTAACAATCGACATGGAAACACAAAAACTAGTTTTATGATACAAAAGGACAGCTGGACTACACTGGGAATGAGAGGAAATGGATTTACTTGTTTTTAATCTATCTGCAATATTACAATCTTAGTTATGGGATGTTAAAATATAAGAAGATAGTAGTTGTTTACAGACTTAATTGTATCGAAAACATATAAATCGCCAAGTTTCAACTAGATATCAAACGTTTCAACATCTTTAGAAATTTTTTTAGAATTTTTTACAATACCTAAAGCACAGATCAAATGTACTTTACTAAGAAAATATAGGCTCCGTACAAATATAGCTTTCATTAGGAAAGAGGTCTCGCTGCAGAAAACCCAAATTTCTCTATCTACCAACTTATCTCCGAATATATTTTACCGATCCCATTTTACAGCCCCCCATTAGCAAAACACGGAACCAAAATCTGTCTAAAACCCAGTTTTTTTGCAAAGAATTATCTCAATATCATTTTTTTCTCTTAGTCCTCTTAGAATTATGATTTCGTAAATAATGCCTCGAAAATGCCCAATTAGCCGATAAATCACAAACGGAGAAAAATAAATCACTGTTTTTAAATAGAGAAAAGGAGTATCAACACTTAAAACCAGTCATGTGGTTCTGTCCAAGGCCAAAAGAAACGAAAAATTGCTCTACTCAACTATCGCGTCTTTTGCTAGTTGGTGGCATTCATTTTTAGAGCGAATATAAATATTTTTTTAAAATTTGATGAGGTAATAATGGCTGCATATAGGGAGAGTCAAAGATTTATTTATTTTGTAATTGGAATTTAAGGAATAAATGGGAAATTGCTTTTAGAAGCAAAGCAGAGGAGATATGTGAAATGATTTTTCACATTTAATGGATATCAGACATTCAATTTTGGAGTAAATTATGATTCATAATTTGCAAAAAATAGATTTTGTATATAAGTTGTATTTAAAGGGGGGTTATTTATGTGTTTGAATACCTTTGGGCATTAGCACGACTTTTCACTTGATGAAAAGTATTTTGATACCACACCTTTGTCTTTTCCGTTATTTACATGCTACACATCAGGACTCAAAGTTGTTCATTTATTACTGCTCAGACCTTTACAAATGCCGAAAATATCTTGGCTCCGAGCAGAAATTCCCATATTTGACGTTTTAACAAGTAGATGACCGTCCGCACTGTGATAAATCCCACTGGTATCTATACAATATCCAGGTATCTATAGAGTATCGCGAGATAATGAGTTGAGAGTAATAAGCTACCTCACAAGAAATTGAATTTATTAGGTAGAATAAATGCCATTTTTATAAGGTATACTAATTGCTGATATCAATAACTGGTTTATGTCTATAGCTAGTTTAAATAGCAATTAAACAACGAGAAAGGATTACCTGTTGAAAGAAAGTAAGAATTAAATGCAATGAATTATTCAAAACACGGCTTGTGATATTTCTATGACTTTTTTCTTAAGAAAAAACTAGTCTTCGTAAAAGGACCACTCATATTGCTCCCCTGTCATTTTTGATTTCATCGGCAACCGGTCTGATGGAAGTCAAAAACTTCAGTTTAAAAAGTTCGATGCTCCTGGGTCTCAGTTAACTGACAAAACATGGCTAGTTTTATGATCAGTTATGATGATGATGGTTTCTCGTGATAGAAGTAATCTCTGGGAGGGAAAAAAGAAATGTAAATTGGGTCAAATGAAATGTAAGCGGCTTCAGTTAGACGTTACTTGCCAATGTCAAACCTACATTTCAGCTTAAAAAATATTTTCGCAGATTCTATGGTATAAATAGCTTATATACCCTCTTTCTTAGTTTGGACGTTTAAAGGGGACTTATTCAACAGAAATAAGATTTTGGATGTCTTGAGGAGTCCCATGTGATCTGCTTACAGCTACGGATAAATTGTTATGTCGGTTTCCTTTCACTATTCAATTTAGATCTTAAAATCATTTTCGGACATTTTATTTTCTAAATGTGACAGGGCACGCAATTTGAACAGTCAGTTTCCCTATGAATATTTTATTACATGGAAGCTGATAATTATTACGGAAGATAAGTAAAAGGAATCATGCAAATTGTACCATGCGATACAAACCCTGAAACATTATTCTATACAAATTTGAAAGTAGATTGAAGTAAAGCGATATATTATATATTATATTGAACTACCGATGAAAGATATGGCAGAGTCAAAAGGTTTATTGGTTCCAATTCTTGAAGATCTACAAGATCTTACCAGGCAATGCTGCTGAAAAAATGATAAAAACCGGCCTCTCTACTAAAGAAAAATACTTAGGCCAAATAATTCAAAATGTCCTAGATCTATTGTGCTTAAGTGAGTAAAAAGTTATTTATTTATTGTAGAACAACCTGTTCGATTCTACAGTCCGATTCATCAAAAACCAATACCAATTTACTTAAAAAATCGTAGCGCTGAGATCAACAGCCCTTTGAAGAGTTTTTGTACTGTATCATATCAAAAGGTAGATTATAGCGGAGCTCCTCTATATATCTTTCAAATATTAAATCACCTCACATTCCCCCCTCTACATATCCTACATTTTCTTCTAAATAAAATTAATCGTGGATATCTCCATTAAAAAGCTGTTTCAAGTTTATTCTATGAGTGTCAATGTAAAATTTAGCCTTGGTGACCAAAACTAATTCCAGGCACCCAAATGAAATGGGGAATTTGGCCTACGAAAGAGAGAGTGCAAGGTCTGGAAAATTTATATTAAAAGTTTCCTATATAAATAGGAAACACAAAACATACCTAAGAAAAAAGAGAAATTGGACCCGGAAAATTTCATACGGCAAAACAAGTACCTAGTTATTCTATGAAAGATCTTTTCTGGCCCTTTCAGTGACAATAGAGCGCATTATAGATCAATTGGCATATTTGAGCTAAGAGGAATTTCTAAAGACTGGATTTGAGTCAGAGTGACGGTAAAAAGTAGCTCTGGTACTGTTGAAGCGAGTCTCAATGCCAACTTTCGACATAGTGGAAACGGAAACAAACTGTTATTGAAGCGTATGCAGTATGTTATGTATTTTGAATTCAACGCATAGCTTCATTGCTGTTTATCATCAAGGAGACGATTCCTCGCCCCACGATTAAAACAGAAGAGTCAGCTCCTAGGTCCAATGTCTTGGAGGAGCCAAGAGGTTTGTACTTGATGAATGCTGGGCGGTCGTACATGACTTGCTATGTACAGCCTGAGTCAATGACTCAATGTTTTGATAGAAGAAGGATATTAACAGCAGATTGGAGTGATATTGCTTGTAAAGGAGAACGCGGCGTGAATGGGCAAACGGAAGCATGAAACTTAGCAAATTACGTCATTTATGAGGCATTTAGTGCCTTTCCAGTACTTCTTCTTGCATTATCGAAATACACACAAAATTCTACTAAATCGGAATGGAAATCCATATCATATTTCTGAGAATATAAAAAATCTCCACCTTCGAGGATATGGAAATATCTACCACTCAAGTCAGATAAGAAAAATGACCTCTTCAAAAAATGCTTTCCTCTATTTAAATATTTTTATTGTAATCAAAACAAACTTTCAATAATTTGTAGATTATCAGTATGGGCTATAATAAATAATTTCACAAGAACGACAAATATTATCCAAGGAAGTCACACAGTATAAGCACATTATATTTTATGAAGGACCCCTTAATTAAATGAAAGTGGAAAGTAACATTTTTTTTGTCCATCAACTTGATTGATAGTGATCGTTATTGTCAAATAACTACGAAAAAATTTATGAAATCTTCTGAGCATATCAAAAATTCATTTCTATATACAGTTTGTACTAACATTATCAATGCATACGAAAATGAATTCTGGGATGAGAAAGATTAAATAATCTACAAAATACACAAATATGTGCCTTTTTTCACATTAACTATCGCATAAACCTATTGCTCCAAATAAATTTTATTTGAGAAGAAGATTGAAAGAAATACTTATCGGCTCCAATTGATACATTCAAAATTTGTGATGTCATGCAAAACTTCTAACTATCTTGCATTATGTATAAACTGTGTGTCCCTTATATTCAATGAGTAGATGTGTGTCAATCATTTGATTGTGTAAATTTTGCATTTTTCAAATCATGTACTGGGTTACTAGATATTACACTGTTGGTGTAGTGATCTCTTCAAAAGCGGAATACTGTACTAGTTATTTTGACAATATATTACAAACTCAATTTTATGAAGTGAACAATATAACTGAAGATGAAGCTTTCAAAAATGAAAAATTATGAAAGAGTCCTGAAACCCCGGATTTTTTTTGTATCCGACTGATATTTAGCGTTCTGTAAATTGAACTTAGTAAAAAATATAAAAGGTAGAAGTATGCCTTTAATATTTAGCGACACTTCCATGACAATATTCGAATTTAATACATAAAAATATTTATATGGAAATGTTTTTTCTCTTTACATAGGCTTTCAAATAGTCACCCTCGGAATTTAGATAATTACAGTCTAAAAATCTTCCCAAAGTTTTACGTGATGCTCATATTGTTCTCTTCCTTACGGAAAAAATGAGATCAAATCCTAAAATAGAAGTCATGGCCAGTATCGCAAAAGTAATGAAAGCGGTGAAAACATTTTTTGGTTGTCCTAAAAAAGAAAAATATGATCATCTTCTGAAACCCTTTTAAGTTCGGGAAAAACTTTTTATCAACTTTCATAGTGACCAGGTCCAACGGATAACTTTTGAACAAGGCAATGGAAGGTGTTACGTACTCAGTTTCATCAAATGAAATTACATATAAAATTATAGTTAAACAAAATAATTATTTACAGGATAAATTTATTGACAACTATGTGAATGGAAATGCCGGAAACTTTCATTATGTCATAAATATGTATTCAATGAGAAAAATATCCCCAAATAATAATTAGGGGAACTCTGATGATGAATATTATAAAGAATCAGAAATTTTTGAGAATGAAGCGCATAATAGCATAGAAAAAATTTATCGGTCTTCGAAACCAGGAAAAATTTATCGGTCTTGGAAGCCAGAAAAAATGTATCGGTCTTGGAAACCAAAAAAAATCATCTGCCGAACGTATCCCAACTAATTTCGAAAGAAATTGTTTCAACCCGTGAGTGTTAATATAGATTACGTTGGATGACACTGAAATTGGTTCCTGTGAAATTGAGATGCTTTCTGCAACGAGGCATAAATCTCCGAAGTAAAAATATTTTTAGCTGTGCTATAAAGGATTTTCATCCACAGAATGTTTCCTTTACTAAAAAACTGTACTTATATCATTTAAAATTTTATACTGTGTATGATGGAGTGTATGCTGAGGATGGATAAGGTTATCTGAGAGATCTCCAGGATTCTTTTGGAATTATGCGTAAAAGTTTGCTAATTTGAAAAAGATATAGCGCGCAGCTGCATACGCGACTTTCGGTGGCATTCCCGTTTGTTCCGCTATACATCAGCCGAAACGGATTAAACTGCCATACAGTACTTAATTTGAAGGTACGACAGAATCGTAGAACCTCCACTACACGGGAAGTTTAGTAAGAGCTGGTTGGAATGATCTCAATTATTGTCAATGTCGTCCTGAAGTTTCATTCTGATTGTTCAAGCGGATCAATATGATGTAAATAGGTAATTGACGCTCTAAAAAGCGTCTTTGTGCTGATATTGCAACATTTTCGATGACTTACCTAAGCTATGCTGCATGGTACAGATAAAATAGCCAAGGTTTGTATTTTCAAAGCCATTTTTCATAAGACAGAGGGGTTGCATGCGACAACGTTGATACTGAAATATGGTTGTAGGGACGAAAATAGATGAAAGGAATGGGACCTAGATGCTGCAAGGAGGTATATGAGGAGCAGAGTCTACCATTTATGCTCAGGAGCTATAGTTGAAGAAACTTTTTTTAGGGCAGAATTTGACTTTCAACTTCTAGTGTGGGGGTTTGGGCGCACAAGAGGTAATCGATGGTTGAACTGATGGTTGAAGCTTCCGGTGAACAGACCGGAGCTTCTGACCATGGTTTATGTAGAGAAGCATTCAACGAGAGTGACAATGAATGGTAAGCAAACAATACTAAATTCAACAGTATTCTAGAAGAACAAGCCTAGGGGCGTAATACTACAAGTATTTGAGAGTTCACCTAGTATATTGCGGTGAGACTGACAATATTGCCCATCATGGCAGAGTTCCATTGATCCACTTGGCGAGGCAGCACAAAGCACTTGCTGATTGGTCTTGCCTGGAAAGTATCTAGGAGTACGCCAGGTATCCATAATGGCTTCGTCTGATTGGTCTGTGGTATTGCGTTGCGTCGGTGCCAGATTACAGTACATTAGTAGCGCTGATGTCTCCTTGCAGTGCTTATGTTGCACTGGTGCCTCTCTACGGTGCTCATGCCGTTTGAGGGCTACTAGCGGGATACTACTGGGCATATTCGTCACATCTAGACTACTTAAATCTATACTTGAATTTTTTTCTCACCTTGTTGGATCTCTGATAAAGTAAGCGTTTTATTCAGCTTATGCAGACTTTTTAGCTAACCCTACTACCTCAAATAAACATACTGAATACCATAACTTACATTAAAGGGAATCGTATGGACGAGAAAGACTAACAGTGGATACAATCAGGATAAATGTATAGATATCCATCTCAAAATCTTAATCCTCGAGATCAAATGAAACGATTTCTCTAAAATATCCATACCCCGAATTTATTCCCTACAGATTCTATCGGGCGGCCCAGAATGATATACAGCCTCCTTTGGCGTATCACGGTCCTCCAACTATTCCTCACGACCATCAAACTCGGACTCATCGTCACCAAAGGAGTCCTAAATAACGATTATTCTCTTACTCCTACCTCCGTCCTCCACGATCAACAGTACCAGAGCTACTTTTTACCGTCACTCTGACTCAAATCCAATCTTTAGAAATTCCTCTTAGCTCAAATATGCCAATTGATCTATAATGCGCTCTATTGCGACTGAAAGGGCCAGAAAAGATCTTTGATAGAATAACTAGGTACTTGTTTTGCCGTATGAAATTTTACTGGTCCAATTTCTCTATTTTCTTAGGTATGTTCTGTGTTTCCTATTTATATAGGAAACTTTTAATATAAATTTTCCAGACCTTGCACTCTCTCTTTCGTAGGCCAAATTCCCCATTTCATTTGGTTGTCTGGAATTAGTTTTGGTCACCAAGGCTAAATTTTACATTGACACTCATAGAATAAATTTGAATCAGCTTTTTAATGGAGATATCCACGATTAATTTTATTTATAAGAAAATGTAGGATATATAGAGGGGGGAATGTGAGGTGATTTAATATTTGAAAGATATATAGAGGAGCTCCGCTATAATCTAGAGGTCAAGGACGAAAAAGAGAGGGGTTTGGGGAGAAATCCAAATTCCAACAGAAAGGACCGGATTTCTAACAATAACTCTACTTTGTTTTTGTTCGAGTATTCATGCACAGATGCCCAAAAGCCTTCGAATAGGATGACTATGGAAGCAATTATGAACCCAAAAAGATCACGAGGAGCGTGAAGCTTTATGCCCGAGGGAAGAAAAGCAGTGGAGCCAAGATACGCTAAATAGCACTTTTCATCACCGGTAATCCTCTAAGATATTCCAGGCCCCAGCCGACCACATGTTCCAAACATTAAAGCACCCAAACATTCTCTCCACGAAAGAGGGTCGAAGATAACTCTGGTGGTGAAGAAAGTAGCTAAAACTCTACAGCCTCGTCGTCATAAGCACTTATGTAGCGAAGACATCCACGTAACGGTGACAGAGCAGAACAGGAGTCCTCAAATGCTCTTGCCAATTCTGTTCCCTTGTCGCGATTTCTTTCCCCAAATTCTCCATCTCACTGCTCAGACGTCTCCTCTAACTGACCCTCGCAATACACTTTTGCTCTCGGGCTCTTTTAAGGGACAGTATGATCACACGGCTGCCATTTCCATCCAGGCCCCTCGGAAATTTCGACAAGCATGGCCAGTTGCGCTAAGGGTCGCCGCAGACTGTGAGTGGAAGGAAACAAATAAGAAGCGAAAGAAACGTAAAAATTCTGCTGCCGTGTTTGCGAAATAGAATTAGTAAGTTTTCGACGGAAGAGGGACAAACGAAAGAAGCGGGGGCACCATATATCTGTCAAGAGGAAGTCGAAAGTGGCGGAGTGTCCGGGATGCACAGAATGTGACATCGAACTCACGGATCAGATTTCCTTGGATACTCATCTGCGGGGTAGGAGATAAAGTAGGAACGTGGCTTATCTCGAGAAGTAACACAGAAAATGGAAAATAGTGAGCGGTAAGCAGGTGAGGTGGGGTCATGCATAGGGGAAGAGGGACAGGAAACGGAATCCAGAAATAAGAAACCCCGGCGACACGCCAGTCGTTCAATTCGGACTCGGTGGCACCGCTTCCGTCCGCGCCAACCGCGACAAGTCTAGGGATGTGGAATCGAAGCTCACACATCGAGTGCTGCCGCCACATGACAGCCCAGGCCGCAACTCTGCCTTCGATTGTCGCGTTATCTTCTTCGTCCCCCCGGGTGCACTCGCTCCCGCGACTAAACACCTACTAGACAAACTCATCCCCCATATAGCTGGGTGGTACCACAATTCCGACCGTTTGACTCGTCGAGGCATCTATCAGCACCTCTGCAGCGTAATGAGATGCCTCTTCGCTACCTACATTCTGTACGGGGCCCTATTGCACGTGGCCTACGGTACGTTACTCATCCGGTTAGCCTTTATCCGAATAGTTGTAGTTGCCAGTTCACCGCACAGACGTAGTTTGAGCTACAGTAAGAATATTACGATTAAGTGTAATACTGTATGTAGGTGTAAGCAACCTAATAGGGGTAAATCGTTGGGAGAAGAGATATTCAGAACAAACTACCCCAAGAAGGAGGTGTTGCAAGCGACAAAAGTGCTACCGTGGTATAGTTGAACGAACAAAAAGGAGTGTATATGGAAGAGAGTTGAGAGGTCTACAAGCAAGTATGGAAGGGGCAGGGTCTACCACTGATGCTCTGTGAGCAGCGTAGGAATAATGTTTCTTGGGTCTGAAGTTGACTCTCAACTCCCTACTACTCAAGACTTGGCTTGAAGTTGTCTGCCAACTTGCTTTATGCTTTGTGTGCGACTTAATTTGTTGTGCGCCCCGCTCGGGTATGCTGACTCACAAGTACTCCTACCATTTCATGCAAACAGCCGCTTATATAGAGTTTTCAACCCCCACATTTTGTAGCACCTATACAGTACCTATGTGCCATACGTATCTGCACCGCTACAGTACGGTGCAAAGCATCCCTCTAAAAATAATTGAAAATAAAATTGTAATTACAGTGATAGCGCAGCCAGCTCAGCAGTCAAGCTCATCCAGCGCAGAATGCCAAATAATATCTACAAGTTACATTATATCACACCCAAGCTAAGGAATCAGCAATGCGCCTTCAGTACAGAAGGGGAAGAGGTTTTGGTGCTTTAATCTTGGAAGATATATCTGATCTATCCCATGGTTTTCCAGACAACCACAATCGACTCAAAAAGAGTATACCGACACAGTAATGGGGAAGGAAATACGCTGCCTAAAAAGCCATCTTCAGGCCAGCCATCAAGCAGGCTGCATTCGACATGACGGCGGCGACTCTATAGTACAGAATGTATCTTCAGAGAATAAAATTGAGTTGATTGCGGTTGTCTGGAAAACCATAGGATAGACCGGATATATCTTCCAAGAGTAAAACACCCAAACCTTTTTCCCCGAGAATAAAACACCCGGACATTCCCCCTCCTTTAGTTCGCTTAGATTTTACCACTGTTCTATGTGTGTTTAGTTCTGTACAGTACAGTACAGTGAAGCTGTTTTGATTCCATTCCAGGAAAAAAAGAACCTTTTGAATGGGTTTGCAGTTTTTTAGAAAGGAATGGATGCCCCTAGCGGGGCTGCAGAGTTCCACGGGTTTCCTGCGTTTTACCTTTACAGTAGTGCATGCTACTTTCTACTCGCAATAAACCAGCCCAATCATTATTTTTGCATTATTCCCAGTAAACCAACCCCAGGATCTACCCGGTTCTCCACACTCTACCGTCTCATCACTTAACGCAACAAATGCAGAGCTTCAACATTTCGCCGCTTTCGGCGCCCGCACCGTGCGACAGGTCGGCGGGTGCGGGCGCGGCCACTTCCAGCGGTCTAGGGGGTTTCTCGTGTAGATCAATACGCCGCGACCGCTGCGATTTCGCTGCACCGCTCTCGGCTATACCCTTGTCCACAATACCCCCACCTGTCTCCCTCGGAGCACGTTGGACGAACCGGGAGTGGCGCAACGGGAGGGCGTTGCTTTCCAGTGCTATTCGCCAATGTTGCCCATCCCAAAGAAACGGGTCCATAGTCCTGTGGTACCGAACACTCCGCGCCAGTCACATAGTGACGGGATGCTCCAATCTTCCATTTTGGAAGCCGGCCAATTTCAAACAAAACCTGAAGGCGTCTATGGGTAGACGTCAAGGCGCGAGATTGGGGTAACTATTGCCATTTAGAAGGCCGTTAGCCTGTCTTTGATGGGACCATTCGCAACTTAGCGATTGTGAGTGCCTGCTTACTGCACGGACCGGTAGTATGTTTAACCCTTTCGACTTTGCACTCAACCTGCGTTATCAGGAAAATTGAGTAAACCTACCCCAACTTTAAGTAAACCGCCCCATTTAACACAAACATTCAAACTAGGCCCCATCTGCGATTGCTGTTATCAGGAAACTTAAGTAAACCCCCCATTTAACCCGGATATTCATCCCATACCGACCCAATTAAGCAAACCTCCCAACCATTCACCCCAGTAGTGAACGAGGTGGCATTTGTGGAGTGCACAGAGTTCTGGGTAACCGTATTGTGCGGTCAAGTACTATTTACGAGTTAACGATGCGTTTTTGTCGGCTAATCCTTTTTCATGCTCAACACGGTAAGGCCCCCGACCCACGTGGCTGGCCCCGGCCCCGATTTATCGATAATGATGCCATCTATTTGCCACCTCCTCAAATAGTTGGGGACACAGCAGACTGTCCCCTTCAAACATTACAGCACCCCAGAGTCTTCCCATCTATTCAAAAACGTCAACATAAATCTGCCTGAAAAGGGAAATTTTGGGGTGTTTTACTGTTTGGAAAGCGGGTGGGGATTTTGGGTGCTTTACTGTACTGATGTGACATTTAACGGTTACTTCCCGATATTGAAAAGTGCTGCCGATTGTTTTTCGTAAGATTTCGCATAGTACAATTTGTACTATGCGAAATAGTAAAATTTGTACGCCTAGACATATGTCTAGGCGTACAAATTTTCCATACCGCGAATGAAATAGTTTCCATATTTTATGTTGACCTCACGGCAGCCTTTTCAAGGCCGCTGACAAACCAGTCTTTTCCAGACTCAGTACGGTCCATTCATTTACTGCCATAAACTTGGTTACCAGTCTTGTACAGCCTTCCACAGGCCTCTCAGTGCCGCTTCGCAATAAGCCACCCAAAATTTTTCTCTCCTGCGGCTGTCAACTGGCGCTGTTAGCTGACGCCTCACTCAGCGTGGACATTAGAGCAAATGAGTTGCATGCAAATTTCAAATACGCCCTTTCACAAAGACATGTGGCAGCGGTAGCAATGTCCAAATCTAGCATACTTGTCGTATTGGTTTCATTCAGTCCTTCAGGAAATTTACAGCGTCTTCCTAATTGACTAGTTTGTAAGCCCTTTTGCACAATTCCCAATCCTTTGGGAAGCATCTGACCTGGATTTTTCAAACGATACAATACTACAAGCACTTTCTTTCTATACACGAGGCATGATTACAACCCCTGGGAGTCAGAACGAAATTCCTAGCACAACCCTCCTTTCTCCTTTCACATTCGCTTCTGTACGCCATACGTTTTCTCCCTCTGCGTTCCGTCTATTCTAATAGGATTCCTGAGGATTCCCTCATCATCATCTATCCGATGCCGATCCCCGGTTTATATTTGTTAAACTACAATAAATCCAACCGTTTACTGCATCACCACAATCATCTCCTTAAATGTCCAGCCCCAGTCCACCACCATAAATGCTCCTCCCATAACCAACACCACGACTATCACCACTACACCGTTACATCCACACTCCTCTTCGCCTTGACGTCAAGCTCTGCTACCACCATCACCCATATCATCCTCATTTCCCACTCTGCAAACACTCGCTGCTACCCCAAACCAGTATATATATCCCTCCTTCATCCCATTCATACCCCCCTCCCATCCCCCTCCCCTACTCTCTCATCTTCTTTCTCCACTTTCCCAACCTCCCGCACCACATCTCACTTTCGAAATGCACATTCCACAGTTGATTGCGGTTGTCTTGAAAACCATGGGATAGACCGGATATATCTTCCAAGAGTAAAACTCCCAAACCTTTTCCCCCATTCCACATCTCCCTGACCTACCCCCCTCCTCGTGGCCCCTGCCGCTCTCCTCCTCGTCATTTCTATGCACTTCTCTTTCGACATTGTTTTCCACCTTCTCGCCTACCTGCGCATCAACCGTCGGTCCAAGCCTTCCCCCACTTCCTATACCCTAGCCCCGACAGCCGTCGACCTCAAACACACAGCCTCCTTCATCCTCCTCTCTTTACCCTACCACTGGCACGCCCTGCGCGGCATCTGCCTCTCCACCAAACTCTACCTCTTCCCCAACACTCGCAGCCCATCCTCCCCACCTACCCCGTCCGCTACCTCCTCGAGTGCTCCTTGGTCAACTTTGTTACACACGCCCTGGATCTCGGCCCCCGCAACTTTCGCCTTTGCCTTACCAATTTTCTCAGCCCAATAGCAGTGGGGCGCAAAGACTGTTCCTTGCTCGTGGAATTTGACGTCGACTCAGGTCTCAGTTCTGTCTTTCAGTACAACGGCTTACAAATTTCAAACTCCGCCGAGCAGCTCAGTCTCGTAATACTCACCGCGGCGACAGCCACGCATCCAGGAGTTCACAAACACCAGGATCTGCATTATTCGCACCTTCTTCGCGCCGGTCCGCAGTTTGACAACCTGTTTTTGCAAGGACCGTTGTTGAATGAATATGCCTACTTCTACGCGGGTTAGTTTCAAGTTCTTGTTCAATGCCCTTGATCATTCCACGATCATCAGAGGGATGGGATTTACTGTCCTATTATACTAGTTCCTAGCTTCAGTAAATCAGATCAAATCTTCCCACCTTGCCTCTCTCTCTGATGCTATGCATTCCCTAGTTGTTCAAACTGTTCTCATTGATATAAGATGTTCATAACACTATTGTTGTGAGGGTTCTTGACAAAGTTGTTTGATGCTAGCGTTATACTAGCTCCCATTGGTTCATTCACAATTGACAACTTGTCCGATCATCATCCCTGATGTAACATCTTGTTGTGTACGCATATGCAATCACACCATCAAATACTACTCTGTAAACAAACAATAGATAGTCCTGTGTCCGACACGTGCCTGTGCATCAGCCCTATTCTGACGGTCACTCCATCCTGACCTCTGTACTATTGAACATGTTTAATACATCACAGTAAAGTGATGTTGGCGAGTGCCGCACACGTGCCTGTTCAACTCCCCCCATGCGGCTCACGCCTTAAACCTGATCAAACAACTCCTCCTGAGCTGATGATAGAACGCCGAGCAATGATCGTTTCCTGTCAAATCTTATTCTTCCTAGGGGCTTTGTAAGAGCATTAGCCACCATGTCCACAGTATTGCAGGACTTGAGCTCAACTGTTCCAATGGTGACGTGATGCCGCACGTAATTGAATCGAATAGAGACGTGATTTGCCTTTCTCACTCCATTGTTGCTCCACGCAACAGCACCCTGATTGTCTTCATGGATTACTGAGCTTCTGGTCTGCGTCGCATCCAATTCATGTAGCAACTTTCGTATCCATACAATGAGTTTTGTACCTTCACTTACTGATATAAACTCCGCCTCAGTTGTAGGCAATGCCACAGTCCTTTGCTTCAGTGATCTCCATGCAACCGTTGTCCCTCCAAGTTTCAATACTGTTCCTGTTGTTGAGCGTCTGTCAGTTCTGTCTCCAGCCCAGTCGGCATCGCAGAACGCCTCCAATACCTCGGGTTTCCCACAAATTAGACGTAGCATATATCCAGATGTTCCCTTAAGATACCTTAAAATCCTCTTCGCCATCATCGAGTGTAGCTCTCTAGGTTCCGACATATAACGACAGAGAAGAGAAACTGCTGCACATATATCGGGCCTCGTTCTCGTATAGATATACAGAAGCGCACCCATCAGTTCCTGATACTTCCCTTTGTCTGTTGCACGGCTGGGTTGTTCAAGGTCTGCCATTGCACTCTCAGTCATAGGGGTTGCCATGGGTCGACAGTCCTTCATACCAAATCTTTCCAGTACATTCATTACGTAGTGGCTTTGAGATAGCCAGGCACCATTCTCTTCCCTAATAAACCTTAGACCAAGGAATGTGTGCAATGATCCCATCTCCTTAGTATCAAGCTGTCCTCCCAGTTCAGCTTTAGCCTTCTCATTGCTGGATTTAGATTGACTCATAATCAAGATATCATCAACATAGATTAATAACTAAACTGAACCTCTCCTGTAGACACATTCATCTGATACCAGTGGTTCAAGCTTAAGTATCTTCATCACGGATGAAAACTTATCATACCACACCTTAGGCGCTTGCTTCAGGCCATATAATCCTTTCTTAAGCTTAAGCGCTTCTGAAACTGCACATATATTCAATCCAGGTGGTGGTGACACATAAAAATCCTCTAGTATATCACCATGCAGGAAGGCTGTACGGATATCGAGCTGCTCGATAAAGTATCCCCTCATGACCGCTATGGCCAGACATGTACGAACAGTAACGAAATCGACAACGGGGGCGAATAACTCGCCAACATCAGACTGAATGAATCCCCTGGCAACCAGGCGAGCCTTATGTCTCCGTACATTCCCCTCTTCATCATACTTCCTCAGAAACATAAACTTTGTTGATAGTACTTGTACCCCATTGGGACGATCTACAACTTCCCAAATCCCGTGGCGTTGTAATGATTCAAGTTCATCCTGCATTGCCTCCTGCCACGAGGCTGCATCCTCACTCTGCATTGCCTCACTTACTGTAATAGGATCTGCTTGATGTATATTCTTTACCATCGATGATCCCGGAGTATAATAGTCGGGAGATCGTCTCTCTCTGCGAGGGCACGTCGTATAATCCTCCTGTATCACATCACCAGTTGCCCCATTATCGGTAGTGTGGTACTCTGTTGGGCTGCTGCCAACTCCAGTAATGTCCACCTGTTCCACATCACCATTCTCATCTGCCGGAATATGAGTCAGCATGTTTTGCATTTCAATTTCCTCCATAGACCCTACATTGGTTTCCTCAATTCCTGCATTACCTGTGTCAGTTGCAGCGGAACCAGACTCATGAACTTGTTGGTTTTTACCAACACCCCCTTCTAACGTCGAAGTTTCCCTTTCCGCCATTGGAATCGATATTTCCGAGGTGCTGCTCGAGTGGTGCTCTATGCCGTTGGATATGAACTTTTCCTCATCCATATCCAAACCCTGTTCGTCTTTATAAATAGATTATGCAGGGAAGCGACCCTCCACAATTGTAACATCTCGAGTGAGTATAGCTCTGCGTTCCATAGGTAGCCATACTTTATACTGTAAGTTTTCCAGGCATGTTACTATAATTCCAAGCTTGGACTTCGGATCCAACTTCCTCCGTAGCTCTTTGGGTATGTGGTACCATCCAAGGCACCCGAAGGCTTTCAAGTGACTTAAACTAGGTCTAACTCCATGCATCAACTCACATGATGTTCTAGTATTGTACCGTGGATAATGAAATAGGTTACGGATCTGAGCTGCATGAGATATTGCTTCGGCCCAGAATTCTCTTGGTAGAGACGCGTGGTCCAGCATTGCCCTTGCACTCTCGACAAGTGTGCGGTGTGCACTTTCCGCGATGCCATTTAAATTGGGGGATTACCTTGGAGCCATATGGTGTTCGATACCTCTCTCTTCTAAGTATGATTTCATTCCGATATACTCCCCTACACCATCGGAATGCAACTTCTTAATCGTACAAGAGAACTTCCGCTCCAACCACGGTCTGTAGAGCTTAAACTTCGATAGAACATCAGACTTTCTCACAATAGGATATACAGTGATATATCCCGTTCCCTCATCAATACAAGTGAAGAAGTACAGACACCCAGAGAAAGACGGGGTGGACATCGGCCCACAGACGTCAGAGTGGATGACTGCACATCTTTCCGTTGTCTTATGCGTATTTTTTCGAAGGGAGTGGCGTGTTTGCTTTCCCTTCATACAGCTATCGCATACCTCCTTCTTAATGCGAGGGCTGTTCAAGTCCATTCCAGTTACAGAACCATTCCTGTATAGAGACTTAATACTTCCTAGGTTTGCATGACCTAGTCTGTTATGCCAGAGTTGCATGTTTCTCTCATGGGTAATCTGACGGGACTCGGAATCTACGGTCGTTCTGGCCATTGTCAGGCGCCCTTATTGTTGCGAGCTTCCCTCACTAGCTCTACTTCTCTCCATTAGAGCGCCGGTGGGTTTCAAATTAACGGTGTACACATTACAATGACCAAGTACTCCCTGTAATTTAAGGATTCCATCCTTAATTCCACTGCATTTCCCTCGCGATCCAAACCTGATCAGATATCCGTCCTCAGGCAAATTAGATAGTGAGATCAGGCTCGATACAATATTTGGAACATAAAGTGTATCATGTAGCACAATAACACGTTCATACTTATCTCCTGGATAGCCTACCTTCATAACGGTGTAAACTGTACCAATATGTGTAGCATGGATGGTTCTTCCATCTCCCACAACAATAGCACATGGTCCAATTTACGTAATGTTACTGAGCAACTCCTTTCTATTGACCATATGGTCAGACGCCCCTGAGTCCAGAAGGAAACGTTCAGTATCTTCTGATTTCGGGATCTTCAACGATACCGTTGCGTTATGACAGTTTTCACCATGAGAATTACTTCTTGTTCCTACTGTAAGCGCAAATGCAGGATTCGCATTTCCAGTACTGTCGGATGCATTACTCTGCCTCGGAGCTGAGTTCCTGATGTTTTTGTATCTCCTGCTATCGTTATTCGGCCAGTTCTTTTCAATATGGCCCACCATATTGCATTTATAACATCTCCGCTTGTCAACCCATTGCTGGCGTCTACCACCGCTTCTAGACCTTGCTGCTAACGCCTGACCAACCACATGGTCACTCCTCCTTCCGAAAGTATGGGGACGGTCATTATGGTCTTCATACTCTTGGAGGAGGCTGGCTGTAGCCGTCTCCCAATCCAATCCCTCTTGGACATTCTGTAGGGAACGTATAACATGGCCAAACTGAGATTTGTTCTTGTCTCCGAACGAAGCAAGTAACATGGCCACCTGTAGGTCTGCACTGACCTCACTCCCCATCCCTGCAAGACGGTTAAGGATCTTCTCAAATGCGTCTACGGAGTCTTGCATCATTTGCCCCTTGTAGGTAAGCCTTGCCAGTTTAGATTGCAGCTGCACCTTGGTCGCGGTGTTCGACACTGCATACCGCTCCTTCAATCTAGCTCACATCTTAAACGGATTAGATTTAATAGGGAGGAAAAGTCGAAGAGGACGGTCTCCCAATCCTTGAATAATGACCATCCTAGCAGTAGCAACACTGGTTTTGGTGTTCTCATCCAGTTCTCCATCAGCTGCTTTCACGTCTTGTTCGATCATGGACATCACACCTTTTCCCTGAAGAGCAGCCTCAGTACAAGCAGCCCTAAGATGGTAGTCCTCACCGGGCCTACCATGAAATTTGTGGATTTTCTTCGAGTCTTCCATGTTCACAAACAAAAAAAACACAACCTTATAGCGTCACACAGTACAAGAAAAAAGGTAGTATAGTGATCAAAGAGGGCAAAGTGGAGATGTTCCAAGTCACAGGCGTAGTTCTGGGCCCATAACAAGTTTCAAGTTATTGTTCAATGCCCTTGATCATTCCACGATCATCAGAGGGATGGGATTTACTGTCCTATTATACTAGTTCCTAGCTTCAGTAAATCAGGTCAAATCTTCCCACCTTGCCTCTCTCTCTGATGCTATGCATTCCCTAGTTGTTCAAACTGTTCTCATTGATATAAGATGTTCATAACACTATTGTTGTGAGGGTTCTTGACAAAGTTGTTTGATGCTAGCGTTATACTAGCTCCCATTGGTTCATTCACAATTGACAACTTGTCCGATCATCATCCCTGATGTAACATCTTGTTGTGTACGCATATGCAATCACACCATCAAATACTACTCTGTAAACAAACAATAGATAGTCCTGTGTCCGACACGTGCCTGTGCATCAGCCCTATTCTGACGGTCACTCCATCCTGACCTCTGTACTATTGAACATGTTTAATAACATCACAGTAAAGTGATGTTGGCGAGTGCCGCACACGTGCCTGTTCAACTGTGTTTGCTGTTCCGACATGGGGTAAAGTGGTTTGCGACGGTGTTGAGGGAGAATGCAATGCGCGTGCAGCCGAAGAAGCACAGCATCGAGACGTATCGCTTGTTGATGCCACATTAGAGGTATGTGAGGTTTGTGGTGGGGGAAAGGGGGATTTTATTCCGGTTGGCAAGGATTCATCAGGTGGATGTCGATCCGGAGATGTTTTTCATCAACTGTGTTATTCATAGTTTGGATCACGTGTTTCCTGAGTATTTGGATAATGTGTATCTGGAACATGAGGTCACGTCTGGGAAGCCGTTTTACAACTTGGTGAGGTCGTTCTTTTACGATGCCATGGGCCGCTACGAGCCATTCCAAACCAATTACCTTGCCGACAATCAGCACCGCCACCCGTTTTATCGCGATTTGTACAAGGAATTTTCCAAGGTGGACGAGGAGCTCGCAAACTGGGTCACCCTCTCCATTTCCTTCTAGACTACTTATCCCCAGGCAAGCTATGTGCAGAGCGCCTAGCACTTCCCACGGATAGAGTAGTTTCAGACACTGACTTTTGACCTGTGACACAACCGCCAACGGGTGCACTTGCCGCAACTTTTCTTCCAAACCTCTTCGATGCTATTTCTTCATCTTGGAAGTAAAGGACGATTAGGAAGATTTATGCGTAGTAAAATTCAGGTCGTCGGTAGGAGCCAAAGAGCGTGGACGACCTCTTTTGTTTCCGAAGATCATTCGTATCTACCGCTGCCTACCTCCTCGCGATGTGAGTGCGAGTTTCCGATCGCTTGCCCCACTCCTGTCACGGCGTCGACATTCGAGGCCAGGCCAGGGAAAGCAAGGCAAGAAAAGGACGGAAAGGGAATGGGAAGGGGCATAAACGCCAGGTCCGATGTAACACAGGAAATGGCCCTCCCCTCGTGTAACACAGGAAATGGTCCTCCCCTCGTGTAATACAGGAAATGGTCCTCCCAAAAGGGACCAGCAACATACAATGATCCCGCCCCTGACTCCGCTTACCGTCCTTTCCAAATTTGTCTACCATCCTCCCTAGATATTTAATACTATATCCTGTCCTCCAAATCAACGTTCTAGGTCTTTTTTATCTGCCTTATTCATCAAATTCACTCCTATTGTAGAAATTTCATGCAAATGGGGCATTGCGATTTCGATTTTAACCTTTTAGTATCGACTGCAGTCCGCCTCTAACGTGTACGTAGACCCATTTTACCCAAGGTTTTTGAGATCCACCAACTCCTATACACACTATTGTCCCCCTCACACACTCTGTCTTCCATCCTCAATCGACCCACTCCATTTACAACGAAAATGAACAACCTTCGCCCCTCCGCCTCCATCACCCAAAAATCGCCACCCCCGCCCCCTAAACTCTATTCCCCTACTCCTTTTCGGATCTATTGACCGTGATGACTGCCTACGCCGCCAAACCAAAAAGAAGGTGATCGAATTCGTGCGTCGCTTGTTCTTCGAGGACCAGGCGGCGGAGGTCGGTGAGGGCCAGGAGTGGGAAGTCGAAGAGGAAGCTGGGGAGAGCTTCGGGGAGTGGTCAGCTCCGCAGTTGGTCTACGAGAATAAGGATGAACAGGAGGATAAAGAGGAGGATAAAGAAGAGGACGAAGAGGATGAGGGGGAGGGAGACATGGAAAGTGTTGGAACAGTGGGGCTGGGGCTGGACGGCATTTACCAAGTGGTGCCGACGCTGGAACCGTATTGGAGTATCTTTAGTGGTTTAGATATCTACCAGGAAGAAATAGAGAGTTATGAGCCGTTCGCAGATATTTGTGGGGACTTCTTGGGAAGTATGGATATTTTGGAGGAGTTTTTTGGGTCTGATCTGGAGAATACGGAATGAAAGGACCAGACCGATTGTTCGTTTTCTTAAGTATCTTTTGTTTAGATTATATCATCCACACAAAGTGTTTTTATGCATTTCCTGGTATCTTTTGTAGTTTTTTTTCGGACTTCAGGGGTAGCCAAAAGTCGATAATTGCTTCCTCATGGAGAGGTCAAGAAAGTTGGCAGACAACTTCAAAAGAGATACTCCAATAGTAACGAAGTTGGTACTCATCTTCGAGCCCAAAATTTATAAACGGCTCTCAAGCCTCGAAGCTAGGTGGAAGAGCCTTCCCCTTTAGAATTTTTGGGGGATCCACCGAGCCCTCTTCCATTTCAGCCCATTGCATTTGCCCTGCAACGTACACGGAAGCATACCTGTTGTTTACAAGTCGAAGGTACAGCCTGTCCCTTTCGGACAAAGTCGGTTGCCCTAGGTCTTTCGTCAGTATACAGCACATTTCCTTCCCAAAACTACCATAGCACTTTTGTCGCTCGCAACACCTCCGTTTCTGGATAGTGGGCGTCGGATATCTCTCTTACGCCGACTTTCTGCTAACGGTTTGGTGCTCTTGCGGAGGGCTGCTGCACCGGTAATAGCTGGTTAATTTGCAGTATACGGGGGTCTTTAGTCTATATTTGGAGGTAAAATAGTTCATAAAATGGATAATATCACTGCCTCCTTGATGTTTGACGGCATCAAAAAGGAAGATGTTGAAGAGTTTCATATCACATTTATCAACGTTTAATGCGTGAAAAGATCAATGAGGAAAAGGCCACCAGCCTTTTTTGCCTACCTTTTCGGTGAAGCAAAGGCAAAATATACAGCAAAGTTTATCAAGGGGTGGTCGCTCAGCGACAATGGTCGTAACTTCGATGAGGTCTGCACGCGGCTTATTAATTAGTATGCCAAGGAGGTAGAACCTGATGAGATGATTCGTATTGCTATGGGAGCTCGTCTAGACTTTCGCGATATTCTGAGTTCGGTGATTTCCACTTGTGACTTGTACGACAAAGCAGGTTTTAATGATCAAGCTAAGTATGGGATGCTGCGCTAAGCAGCGATGGAGGATAAACGCCTTTCGAATTTACTCCTTACAAAAGTTCCTCTAACTTTTAGCGAGTTGAAAGGTACCATAGTTCAGTTTATGAAAACTTCTGAGACCTTTCAAGCGCTGGGGTCGATGAAGAAAGGCGTACCTATGCATAGGGTCTTCGTCAATCCGAACAAGAACTATCCGAGGCCAGAGACTAGCTCGGCGGCCCTAGAAGCTGTTCGAGGCGATGTCAAAGATATGGAGCGAAGGATGGAGACTCGCTTTGATAATCGTTTGGAAATGATAACGTTGCAGTTTGAGAGCTGGACCCTAGCCATAAAGAAGAACCGAACTGGGACTACTAGGGCACCCGAAGTTTGCTCTTACTGTCATAAGCCAAACACTTTGCTAATAGATTATCCACAAAAAGATTCTCGGTGTGAATGGTGTGGTCGATATCGTCATTATGAGAGCAACTGTTGGTCAAAAGATGGACGCCGGCCGATTATCCGAAGGACACGAAGTGAATCAGGTCCGGAGCTGAAAATACTACAAAATGAGTCAGAGCTAAACAAGGGAAATGACGGAAACGTCTCGATTGCGGAAGAATCTAGCCAGGTAAATACGACAAAATGGGATGCAGAAGGCAAATTTTTGGCAAAGAAACAAAGATTGGGGAGAGATATTTTGGAGCATATCCCCGCCCCTGTAGCACCACGTACGAAGAAGTTTCATCCAATTATTCCAGGAATGGAGGCCGTAAGATCCAAAAAGACGAGAAAGCAAAGAAAGAATAAGGGTATCTCAAAGGATGTACTAGGTTACGTAGAGAAATACAACTTAGTGGCCGAGCTGGCGGCGGGTCCAACGGGGATGACGTGTGGACAATTACTAAGAGGAGATGAGGATGATGCCCGGAAAGAACTGGAGAAAATTTTTAAGACCGCAGGCAGCAAGACGGCTATGCTCAATTCAGCCTCCACCACTCAGAGGCGTCTCAAACTGGTACCGGTCAAGGTTCTAGGAACCAGAGCCCAGGTGTTATTCGATTCAGGGGCTTTTCGTTATTAAATCTCGGAGATTTTGGTGAGTCATCTTGGCCTGAACGCTATTCCTACAACGAAGAAGATAACGGTCGCTGATGGTACCGTCTCTCAATGTATAGGCACGGTTGAACAGGTTGCAGTGTTCTTCGAAGACCTAAAAGTGAATTTAGATTCCTTGGTCATGTCTGACCTCCCATCTGATCATTGGCTGCCCAACGATGGAAGAAATGGAAACTTACATCGATCTATGCAATCAAAGCGTGTCAATTCGGGTCGATGGAACGGAAGTTCGGATGCCGCTCGAATACGATAGGAGTGGTGGTTTGGGAAATTTGTGTGGAACGAACAGCGAAGATTTTACCTCCAGTTATGGAAGTGAGGATTCGGGGAGTTAGGATCAAAATGACGGCTTGAATAACTCGGAGGAAGGTATCCTGAGCTTCGCTTGGGACAGTTCAGACTCTGTCTTTGAAACGCATGACAACAGGGGCTACTGAGACGACACAAAACCGGTGTGCGTCGCGCTTTGCACGCAAGAATAGTTTGAAGATAATGGAAAAAAATATAAGAAATGAGTGCTTGAAAGATAGTATCAGCCTCATAGGAGCAGGGTGAGGCGGACTCTGCCAGCAAAACCCAGTAGGAAAAGAGAAGAGAGTGGGAGAAATCGAAAAATCTGTTCGTCATCTCCATTTTCGATAATCCAAGCAATTGTCTGAGACACTCGTATTATCAGGGGTAATTGCGTGGGAGGTTTCAGACTTGCGGCAAGAAGATGTGCCTGTGAAGCACACGTTTGAGCTGGAAGACCAGAAACCAGTATACTATAGACCGCGGCGCCAACCACCAAGGTGGGATCAGGTGATAGAGGAAAATGTCAACGAGATGCTAAGAAATGGTATAATAGCCCCCGTTTCCTCTTCATGGTCTTTAACAGTTCTCATCGCGACCAAGAAGGACGGAAGACCCAGATTCTGAGTCGATTACAGGTTGTTGAACGGGAAAATGGTACCTGATCGGTTCCCAGTTCCAAACATGGAGGAAATTCTCGAAGACGTTAAAGATGGGAAATATTTTACAGCGATTGACCTTTATACTGGCTACTGGCAAATTACCTTGGAAGAAAAATGCAAAGAAATGAAGACCTTCACGTGTAAAATGGAAACTTTCAGATTTGAAGTGATGCCTTCTGGTCTCATGAACGCACCGGCAACCTTTCAAAGAATTATGAACGACGTCTTTAAGGGACTGCCCTTTACAAGGGTGTAAATCGACGATGTGGTGATCTTTTCAAAAGCACTGGAGGAACACGTGACCCATATCAAAGAAGTGGTTAGAAGGATATCGAATTACAGTCTGAAGATTAAGCTGAGCAAGTGTCTCATTGCGCAGACTTCTGTAAAACTACTGGGCCAGTAGTAGACCGAGAGGGGATAAAAAAGGACCCGAACAAGGTCTCGAAAATCAGGCTGGCACCCCAGCCAGTTTCCAAGACATGGGTAGGGAGTTTCCTTGGCCTTGTCTCATACTACAGGAGGTTCATTAAGAATTTCCCTAGAATAGCGGCACTTTCATTCTGAAACGTCAAAAAAATGGAAAATTCAGGTGGAACCAAGACATGCAAAAGGCCTTTGAGGATCTTGTGGAAAGTCTTTGCGCCCCTCCAGTTCCCATTTATACTGATTCCTTTTATAGTGGAAACAGATGCTTCAGACCATGCTGTTGTGGCCGTTTTGTCCCGAAAAGATGAGAGAGGTAGATTACACCCAGTCCAGTTTGCAAGCAGAACTTTGAAAGAAGCGGAGGGAAGATATTCTGCGTGCGAAAAAGAGGCGTTGGCGGTAGTTCTCGCATTGAAGAAATTTAGGGTATATCTTTTGTCTCTCGAAAGGTTTACTTTAGTGACTGACCACCAGGCGCTCAAGACAGCATTTCAAAAGTATGACGTGCACCACCGGTTGGCCAGGTGGCTTGACCTTTTCGCGGAGTACAGGTTCGAGGTTACATATCGACCTGGACTTAAGAATCAACCGGCCGACTTTCTTTCTCGTTTGGGAGAAGACCAAAAACCGGAAAAATCCTTGATGAAGATGTCGTAGGGAGAATTGAAGTACAAAATACAGAGATAAACAGCTACGAGGCCAAACTTGCGGCCCAAATTCAATTTATTACCGATCTGGAGATAAGAAAAGAAGCCAAAAAAGGAAAGGATTGGGTTCGTAAGAACCAAAAGGCATTTTTCTTTTGGGAAGAGGGATTGTTTTGACGGACTAAATCAGGCCTCCGGCTAGTACCACCGCTAGAGGAGCGCAGTAAAGTTCTCAGGACCTTCCACGACGGAATCGGTCACTGGGACCTGAATAAGACGAAGCAGATCATCACAGACAGAGTTTAGTGGCCTGGCCTCCATAAGGACGCCTTCGAATTTGTGAAGAATTGTAATGGTTTCCAAAAGTTCACGCCCATCCGAAAGTACATAAACGCTGAAATTTCCAATATCCGCTCTGTTTGAGAGTTTCTCCGTTGCCTTTGCGGGGTCTTTTCGAGAAGCATCCAATGGAAATAAATACATCCTAATTGGAGTGGAGCACGTTACTGGCTGGCCTATATCAGTACCAGTCAAAGATGCCACCGCGGAGGTAGTTCTGAAATTTGTCCGGGAACAAATTATAGAACCTTTTTTCCTCCCGAAAAGGATTATTTCAGATATAGCTCTCTGCTTTACAGCAACAGCAGTGACCAGGTTCATGTAAAAACGGGTAATTCATTGGAAAACGGTTCTTGCTTACGCTCCCATGTCTAATGGCTGTGCAGAAATAATGACCGGAACTATGAAAAGAGCGATATCGAAAACTATATTAGATAGCAGCATGGAATGGGAAGAAGCAATCCCAAAGGTTTTTTATGGATATAGAAGAAGGAAGAGGATAGAGTGAAATTCTCTTTTTGAGTTAATGTACGGAAAAGGTCCAAGGATGATCAAGGAAGATGCGCTATTTCAAAATAATGGACTAATAGGGGATGCAAGAGAAATAGAATTACTATCTGCCTGTAATGGAGCTTGCGGCTACGAAATAGGGAGTAAGACGGCTGGATGCGCAAGCTCGAACATTCACAGTCGATGGTAAAGCCCTCGTTATCCACTGAAAGAAGTTGCAACAGGCAATTAGGTGGCCAGCATTCTAAACTAAGTACTCCAGTCTATTTTTAGTTACCAAAGCGAGAAATCAGCACTACGAACTCCGATCGCTCTCAGGAAAGAATTCTAAGAGGCCCGTCCATGGTCGTCGTCTCCATTCGTACCACTAGAGGGCAGAAGAAGTCTTTACAATTGCACCGAGTGTGTACCCAATGAACATTTTACTTAATAATAATGGGATGATTCTGATCGGAGGAAAGAGAGCTTGGGAATGGATTAGGATATTCTCGCGAGAAGGCTAGGAGTTAAATGTGATTATTCAATATTTTATTGGTATTTATTTATGTTTCCGTACACTCAATGGTCCATATCTTTCGGAAGACGAATACAATCTACTGTTGAGGGTATTTTTTCATTCCAAAATGAGCGGCTCTTGGAAGTTGGTCCTGAATTCGTACGGATCATGTACCACTACTCAATCGGAAGATATGAGATCGTCCCAGAATAAAACCTATCTTTATCGTACCTAAACGTTATACGGAGCGTTTATTCGTTTCTGAAAGAGAATCCTGAGATATTAAGCAGAGGCTATGAATTGGCTGCGGACACAGAATATGGATTAGTTCCATATGCTCTATGGGAACCTTATGTTTCCCCGCCACAAAATGGGAACGTGGAGGGTGGCGGAGATCCTCCTGAAGCAGCGATGATGACCTAAGGAGGACCTTCGGGAGGCAACAACACGCCCAGAAGAGGTTCTGGTCGTCCCTCGAGAGGACATTGTGCAGGTCTCAGTGCACCAAGAACTGTTTGCGACCATTCATCGAGACACCCCACCACATCTTCATCTTTACCTCTCCTTCACAACCATGCGCAGCATACGGTAGGTAGAAGAAGATTATCTTTTTGGTTGCGCAATATCTCCGAGGACGCGAACGGCGCGTAAGTCATTTATTATTTCATGAGAAGCATCTGTTTATGTTTTCGGGCGCTACATGGACCGCACTTGTCTTACGACGATTCATTCTTAATGGTGCGTGTCCTATTTTCTTATAGGCGTCCATTCCTCCGGCATCTTCCGAGATAGTTTGCGTATCACATATATTTTTTCACTCTTGGGAGATTCGGAAGAGTCATGGAGGAATAATTTATTCAACCCCATCTCGATGTTATGCCTATTCTCAAGGTCAGCAATGGTCTCGAGGAATGGTCTGAGAGATAATACATGGTTCGTAAAGGACTGTGTGGTGTTTTCCTTAGTACCAACAGGGGCGTTCAGGACGGAAGTACCCTTGCTCTACTCTTGCTTAATCCCGTCTGGGTAGGGACTCTGTACTGACCCTGGAGGGGCTTTAGGCCACCAGACGGTGCACTTCGGCAGCGACAAGTGCAGTCCTCGGCTTTCAGCATCCACGGAGCGAAGTACTTGGATGGCTTTGACGAGTTGGACGTGGCGCCCGATAATTTACCCGTCATCGTGGTTCCACAGTTGAAGTAACAACTTTGCCAAATCTCTGTTCTCCCCTTCCTCTGAACTGAAGAGTTCTTGTATTTTGAGGATAATAGGGTGCAGCACCAGGTCGAAGAGGAGGCCTCCAAGGTTGTCTCCCTGCTGGGTCCCGCAGACGCTTCTTATTGTGTGACTACCTATCCACAGGAATGCGGGCTCGTTTTCATAGCAATATGAGACCCAAGGCTGTAACTCTGGGAATAGCTGTCTCACCGCGGTCAGAAAAGCGGGTCTGCTGCACATATTAAAAGCGTTCTTGAGATCGACAGTCAGTAACCCATATGCTGGGTCACTACCGTACTCCTGAACGACTCGTCGGATTCCGTACACGACTGTGTCGGTACCCGACTTTGTGGCGAAACCCACCTGGAGAGTTTGGAGGTAGTCTGCCGCCTTCTGGAACACTCGCTTCATTAAGCAGCTACTGACCAACCTGCGCAGCGTCTCCCCAACGGCGATTGGCACAGGCGACATGTCCTTCTTCGCCAACGGGGTTAGTGGAGCACCAGCGGTACAAGGAGCGAGAACGCCTGGTGCTTTTCCAGTTGCTAAAACATTAACAAGTCTCGAAAGAGCTGCCAAAAAGCCGAAATTCCCCGATGAGGATGGACATCTTAGCAATTCTACCAGGTGGCAAGGCTTTAGACCTGAGCCTCCGGGAGAGGATCCTGGTTTAAAAGCCCTGATAGCGCCAAGGACTTCGTCTTCAGTGATCGGTCGGAAACTGTAGTTGGTAGAAGATGTTCCTCTGACTAGAGTTGTTTCATCGGGGGCCTGCCGGGGATTTTTATCGATAAGGGCATCGATTACATCACTGGTAGCTGGTAGGACGCCTAGCGAGCGCAAAGCTTGTGCAGCCTTTCCGTACGCACCTTCTTTGGCCAGTTTTGTCGCCCTTTTTACATTGACCTGTTGCTGGTCCGAAGTGGGACGAGCTCGTGCCGTGCGGTGTTTGGGCTGGTCGAGTGCTTGCGCCCATAGTGTTCTGAAGTGCCGCGCGTTCTATAAATCTACTTTTCCCTCATTTTGTCCGTTATAGAGTGTCACCGGTATTCACTGGAGCAGGAATCTGACGAGTGAATGTTCGTGAGCATAACTGCTGGGAACAGAAATATTTTTGTGAGCGCCTGAGTTGCTCGTGAATTATCAGCAAGACAAGCGTTCACTGCATCGTCCATCGACTTTGCATACGTCTCTGCTAGACAAACGCGGAACTTTGTCGGTATATGCGACATGACAGGGGTGTGGGTTGTGAAGACCTCTTTTAGAGATGGCAGAGACTGTTCACAATGATCGGCGTTTTGAGACACGATGTTGGGCCTCTGGTTTGGAGCTGCGGGATCTGGGTCATCTGAAACAGGTACCGGTGTAATGTAGTCGACCTCCTCCAAAGGTATGTGCTCCATGACAACCCGATCCATGCCAGCGATTAAAAACTGTTCCTCCGCCAACTTTCCGCGATTAATTACTGCTTTTCTTCTCCGATCGGGCTGCGAATGACTATACCTCCTAACCAGACAGCCAGCCGACCGTCCTCGTTATTATAGTCCGCAATGACGCTCCAGTGCATTTGTGGAGTGCACAGAGTTCTGGGTGACCGTATTGTGCGGTCAAGCACTATTTATGAGTTAACGATGCGTTTTTGTCGGCTAATCCTTTTTCATGCTCAACACGGTACGGCCCCCGACCCACGTGGCTGGCCCCGGCCCGGATTTATCGATAATGATGCCATCTATTTGCCACCTCCTCAAATAGTTGGGGACACAGCCGACTGTCTCCTTCAAACATTACAGCACCCCAGAGTCTTCCCATCTATTCAAAAACGTCAACATAAATCTGCCTGAAAAGGGAAATTTTGGGGCGTTTTACTGTTTGGAAAGCGGGTGGGGATTTTGGGTGCTTTACTGTACTGAGGTGACATTTAACGGTTACTTCCCGATATTGAAAAGTGCTGCCGATTATTTTTCGAAAGATTTCGCATAGTATGTCCAGGCGTACAAATTTTCCATACCGCGAATGAAATAGTTTCCATATTTTATGTTGACCTCACGGCAGCCTTTTCAAGGCCGCTGACAAACCAGTCTTTTCCAGACTCAGTACGGTCCATTCATTTACTGCCATAAACTTGGTTACCAGTCTTGTACAGCCTTCCACAGGCCTCTCAGTGCCGCTTCGCAATAAGCCACCCAAAATTTTTCTCTCCTGCGGCTGTCAACTGGCGCTGTTAGCTGACGCCTCACTCAGCGTGGACATTAGAGCAAATGAGTTGCATGCAAATTTCAAATACGTCCTTTCACAAAGACATGTGGCAGCGGTAGCAATGTCCAAATCTAGCATACTTGTCGTATTGGTTTCAATCAGTCCTTCAGGAAATTTACAGCGTCTTCCTAATTGACTAGTTTGTATGCCCTTTTGCACAATTCCCAATCCTTCGGGAAGCAACTGACCTTGATTTTTCAAACGGTACAATACTACAAGCACTTTCTTTCTATACACGAGGCATGATTACAACCCCTGGGAGTCAGAACGAAATTCCTAGCACAACCCTCCTTTCTCCTTTCACATTCGGTTCTGTACGCCATACGTTTTCTCCCTCTGCGTTCCGTCTATTCTAGTAGGATTCCTGAGGATTCCCTCATCATCATCTATCCGATGCCGATCCCCGGTTTATATTTGTTAAACTACAATAAATCCAACCGTTTACTGCATCACCACAATCATCTCCATAAATGTCCAGCCCCAGTCTACCACCATAAATGCTCCTCCCATATCCAACACCACGACTATCACCACTACACCGTTACATCCCCACTCCTCTTCGCCTTGACTTCAAGCTCTACTACCACCATCAACCACATCATCCTCATTTCCCACTCTGCAAACACTCGCTGCTACCCCAAACCAGTATATATATCCCTCCTTCATCCCATTCATACCCCCCTCCCATCCCCCTCCCCTACTCTCTCATCTTCTTTCTCCACTTTCGCAACCTCCCGCACCACATCTCACTTTCGAAATGAGCATTCCACATCTCCCTGACCTATCCCCCCTCCTCGTAGCCCCTGCCGCTCTCCTCTTCGTCATTTCTATGCACTTCTCTTTCGACATTGTTTTCCACCTTCTCGCCTACCTGCGCATCAACCGTCGGTCCAAGCCTTCCCCCACTTCCTATACCCTAGCCCCGACAGCCGTCGACCTCAAACACACAGCCTCCTTTATCCTCCTCTCTTTACCCTACCACTGGCACGCCCTGCGCGGCATCTGCCTCTCCACCAAACTCTACCTCTTCCCCAACACCCGCAGCCCCATCCTCCCCACCTACCCCGTCCGCTATCTCCTCGAGTGCTCTTTGGTCAACTTTGTTACACACGCCCCGGATCTCGGCCTCCGCAACTTTCGCCTTTGCCTTACCAATTTTCTCAGCCCAATAGCAGTGGGGCGCAAAGACTGCTCCTTGCTCGTGGAATTTGACGTCGACTCAGGTCTCAGTTCTGTCTTTCAGTACAACGGCTTACAAATTTCAAACTCCGCCGAGCAGCTCAGTCTCGTAATACTCACCGCGGCGACAGCCACGCATCCAGGAATTCACAAACACCAGGATCAGCATTATTCGCACCGTCTTCGCGCCGGTCCGCAGTTTGACAACATGTTCTTGCACGGACCGTTGTTGAATGAATATGCCTACTTCTACGCGGGTTTGCTGTTCCGACATGGGGTAAAGTGGTTTGCGACGGTGTTGAGGGAGAATGCAATGCGCGTGCAGCCGAAGAAGCACAGCATCGAGACGTATCGCTTGTTGATGCCTCATTCGAGGTATGTGAGGTTTGCAGTGGGGGCAAGGGGGATTTTATTCCGGTTGGCAAGGATTCATCAGGTGGATGTCGATCCGGAGATGTTTTTCATCAATTGTGTGATTCATAGTTTGGATCACGTGTTTCCTGAGTATTTGGATAATGTGTATCTGGAACATGAGGTCACGTCTGGGAAGCCGTTTTACAACTTGGTGAGGTCGTTCTTTTACGATGCCATGGGCCGCTACGAGCCATTCCAAACCAATTACCTTGCCGACAATCAGCACCGCCACCCGTTTTATCGCGATTTGTACAAGGAATTTTCCAAGGTGGACGAGGAGCTCGCAAACTGGGTCACCCTCTCCATTTCCTTCTAGACTACTTATCCCCAGGCAAGCTATGTGCAGAGCGCCTAGCACTTCCCACGGATAGAGTAGTTTCAGACACTGACTTTTGACCTGTGACACAACCGCCAACGGGTGCACTTGCCGCAACTTTTCTTCCAAACCTCTTCGATGCTATTTCTTCATCTTGGAAGTAAAGGACGATTAGGAAGATTTATGCGTAGTAAAATTCAGGTCGTCGGTAGGAGCCAAAGAGCGCGGACGACCTCTTTTGTTTCCGAAGATCATTCGTATCTGCCGCTGCCTACCTCCTCGCGATGTGAGTGCGAGTTTCCGATCGCTTGCCCCACTCCTGTCACGGCGTCGACATTCGAGGCCAGGCCAGGGAAAGCAAGGCAAGAAAGGGACGGGAAGGGAAGGGCCAGAAAAGCCAGGCCGATCAGGCCAGGACAGGCCAGGACAGGACGGGCAGGCATCCGCGTCTTCGCGTGGAAGGTGGAACATTTGGGTTAGTTTATGCGAGTGGAACATAGGGTGAAATTCCCATTAGCCTGTACAGTGTGGCGCTGGCGGAGAAAACAGTGAGGTGAAAATGGGCGCTATAGAACCGCGACTAAAACGCTGCTGCGAACCCCGACGCGTGGAATGTCATCATATCTTGGCCTTAATATTTAATGCATCTTCGCCCGCGTCAGCTTTTATCGGAGATTGCGCAAAGATCCGGTGTCGGATCTACACTAAGTGCAGAATTGACGACCCTGAACGCAGGGCAGCTCACAACACAACGGGAGTGCACTCGACTAGTCGAAAAACCACACTTCATTAATCGTCGCAATTCGGACTCGCAAGGAGTCAACATCAAGACAGCTGCAAACTGGCCAAAGAAGGTGCGCATGCAAAGTCTGCACTGACTTTGAGCTCGGTAGGCGCTATACCATTTGCCGGGGATCTCATTCATGCTCTTATCGGTAAAAATCCACAGCACGCATATTTTTCCCAGAGGGGAAAGGTTTGGTTGTTTTTTTACTCTTCGAAGATATATCCGATCTATCCCATTTTCTTCCCAGAGTGCAGAACTGAGATGAGCGTCTCTTGTTGAAGGGTCCGTGGAGAAGGCAACTGCGGTCTACAGAAAAATTAACCTATTGAAAGACAAGGCAGGGAAGGGTGGAGAGCAGCTTCACTGTCTCAGAGGTAGGGTAAGCGCAATTCTTTGCAGCGATGGAACTGGCCACCTGCTTGAATCTTTTTCCAAAACACGAAGAAGTGCAACCGTAATTACCAACAACCATGAGGTGGAGGTGAATGCCATGAATGCCATAGTGAAATCAGAGCGCGTCATAGTGACGATGTCTTCCCGTCTCTTTTTGAAGAATTTGAGGCAAAGCCGTAGCGCAATTGTAGCAGGGGGAACGGATGCACGCTGATCACAGAGAAATCGAGACCGTGCGGGGAAGAAGAACATCCGGAATACGTAATGTACGTGTTGAGGCGAAGTCGTATGCCGCAGGGCTGGGCATCACCCGACTCTTGCCTAAGAAGTGGTCGGGGGAGCGGACGGATCCAAGACAGGAAAGCGTCGGATCTGGATAACAGTATCCTCGAAACACTCGAAACCGTAGTTCCCTGTCAAATTGCTACAGCAGCGATGAGTAGGCCTCGCACCGCATTTTCACCCCGCACACTGTCAGAACCAGCCTGACAGTTGGAGGCATGATAGCCGCACGCGTCCAGAGTGGCGTTTCAACAGAAAATGTAAAATATGGATGCTTCAGAGGTCAGTAGGAAAACGAGACCTGCAGTAGGCAGGCAATAGTGACAAAAACCTCCTGCTGGGCGTGAACGCCATTTCCAGGCAGAGGCGAGGCCATTACGGGAATCGCAGAGGCGGGGCCATTACGGGAAGTACAGAGGCGAACGTAGAGGTGGGGGGGAGGCGTGGACGGCGCTGCGTACATTCAGAACTAGGAGCATGGACTAATTCATCCGTGAAAGAAGAGAATTGCCTCTGAGCCGAAATGTTAGCAGAAATTCGGCGTAAGAGAGATATCCGAAGCCCACTATCCAGAAATGGAGGTGTTGCAAGCGACAAAAGTGCTATGGCAAGATAGTTTTGGGAAGAAAATGTGCTGTACACTGACGAGAGACCTAGGGTAACAGAATTTGTCCGAAAGGGGCAGGCTGTACCTTCGCCTTGTGAACAGCAGATATGCTTCCGTGTACCATGCAAGGCAAATGCAATGGGCTGAAATGGAAGAGGGCTCGGTGGATCCCCCAACAATCCTAAAAGGGCAGGCTCTTCCACCTAGCTTCGAGGCTTGAGAGACGTTTATAAATTTTTGGCCCGAATATGACTACAAACTTCGTTACTACTGGAGTATCTCTTTTGAAGTTGTCTGCCAACTTTCTTGACCTCTCCATGAGAAAGCAGTTTACTCAGCTTATATCGACTTTTGGCTACCCCTGAAGTCCGAGCAAAACTACAAAAGATACCAGAAAATGAATAAAAACACTTTGTGTGGGTGATATACTCTAAGTAAAAGATACTTAAGAAAACGAACAATAGATCTGGTCCTCTTATTTCGCATTCTCTAGTTCAGACCCAAACAACTCCTCCAAAATATTCATACATCCCAAGAAGTCCCCACAAATATCTGTGAACGGCTCATAACTCTCTATTTCCTCCTGGGAGATATCTAAACCACTAAAGATACTCTATTCCGGTTCCGGCGTCGGCACCACTTGGTCAATGCCGTCCAGCCCCAGCCCCACCGTTCCAACACTTTCCATGTCTCCCTCCCCTTCATCCTCCTCGTCCTCTTCTTTTTCCTCCTCTTTATCCTCCTCTTTATCCTCCTCGTCATGCTCATTCTCGTAGACCAACTCTGGGGCTGCCCACTCCTCGGAGGTCTCCCCAGCTTCCTCTTCAACTTCCCACTCCTGCTCCCCACCCATCTCTTCCGCCTGGTCCTCGACGAACAAGCGACGCACGAATTCGATCACCTTCTTTTTGGTTTGGCGGCATAGACAGTCATCACGGTCAGCAAGTCCGAAAGGGAGTAGGGGAATGGAGTCTAGGGGGCGGGGGTGGCTTTTTTGGTGATGGAGGCGGAGGGGCGAAGGTTGTTCATTTTCGTTGTAAATGGAGTGGGTCGATTGTGAATGGAGGACAGAGGGTGTGAGGGGGGCAGTAGTGTGTATAGGGGTTGGTGGATCTCAAAAACCTTGGGTAAAATGGGTCTACGTACACGTTATAGGCGGACTGCAGTCGGTACTAAAAGGTTAAAATCGAAATCGCAATGGCGCATTTGCATGTCATTTCTATATTAGGAGTGAATTTGATGAGTAAGGCAGATAAAAAGACCCAGAACGCTGATTTGAAGGACATTATATAGAGTTAAATATCTAGGGAGGATGGTAGACAAATTTGGAAAGGACGGTAAGCGGAGTCAGGGGCGGGATCGTTGTAAGTTGCTGGTCCCTTTGGGAGGACCATTTCCTGTATTAAAAGAGGGGAGGACCATTTTCTTTGCTACAGTGGTTGTATAGAAAACTTTAGGATTGATCGAATGTATCTTCTAACAGTAAAAATACCCCAAACGTCCTTCTCTGAAACATGGCATCCATGGAAGAAGTCTGCGAATTGTCCAGATGTTGATACGGGTTGGACTGCGCCTGGCTGGGAAGGGATTCTAGATTGAACTGAGAGCAATATACTAAACTGAACTGAGAATAAGAGGGCGGAAGGAAGTATGGAGCTACTGGTTGCGATAGGCTATATATTCTGTATCTATCTTCTAATTTTTCATCGAAGTTAAACTGAATGGAGATACTCTCTCCGGTCGATCATTGTTGGTGTGTCTTGGGGGATAGACGAATAGATACAGAAGAAGATTTCGTAATCGTTGTAAGGGGATTCAGGACGCAAGAGGTCAAATGAATTCAGGATAGGAAAATGTGTCCGAGGTTGGAAGGTGAAGACGAAATTGGGAGCGGGTAGCACGCTGTCGCGATGATGCTCTAGCGGTACCCCCAACTGCAAGGGACAGTTGGAAGTTTTATTCCCCGAGGGTCTGACCCCAGGAGCTTGAGCTCCCGGATCTCGGGCTGGTCCTGGTGGAGATTCGCAGAATTTTCCGCTCGACCAGAAAGAAAGTTCCATCATTGATGCTTGAGTATCTGTGGCAAAGCTATTCTAAAATGATCTGTAGATACAGTCTAGAGCATATATTCGCATGGGCACATACTAGGATTTCACAATGCCACGTTAAAGCACTCGTTGATGTACCTTGGGGGCCTTGAATTTTCAGATAAAAAAATCAAGCTGAAATTGCCCACCTGAACATTTCTTGTCGATAAAGTACTCGATCTGACAGCATTCAACCACAACCGGATCGTCCGGCTTTGGACTCCGCTCTACTCGATACAATCGATACGCCCAGCTGTAACTCAGAGCTGATTCGATATATCGCCATAGCTTTTTGGTATTGCTAGGGCGTTTACAAGCAGGATTAGCCGCCTTGGAAGCGGTAGTTGTTGACCCAGTTAGGGAAAAGACTACAGACCAAATAGCACATTAGGATAGCTCTGCTTCCTGTTGCCGTACTAAAGTAGTAGTTTATGTTCTATAAGTCCATACCTAAAAAGCAACAAGTAAGAATCAAATACAACACCACCGATCTACTCAACGCAACCCCGAGGAGCTTGCAATCTGATTAGTTCTCCTTGTGGGACTGTTTGTCGCGACATTGTTCAAGTCAGGCTCAGGAAGTTCAGGATGGTCCAAGTTGGAACGAAACCTTGTGGCCAAGTTGTTCAAATCTGATTACAATAATGTATCAGAAACTAACTGCTACTTTTTGCTACCTGAATCTAGTCTTAAGACACTGTCCATTCTCAGTGTGGGCCAGGCGTCCTAAGTAAGCAACCTATCTTCACGGTCCAAGTGCTCCTGGGATGCTTAGTGTTCATCCAGGACTGATGATGAAGACGACTAAAAAGAGCACGGTGAAGCTGTTGCGGTGTGTAAACAGTTTCAAAATTTGCTCCAGCTCCAGAATAGCAACGGTAATCAGATTACCTTTACAATAAAACCCCTCTGTGTCGAGTCTTAGGTTTATAGACCGGCTAGTTATCTTTGCTCTGGTATTACTCGTGACCAAATCGTTGGTGAAAACTCAGTTTCTCTGGCCTTTCGCGCAATCTTCCCGCATAATATGCTGTCTGCTGTAAATGAAGGATACTAGGACTTTTACTGCCTCTCGGCGAAAGCGCTGTCCACATATGGGGACAACCCTTTTAAGCCTTCTACTGTCTCTCGGCGATAGCGCTGTCCACATATGGGGACAACCCTTTTAAGCCTTCTACTGTCTCTCGGCGATAGCGCTGTCCACATATGGGGACAACCCTTTTTATCATTCAAAAATGGGAAGTGAGTAAAACCATTTTTGGGGTGCTAGTAAATGATTTCTAAAAAGTATACTCTAAAACATAGAATTACAGTAGACAGGTGCTCAGTGGCTTCAACTCTACACCACTTCGGCTAAAGCATTCACCTACAGGATAAAATGTGGCAACTACTGTAGCCCTAAAAGCGAAGTTTATCAAGTGCAATGAAGTCGTAACTTAACTAGAGAAAGAATTACCGAAAAGTTTGTTTTGCTCGAGCTTCACTACTTTTGAAGCTGTAGGTTAGCAGAAATGCAACGGAAAAAGAATATTTTCTACTTACACAATTCTTCCTATGCTTCTTGTTCATATGAGGAGAACGGCCTTGCAGACGCCAGCAATCTTTGAATAGACGTCATGGATCTTACTTTTGAGCTTAAAAACATCCATTCACGGTTTTCTACCCATGTGACCGAATTTAACTCAACAGAAAGAACTAATGACCAACGGGAATGCCTTGCAGCACTATTGATGCTGTCAATCTTGCTCAATGACAAAGTCAAACATGTACCTTTCAAGACTGCTGCATCAACTTCAGAAGAAAACCCTGACTACTAGTCTACCAGTAACACGTTTTTTCCTGATATGATGTACTACTCTGTAGCCTCGTTATTTAATAAATTCGACAATGATTCCCAATACCATACTGCTAAAAGAAATAGGACATTGAATGCAGATTCCGGAAGCATCGCTAGCACAGCTCGAGTTTCCTAGAACTATGACAACCGCAACCCCACGACCACAGAGAACAATGAAAGACGTGCATTATGGCTATGCTTCCAGTGTCCGTTTTTTCCGTAGATTTTGCCTGGGCTCTTCATGGTGGTAAAAACTTTTCGGGTTGCTTACCGTCCTTTCCAAATTTGTCTACCATCCTCCCTAGATATTTAACTCTATATACTGTCCTTCAAATCAGCGTTCTGGGTCTTTTTATCTGCCTTACTCATCAAATTCACTCCTAATATAGAAATGACATGCAAATGCGCCATTGCGATTTCGATTTTAACCTTTTAGTACCGACTGCAGTCCGCCTATAACGTGTACGTAGACCCATTTTACCCAAGGTTTTTGAGATCCACCAACCCCTATACACACTACTGCCCCCCTCACACCCTCTGTCCTCCATTCACAATCGACCCACTCCATTTACAACGAAAATGAACAACCTTCGCCCCTCCGCCTCCATCACCAAAAAAGCCACCCCCGCCCCCTAGACTCCATTCCCCTACTCCCTTTCGGACTTGCTGACCGTGATGACTGTCTATGCCGCCAAACCAAAAAGAAGGTGATCGAATTCGTGCGTCGCTTGTTCGTCGAGGACCAGGCGGAAGAGATGGGTGGGGAGCAGGAGTGGGAAGTTGAAGAGGAAGCTGGGGAGACCTCCGAGGAGTGGGCAGCCCCAGAGTTGGTCTACGAGAATGAGCATGACGAGGAGGATAAAGAGGAGGATAAAGAGGAGGAAAAAGAAGAGGACGAGGAGGATGAAGGGGAGGGAGACATGGAAAGTGTTGGAACGGTGGGGCTGGGGCTGGACGGCATTGACCAAGTGGTGCCGACGCCGGAACCGGAATAGAGTATCTTTAGTGGTTTAGATATCTCCCAGGAGGAAATAGAGAGTTATGAGCCGTTCACAGATATTTGTGGGGACTTCTTGGGATGTATGAATATTTTGGAGGAGTTGTTTGGGTCTGAACTAGAGAATGCGAAATAAGAGGACCAGATCTATTGTTCGTTTTCTTAAGTATCTTTTACTTAGAGTATATCACCCACACAAAGTGTTTTTATTCATTTTCTGGTATCTTTTGTAGTTTTGCTCGGACTTCAGGGTAGCCAAAAGTCGATATAAGCTGAGTAAACTGCTTTCTCATGGAGAGGTCAAGAAAGTTGGCAGACAACTTCAAAAGAGATACTCCAGTAGTAACGAAGTTTGTAGTCATATTCGGGCCAAAAATTTATAAACGTCTCTCAAGCCTCGAAGCTAGGTGGAAGAGCCTGCCCTTTTAGGATTGTTGGGGGATCCACCGAGCCCTCTTCCATTTCAGCCCATTGCATTTGCCTTGCATGGTACACGGAAGCATATCTGCTGTTCACAAGGCGAAGGTACAGCCTGCCCCTTTCGGACAAATTCTGTTACCCTAGGTCTCTCGTCAGTGTACAGCACATTTTCTTCCCAAAACTATCTTGCCATAGCACTTTTGTCGCTTGCAACACCTCCATTTCTGGATAGTGGGCTTCGGATATCTCTCTTACGCCGAATTTCTGCTAACATTTCGGCTCAGAGGCAATTCTCTTCTTTCACGGATGAATTAGTCCATGCTCCTAGTTCTGAATGTACGCAGCGCCGTCCACGCCTCCCCCCCACCTCTACGTTCGCCTCTGTACTTCCCGTAATGGCCCCGCCTCTGCGATTCCCGTAATGGCCTCGCCTCTGCCTGGAAATGGCGTTCACGCCCAGCAGGAGGTTTTTGTCACTATTGCCTGCCTACTGCAGGTCTCGTTTTCCTACTGACCTCTGAAGCATCCATATTTTACATTTTCTGTTGAAACGCCACTCTGGACGCGTGCGGCTATCATGCCTCCAACTGTCAGGCTGGTTCTGACAGTGTGCGGGGTGAAAATGCGGTGCGAGGCCTACTCATCGCTGCTGTAGCAATTTGACAGGGAACTACGGTTTCGAGTGTTTCGAGGATACTGTTATCCAGATCCGACGCTTTCCTGTCTTGGATCCGTCCGCTCCCCCGACCACTTCTTAGGCAAGAGTCGGGTGATGCCCAGCCCTGCGGCATACGACTTCGCCTCAACACGTACATTACGTATTCCGGATGTTCTTCTTCCCCGCACGGTCTCGATTTCTCTGTGATCAGCGTGCATCCGTTCCCCCTGCTACAATTGCGCTACGGCTTTGCCTCAAATTCTTCAAAAAGAGACGGGAAGACATCGTCACTATGACGCGCTCTGATTTCACTATGGCATTCATGGCATTCACCTCCACCTCATGGTTGTTGGTAATTACGGTTGCACTTCTTCGTGTTTTGGAAAAAGATTCAAGCAGGTGGCCAGTTCCATCGCTGCAAAGAATTGCGCTTACCCTACCTCTGAGACAGTGAAGCTGCTCTCCACCCTTCCCTGCCTTGTCTTTCAATAGGTTAATTTTTCTGTAGACCGCAGTTGCCTTCTCCACGGACCCTTCAACAAGAGACGCTCATCTCAGTTCTGCACTCTGGGAAGAAAATGGGATAGATCGGATATATCTTCGAAGAGTAAAAAAACAACCAAACCTTTCCCCTCTGGGAAAAATATGCGTGCTGTGGATTTTTACCGATAAGAGCATGAATGAGATCCCCGGCAAATGGTATAGCGCCTACCGAGCTCAAAGTCAGTGCAGACTTTGCATGCGCACCTTCTTTGGCCAGTTTGCAGCTGTCTTGATGTTGACTCCTTGCGAGTCCGAATTGCGACGATTAATGAAGTGTGGTTTTTCGACTAGTCGAGTGCACTCCCGTTGTGTTGTGAGCTGCCCTGCGTTCAGGGTCGTCAATTCTGCACTTAGTGTAGATCCGACACCGGATCTTTGCAAAATCTCCGATAAAAGCTGACGCGGGCGAAGATGCATTAAATATTAAGGCCAAGATATGATGACATTCCACGCGTCGGGGTTCGCAGCAGCGTTTTAGTCGCGGTTCTATAGCGCCCATTTTCACCTCACTGTTTTCTCCGCCAGCGCCACACTGTACAGGCTAATGGGAATTTCACCCTATGTTCCACTCGCATAAACTAACCCAAATGTTCCACCTTCCACGCGAAGACGCGGATGCCTGCCCGTCCTGTCCTGGCCTGTCCTGGCCTGATCGGCCTGGCTTTTCTGGCCCTTCCCTTCCCGTCCCTTTCTTGCCTTGCTTTCCCTGGCCTGGCCTCGAATGTCGACGCCGTGACAGGAGTGGGGCAAGCGATCGGAAACTCGCACTCACATCGCGAGGAGGTAGGCAGCGGCAGATACGAATGATCTTCGGAAACAAAAGAGGTCGTCCGCGCTCTTTGGCTCCTACCGACGACCTGAATTTTACTACGCATAAATCTTCCTAATCGTCCTTTACTTCCAAGATGAAGAAATAGCATCGAAGAGGTTTGGAAGAAAAGTTGCGGCAAGTGCACCCGTTGGCGGTTGTGTCACAGGTCAAAAGTCAGTGTCTGAAACTACTCTATCCGTGGGAAGTGCTAGGCGCTCTGCACATAGCTTGCCTGGGGATAAGTAGTCTAGAAGGAAATGGAGAGGGTGACCCAGTTTGCGAGCTCCTCGTCCACCTTGGAAAATTCCTTGTACAAATCGCGATAAAACGGGTGGCGGTGCTGATTGTCGGCAAGGTAATTGGTTTGGAATGGCTCGTAGCGGCCCATGGCATCGTAAAAGAACGACCTCACCAAGTTGTAAAACGGCTTCCCAGACGTGACCTCATGTTCCAGATACACATTATCCAAATACTCAGGAAACACGTGATCCAAACTATGAATCACACAATTGATGAAAAACATCTCCGGATCGACATCCACCTGATGAATCCTTGCCAACCGGAATAAAATCCCCCTTGCCCCCACTGCAAACCTCACATACCTCGAATGAGGCATCAACAAGCGATACGTCTCGATGCTGTGCTTCTTCGGCTGCACGCGCATTGCATTCTCCCTCAACACCGTCGCAAACCACTTTACCCCATGTCGGAACAGCAAACCCGCGTAGAAGTAGGCATATTCATTCAACAACGGTCCGTGCAAGAACATGTTGTCAAACTGCGGACCGGCGCGAAGACGGTGCGAATAATGCTGATCCTGGTGTTTGTGAATTCCTGGATGCGTGGCTGTCGCCGCGGTGAGTATTACGAGACTGAGCTGCTCGGCGGAGTTTGAAATTTGTAAGCCGTTGTACTGAAAGACAGAACTGAGACCTGAGTCGACGTCAAATTCCACGAGCAAGGAGCAGTCTTTGCGCCCCACTGCTATTGGGCTGAGAAAATTGGTAAGGCAAAGGCGAAAGTTGCGGAGGCCGAGATCCGGGGCGTGTGTAACAAAGTTGACCAAAGAGCACTCGAGGAGATAGCGGACGGGGTAGGTGGGGAGGATGGGGCTGCGGGTGTTGGGGAAGAGGTAGAGTTTGGTGGAGAGGCAGATGCCGCGCAGGGCGTGCCAGTGGTAGGGTAAAGAGAGGAGGATAAAGGAGGCTGTGTGTTTGAGGTCGACGGCTGTCGGGGCTAGGGTATAGGAAGTGGGGGAAGGCTTGGACCGACGGTTGATGCGCAGGTAGGCGAGAAGGTGGAAAACAATGTCGAAAGAGAAGTGCATAGAAATGACGAAGAGGAGAGCGGCAGGGGCTACGAGGAGGGGGGATAGGTCAGGGAGATGTGGAATGCTCATTTCGAAAGTGAGATGTGGTGCGGGAGGTTGCGAAAGTGGAGAAAGAAGATGAGAGAGTAGGGGAGGGGGATGGGAGGGGGGTATGAATGGGATGAAGGAGGGATATATATACTGGTTTGGGGTAGCAGCGAGTGTTTGCAGAGTGGGAAATGAGGATGATGTGGTTGATGGTGGTAGTAGAGCTTGAAGTCAAGGCGAAGAGGAGTGGGGATGTAACGGTGTAGTGGTGATAGTCGTGGTGTTGGATATGGGAGGAGCATTTATGGTGGTAGACTGGGGCTGGACATTTATGGAGATGATTGTGGTGATGCAGTAAACGGTTGGATTTATTGTAGTTTAACAAATATAAACCGGGGATCGGCATCGGATAGATGATGATGAGGGAATCCTCAGGAATCCTACTAGAATAGACGGAACGCAGAGGGAGAAAACGTATGGCGTACAGAACCGAATGTGAAAGGAGAAAGGAGGGTTGTGCTAGGAATTTCGTTCTGACTCCCAGGGGTTGTAATCATGCCTCGTGTATAGAAAGAAAGTGCTTGTAGTATTGTACCGTTTGAAAAATCAAGGTCAGTTGCTTCCCGAAGGATTGGGAATTGTGCAAAAGGGCATACAAACTAGTCAATTAGGAAGACGCTGTAAATTTCCTGAAGGACTGATTGAAACCAATACGACAAGTATGCTAGATTTGGACATTGCTACCGCTGCCACATGTCTTTGTGAAAGGACGTATTTGAAATTTGCATGCAACTCATTTGCTCTAATGTCCACGCTGAGTGAGGCGTCAGCTAACAGCGCCAGTTGACAGCCGCAGGAGAGAAAAATTTTGGGTGGCTTATTGCGAAGCGGCACTGAGAGGCCTGTGGAAGGCTGTACAAGACTGGTAACCAAGTTTATGGCAGTAAATGAATGGACCGTACTGAGTCTGGAAAAGACTGGTTTGTCAGCGGCCTTGAAAAGGCTGCCGTGAGGTCAACATAAAATATGGAAACTATTTCATTCGCGGTATGGAAAATTTGTACGCCTGGACATACTATGCGAAATCTTTCGAAAAATAATCGGCAGCACTTTTCAATATCGGGAAGTAACCGTTAAATGTCACCTCAGTACAGTAAAGCACCCAAAATCCCCACCCGCTTTCCAAACAGTAAAACGCCCCAAAATTTCCCTTTTCAGGCAGATTTATGTTGACGTTTTTGAATAGATGGGAAGACTCTGGGGTGCTGTAATGTTTGAAGGAGACAGTCGGCTGTGTCCCCCACTATTTGAGGAGGTGGCAAATAGATGGCATCATTATCGATAAATCCGGGCCGGGGCCAGCCACGTGGGTCGGGGGCCGTACCGTGTTGAGCATGAAAAAGGATTAGCCGACAAAAACGCATCGTTAACTCGTAAATAGTACTTGACCGCACAATACGGTCACCCAGAACTCTGTGCACTCCAAAAATGCCATCTCGTTCAATACTGGGGTGAAGGGTTGGGGTGTGTGTTTGCTTAATTGGGTTGGTATGGGATGAATGTTTGGGTTAAATGGGGGTTTTACTCAAGTTTCCTGATAACAGTAATCGCAGACGAGGCCTAATTTGAATGTTTTTGTTAAATGGGGCGGTTTACTTAAAGTTGGGGTAGGTTTACTCAATTTTCCTGATAACTCAGGTTGAGTGCAAAGTCGAAAGGGTTCAACATACTACCGTGTTGTTCAGGATAGGGTTACAGAGAAACCCCAGCCGCTAGGGGGTAGTCGCTGTTTGGACGATGCACAAAAAAATAGGCACAAGAACCCAGAAGTCCCTCTGGGATGCCCCCTTTCTCCCTCTTCTGCTCGGGGAGTCGGGTATTTATTCTAAGTAATTTTCTGGTTCAGACGTGTTTGTCGACGCCTTAGACCTGTACTACCCCTCTCCTGAGGTCAACAGTTGTTGTCGATAGCCAAATCAATAAAATAGATTGATTACCACACGTACGTGCTATTATTGCACTTATCCAAAGCTGTGTGACTCTTTGAGGAGGCATGAGTGATTTGGCAAACACGTGCACTAACGTAAGTGTGTCACCATTAACAGTCCCCCATAACCAATCTTTGATTGGTTGTTTTTGTTAGATGGTGGCAATAACGTTTCGCTGTCTTCGTGAGCCTGATTTGCTGATCTCGTCCAAAAATTCTTGAAGCAGCTCCGGCACGTCTCGATGCAGATACTTGATGTCCACCCAGTCCGTTTCGTCCTTACTGAAACCGGCCCATTTGACTTTGACCTCAGACTTGTTACAATTCCGTCGAATGTCTTCGAAATCTTCTACGACAATCAACTCGTCTTTCTGATAAGCTAGGTGTTCCTTAACGTCTTCAGATACGTTAAATTCCTTATTTCGGAAAAACTTCAATCTTCCTCCGAAAACTAACTCTTTGACACCACCCGTGAGGTCTTCTACCTCGTAAAATGTGATGATCTCGGCATTCGATTACACGAAAAGGGCCATGCCATCTCCGATTTGTCTTGAAGCGGACGTTCTTGGCCATGACGCCTTTCAGAACGTAGTCGCCTCTTTCGAAATCAATAGTTCTGATTCTAGTAAGACAGTTATGAGCATCGACGGCAGATTTGCGTTGCTCGTTTCCATGTCTTGCAGTGTTTCGATAGATGCCTTCCATGCTTCTCCGGAGCTTCTAGATATCCATAAGGGCTGCAACGCGCCGCTTGTCGATTTCCGTAACTGCCATTACTTCCTCCTGACTTCGAAAGATGGCTACGAGAGGAGTACCTTGTGGTACACCCGTGAAGACAGTGAGCGGACATTTCCCGTTGAGCTTCGTGGTTGGCGCTCTATTCAAGGCCGATTGGATCAGGGGTAATATGCGAGGCCACGCAGACTGTGGTAGCTAGAATTCAGAGAGAAGGGCTCTACAGGTCCTTAGTAACTCGCGACATACCACTTCGACAGTTCCGTTGCTCCAAGGACAGTAAGGAAGTGTAAGGTGGTGGTTTGCTTTCAGTTTCTGTGCCAAGGACTTCAGGAGCTTATTCTTGAAGTGGCTGCCTTGGTCCGAAGTCCAAGCTTTGCACACTCCGAAAGCAGCAAACCAGCCTACGAGAGCTTCTGCAGTGGTTTCTGGTTCAGCCTCTCTTACACTTCTTATCCACACATAACCAGAGAGGTCGTCCTTAATGATCAGTGTGTACATTTTTCCCTCGTCCCCTTTACTCATGTAACAAAAGTCGAAATGAATGAGTTCGTTGGGTATGGAGGCGTGGAGAGAATATCCAAGAGGTCTCGGGATGAGATTACCGTCCTTTGTTGCGGTACAGTGCAAACAAGATCGCGTGAAGTCGACGGTTTGCCTTCTGGGATACTTGCACCAGAAGTTTGCGGCCACGGTAGTTGTGGGGTGTTAAGCGCACACAAGCAGATCAAGGTAGAACTGTGGTTGAAACTTCTGCTGAGGCTGGCTGGGTTAAGCCGGCTGCTCCAAACCAGGGTTTATATAGACCTAAAGATAGCTACAAACTAAAGGAAAATGCAGTCTAACAGTAGCGAATTCAAAGTTTTTCCCGTAAAACAGCCCTCACGGTATCGTAAGAAGTACATTGGTCCAGGTGGCATGGGATAGCAAGGCAACTTTTGATTGGTAAAGCAATGATATAATATCCCAGTGTGCAACTCGCCCGTAACTATTCCAAATGTACCAATGGCGTCAAACGCTGTTTTCAGAACTGTAAGGAAAGTGTAATGACAGCAAAGTGCCCAGTAGCCCTGGTCGTAAGGTTACTAGTGGTTTCAATATACAGTACAGCTGATGCTGTGAGTTCGTGTAAAACTGTAAGGTCTGTGAAGTGAGATGCAACAGTAGTGAACGTAGCTTCGACCGCTTTATGCCCTCCTTTTCCTGTGTGCGCGGCGATTAGAATTCAAAGTTGCAGGTTTTGATTGTCTTCTGGGATCCATACTTGTCCTGTAGACAATTGTAGAACCTTTCCAGACCTCTTGCATCGTTTCGGTGGCGGTTTACTGCAATTCCGCAGCGCATCGACAATATCTTGCATTGATGGCCAATCGTAATCTTCGTGCGTTCCGGGGTTGATTGGTGCCGTCATCAGTGCCCTTATGTGCCCTAACTTCGTTGGTTGTACCGTTCGATCTTTCTACACTGCCCATCTGGTAAGCATATCTGCCCAGACATTTCGCTCTCCCCCGGTATGTGTTCGATAAGGAACCTGAACCCGTTCAACTTATGCACCCAACGGGTCAGTTTGTTGGCTTCGTGCTTTGCCACACCTGGATTGGAGCCGTATGGTTCGTAAATGTATACCAGGTTAGCGTGGTCAGTGTAGATATAAACGGTTCGTCCGGTTGTGAGGTACTCCAGTCTACGCATGGACTCTACGATGGCATATCCCTCCTTTTCCGGTACGCTCCCGCGCTCGGAGGATCCGCTGAAAGCGCTGGAGAGGAAACATAGTGGCTCATGTTTTTGGTCGTCGAATTCCTTCGTCTCTTCGTTTTTAGGGGATTGCGTGAGGATACCAGCCCAGTGTGTATCCGAGGCATCGGTGAACAAGCACAGTCGATGTCGTCGTTCTGGCAATGAGAGTTTCGTAGCCTGTACAAGTTGCCTCTTAACTTCGTCGAAAGTGGTGGAGTGTTCGTTAGTCCAGTTTACTTGCGCCTTTCTTAATGCTTTCTTTGTCCATTTCCCAGCTTGCCTGCAAGCTTTTTCGAGTAGCTGGTGCAGTGGTTCTACTAATCGTGCATAGTCTGGATTGGATGTCCTCATCCAATTTGTCGCGCACAGCAGTTACTGCAGTTGATCCCCAGTTTGCGGTGTTTCCATGGCCATTAATACCTCGAAGTTCCTTGGTTTGAACTGAACTTGTTCGCCTGAAATTATCCCGCCGCAGAACTTCATCTTTGTCGTAAAGAAACAAGAATTCTTTGGGTTCACTTTGAAATCCACTTCTGTGCAGACGTCAAAGAAAACCTTAATGTCTTCTAGTAGATCTTCTTCGCTCGCAGCATGCAGGAGGAAGTCGTCCAGCCACTGCAGCATTCGCTGAACTTTACCTTGGAAATGTTCCCGTGTAACAGATTAAAAATGGTTTCCCAAATCCGTACCTCCTTGCAGCGCTCGCGTAGGGGAGTAGAAACCAAGCGTTGTATGTATGGACATTATTTCCTGTGATACCTTGTATAACGGTATCTGCCAGTAACCGTGAGTGAAGTTGATGTTGGCAAAACATTTGCTTTCTCCAAAATCCTGCAGCATCGATTCCAGATGTGGCATAGAGGACTGGAGGGGTAAAGTTCTAGCGTTCGTTCCGCGGAGGTTCACTGTAAAACGAAGTTTGTTTGTGCCTGGTTTCGGGACTGCCAGTGCGGGGCAGGCCCATCTTGCTTGGTCATTCCTGTACACTACTCCAATTTCCTCCAGTGATTGGATTGTGTGCTTGATGAAGGCTCGTTGCGCGGGTGAGTAGCGGCGTTGAGGTGTACGGTACGGCTTGGCATGGGGTACGAGCTTGATAGAGAGAAGACGTACCTCGGCAGGTGGTTTTGGACCGAGCTTGATGCCGAAGCAGCTGCGTTTTTTGTGCAGGAGCACAACCTTTGAGCCGCTTTGTTCCCGCGTTAGACATTCCATGCTTCCTGGCATCTTCTACTGCCTTCTCTATAGCTTTATTGATTACTTCGGCCGTGTCTACGCCGAATACAGCTTGGAGGAACTATGGTAACTCGATCGGGTCTTCGTCATCCTCTGTCTACGACAGACCCTTGTAGTTGGCCGACGCGAGCCTACATGTGTCCTTCTGTAACTCTTCTTCCGACTTGCCGTTGATTAGGGATGCCACGGTGTGCAGGTGATGGTTGAAGTCAAACCCGATGGCTTTCAGAAGGGGGCACCCAAGGAGTATCTCCGGCATTTCTGTGTCGGCTATCAAAAACTGTACCCTTCGGATTCGTACTGCTAGTCCTGTCTGTGGAAGCAGATTGGTTGGGTCTAGATACACCATTCTCGACGCGGTGGTGGGTGATAGGGATTCATCGGTCCTCAATGCGGTATCAAGGGCCATTGGTTTCTTTAGCGTCTCTGAGGGAAGTGCAGGGTGTTTTGATGCGATTGCGTCAAAAACATTCGAAAGGATCGTGGGATAGTCTGCCCCTGAATCTCCAAGCGCCACCGTCTCGAAGTCGTTCGAGTGGATTCTCTACCTTCCTTCATCGGCATTCGGGGCGGTTTCGGGGGTGGTATTTAGCACAGCAGTTTCGCCTTCTTCTTGCTTCTGTTCTTCTTTACAAAGTGCTTGTAAAGGAGCTCACGCCTCTTTTCCTTTGAGGCTACTGGGCACTTGGTGATCGGATGTACCGCGGAACACTCTTCCTTGTTTAAGCAAGGCTTGTCCCACTCTCCTGCGTCGAGCATCTCGGTTGGCATCTTTTTCACTTCCCTGCTTTCCTCGTCTTGGAACTTTCTTGGGCGGGTTCCGCGACGGGCTCTCTTTCGTTTATGCTCTTCTGGTTTTCCAGTTGGCCCTCCGGAGTCCCGAGAATGAGTGTGTTTGCGCTTCACCTTCTGTGCTGCGCACTGTACTACGTGCACTTGCGCAGCCAGGGTGGAAATTGTATTCGTAAAGAATTTAAGGTCTCCTTTCTGTTCCTTTCTCCAAAGTCTCATTTGATCGAACACGATCTGTCTGAGTTCGGGTGGATCGAGTTTGCGCGTCAGCTTCACGATCAGCTCCTTGCATTGATCGTTGTCAATTATAGTAGTAGACGCGTTGTGCTCGTCTAGTGCCGCAATTTTCTCCAACACTAAATTCTCGGCTACTCCAGACCGGTCGTGGGGCACTGGTTTGTACTTCACTGTCGAAAGTGCCTCCTCGACTCTCTCGCTTAGATCGCATACAGTAGAAGCCAAACGCGAGTCGAACCATGCCTTCACAGCCTCGTCAGTGGCTTCTTCCGCGGTTGTAGCGCCTTCGATACGGTACAAGAGACATAGACTATGCAAAAGCCTTGGCTTCATACACTGCCTGACAGATGCGGGTTTGATTAGTTGTTCTGTCGGAAGCCCCGAGTTTACGTCTCCCACGAGCTCAGTGTACGCTGCAAAATCGACTTCGAACTTTATCAGCTCTGGCTGAGATGCTCCATCGAGACTAGGAGCCTGGATGGTGTTCACAATGCCATACGAAGACATGACGTTTCAGTCACTTCCTTTTACCCTTTGAGGTACCAAAGCGCTTTGTTGTTCAGGATACAGTGACAGAGAAACCCCAGTCGCTCGGGCGTAGTCGCTGTTTGGACGTTGCCAAAAAAATGGGCACAAGAACTAAGAAGTCCCTCTGGGATGCCCCCTTTCTCCCTCTTCTGCTCGGGGAGTCGGGTATTTATTCGAAGTAATTTTCTGGTTCAGAAGTGTCTGTCGACGCCTTAGACCTGTGCTGCCCCTCTTCTGAGGTCAACAGGTGTTGTCGATAGACAAATCAATAAAATAGATTGATTACCACACGTACGTGCTATTACTGCACTTATCTAAAGCTGCGTGACTCTTTGAGGAGGCATGAGTGATTTGGCAAACACGTGTACTAACGTAAGTGTGTCACCATTGATATACCGGTCCGTGCAGCAAGCAGGCACTCACAATCGCTAAGTTGCGAATGGTCCCATCAAAGAAAGGCTAAAGGCCTTCTAAATAGCCATAATTACCTCACTCTCGTGCCTTGACGTCTACCCATCGACGCCTTCGGGTTTTGTTTGAAATTGGCCGGCTTCCAAAATGGGAGATTGGAGCTTCCCGTCACAACGTGACTGGCGCGGAGTGCTGGGCACCACAGGACTATGGACCTCCTTCTTTGGGATGGGCAACATTGGCGAATAGCACTAGAAAGCAACGCCCTCCCTTTGCGCCCTTCTTGGTTCGTCCAACGTGCTCCGGAGGCGACAGGTGGAGGTATTGTGGACAAGGGTATCGACGAGAGCGGTGCGGCGAAATCGCAGCGGCCGCGCCGTATTGATCTACACGAGGAACCCACCAGACTGCTGGAAGTGGCCGCGCCCATACCCGCCGACCTGTCACACAGTGGGCCCCGAAAGCGGCGAAATGCTGAAGCTCTGCAGTTGTTACGTTGAGTGATGAGACGGGAGAGTGTGGAGAACCGGGTAGGTTCTGGGGTTGGTTTACTGGGGATGATGCAGCGATAATCTTTGGGCTGGTTTATTATTCCGCCGATGTTGCTCCAGTTCTGGACCAGACGGGCAAACATGCCTTGACCTGCAAGTACGATGACGGGCAAGCCCGGCGTCACAATGTGCTTCGCAATGCCCTCCATCTCTGAAAATTGCAAACCCATTCAAAAGATTTTTCATTTTTTCCTGGAATGGAATCACCACAACATTCACTGCACAGGACTTAACACACATACAACAGTGATAAAATCTAAGCGAACTAAAGGAGGGGAAATGTCCGGGTGTTTTATTCCCTGAGAGTATCCCCACCGGTTGAGTCAAATCAGCAAATACGTATAAAAATTTGGAAATTTAACATCACACTGCACCTTCCCACCGGTGTCTTCATAACATAAATATTTACACTAGTGCTCAATTCTGGTGCTAAAACGAGATGAACATAGCACCAGTATTTACCTTTTTGGCACCCAGTAGAAAACCTTTGTCTTCATCTCAATGACCTACCCAACCTTCCCCGCCAACGTAAACAGCGAGAATATCTGGGAGAGATGCAAAATAAAACCGTCGCACAGCTAACTTTGAAGGGAAACTCAAAAAAGATCCTTCAACCAGCCCCGGTCCGGAGATTTCTTCACGTTGTATAGCTCACCGGAGCTACACTTCTTCACAGACTATGAATCCTACCTACTTGGACCCTCCTCCAATTCTACCTCGAATCATTGGAAACAGCCCTCCCTACAACCACCTACGATTTCCCCGGGGCACCCCAATGACCAACTGCCGATTGGCCCTGCACAGCTTCAATCCCATTCATCGATAACGGTGTCTCAGTAAAACAGCAGCAATAACGCACTCGCGGCGCGCCAAAACAAGCGGAAAAGAGGATATAACTACTCTACACAACCATTACTGTGTCGGTATACCCTTTTTGAGTCGATTGCGGTTGTCTGGAAAACCATGGGACAGATCGGATATATCTTCCAAGAGTAAAACACTCAAACCTTCCCCCTCTACACAAGAAGACTACATCCTAGCCTGTGCTTGGTTCCGCGTCTCCAAGGACCCGATTATCGGGCCAGAGCAAAAATCCCTTGATTTTTGAGAAAAGTGGAGGACTTATTTCATCATTCCAAACCGCCAACGACGTGATCTCGTTCTGTGGAATACTTGAAGGCTCTGGTTAAGCAAATCAACAAGTAATGCGTTAATTTCTCCGGTTGCATTGCAATAACTAGTACATTGAAGCATACAGGGGTTTTTGATTCCGACATTTTTGGGATGGCGACGGCACTTTATATAGCGGGAATACCACCACCTCCGCTACCGACGACTGCGATAAGGCCTTCAAGTTTCAGAATGCGTGGAAAATGCTGAAAGATCATCCAGAATTTTTGAAGTAGATCTGAGAAATGCGTGAGTGGTCTAAAAATGGACTGTGATGATGCAACCGGCGCCGATATTGAGTTTATCGATGATACATACACTCCAGAAAGCAACAGTTCTGTTCAGAACTCAGCAGAACCACCACTTGGTCGTCTAAAGAAAAAAAACAGCTCACAAAGCAGGCTTCAACATTGAAAAAAAAGCTAGCCGAATTTGCTGTGCAGCTGCAAAAGAAGGAATCGAAGCTCTTGTTAGATAAAATGAAATAATGCTCTATTGTAATGACCCGGAGCAATGTGTCGTGTCTGAGAGCGTTGAGTTTTTTAACCATCTACGCGAAGAGGCTCTACGGAAAGCTAGATCCATAGACGCACTAGTGACGGTCAGTATGCATTATTATTTGGTTCACATTTCATCCTCATCTGAAGATGGTCCTCCAGGCTCACCGCACGCTGTTGATAATAAAGTCGAATAATAGATTCTCCAGTGAATTCCCATAAATGATACATTACGAGAAGTTTGGTGTTCGAGTACTCTACATATTTTCGAGTAAAAGCACTGAGTTCGCATAATGCCGCCAAGATGCCTGCGGGAGGCATAATAGTAGTGCTACCGTGGTCAAGTGACCCCCAAATTGGGACACCATCATCCCCGATTCAAAATCCGTAGGGTACTGATCGTTTGTGTTGTCATGCTCAATATTTTCACGATCTTCTACAGCCATACTATGCAGAATGACGCAGAATTTAATATTGTCGCCCATGAATGTCTTGGACAGAAAACGCCCAGGCCTCGAAATTAAGTGCTATTTCCCTTGAAATACAACAAATTACTTTTCTTCATCTTTCCCCGCCGCCTCTCGCGCTTGAGAAAGCACTTTTTACATTCCCGTAATAGGGTTAATAGCAATATGTCCAAAACACGGCCATTTCAGTTATATTCCAGCAACAAGCCAATAAAGAATGTTGCGTTTTTCTCCAGTAATCTTATACTCCAACGGAGTCAAATACAGTTCAGTAGATATGTTCTCAAGCAGAGAAGAATTGTCTAAAACGTTGATATCAGTATAAAAACAGGGCATCTCAAAGAATACATACCATATCCATAAATCTTGGTCCGCTATAGCTTCAATTACGATTGACGGAACCTATTCTTTGCCCTGAAACTGCCCATACAAGCCGTGGGACGGTTTTTCCAGATCCATTTGCAGCATTGTAGGATGCCCAGCATTCCCGGAAATCCTCCTCCCTTTGATTGAATCAGCGGCCGTTTTACATCCTCTGCAGTAGGTCCACGGAGATACTCCCCAGAGAAAGTGTCTATGCCAGTATTAACGAACCTTAGTAAAGATTTGTTAGCTGCAGATGACCCCAAACGAACATACTTGCCAAACGCATCGGATGAGCAACCTTACGCCAGGATGCGCATTGCTGCTTTAGCGTTCTGAAAGCATGTCAATCCAAGCTTGCCAGTGCAATCTTTTTTCTGAGTGAAGTATGGGTTTGAATGCAAAGCATCGTATATTATCATAAACGAAGTTCGTGATATTCGGAATCAAGGCCTGATAAGTTGTCGTTGTAAACAAAACTCATTGAAAAATAGTTTGTATAAAGTCGTGCAGCTCCCTGTTGATGCTAACGCTCAACATTGGCGGCACGTACAGGTCGTGAGCCCCCTCCGGTGGTAGTTTTCATCCTCACCGCTGGATGACTCCAGCAGCTCCTCGATCAAATCGAGACATTCATTACACAAGTTCTCTTGTAGAAAATGAAACTGCCTGCTGGAAGAAGTCGTTTTTTCCTCGGCTTCGAGTCCTAGTTGGAAGTAGGAGGGTCTGGTCTGACGGGAGAATTTTGATTTCGGACGGAGCTGGTGGGAATGAGAGCAGCTTTCAAATATAAAAAACCATTTAAATCGTCCACTCAGAGTGCAAAAAGCTACAAAATATTCACTATTTTAACACTGAACGGTGGAGATGCTCTGAAGATACATTATGTACTGAAGGCGCAATGCTGATCCCTTATCTTGGATTCTTACACCTACATACAGTATTACACTTAGTCGAAGTACTCTTAGAGTAGCTCAAAATATATCTGTGCGGTGAACTGGCTGCTAAACTACTCGGATAAATTCTAACGGTATGAGTCACGTACCGTAGGTCACGTGCAATAAGGCCCCGTACAGAATGTACGTAGCGATAAGGCACCCCATTACGCTGCTGAGGCGCTGTAGATGCTCCGACAAGTCAAACCGTCGTAATTGTGGTACCACCAAGCTATACGGGGGATGGTTTTGTCTAGTAGGTGTTTAGTCGCGGGAACGAGGGCACCCGGGGAGACGGAGGGGATAACGCGAAAATCGAGGGAAAGGTAGCGGTCTGGGCTGTAGAAGGGGAGTAGCACCTGATGTGGGAGCTTAGATTCCACATCCCTGAACTTTTCGTGGTTGGCGCGGATGGACGCGGTGCCACCGGGTCCGAATTGCACGGCTGGCGTGTCGCCGGTGTTTCTGATTTCTGGATTCCGTTTTCTCTCCCAATTCCCCTGTATATGACTCCAAGTTACCTCCTCATTGCTCACCATTTCCCATTTTCCGTGTTGCTCCTCGCGATAAGCCACGCTTCTACTGTGTCCCATGCTCTGCAGATGAGTACCCAAGGGAATCTGATCCGTGAGTTCGACGTCACATTCTGTGCATCGGGGACGCTCCGCTAATTTCGGCTTCCCCTTGACAGCCATCCGGTGGCTTTCGTTTCTTTCGTTTGTCTCTCTTCCGTCGAAAACTTACTAATTCTATTTCGCAAAAAAGGAAGCAGAATGTACGTCTCTTTCAATTCTTACTTGTATCCTTCCACTCATAGTCTGCGGCGACCCTTAGCGCAGCTAGGCGAGATTGTCGAAATTTCAGAGAGGCCTGGATGGAAATGACAGCCGTGTGATCATTCTGTACCTTGATAGAGACCTGAAGGCGGTAAAACGTGAAAACAGATTCTCAGAACGAAATACCCCTGGAGAGAGGTGTTGCAAGCAACAAAAGTGCTAACTCAGTAAAGTTGAGCGATCGAAAAGGGCTGGGTAGGGACGATAGTTGAGAGGACTTCAAACAAGTATAGAAGGGGGAGGATCTACGACTGAGGTTTGGTGGTCAGCGTAAGAATAATGATTCTTGCGTCTGATGTTGACTCTCAACTTCTTATCGCTCAGGACTTGGCTTGAAGTTTTCTGCCAACTTGCTTGGTGTGTTGATGATACAATTTTAACAATGGGTACTTACGAAACAAACAATCGATCTGGTCCTCTCATTTCTCATCCTCTGGATAGGATCCGAAAAAACTCCTAAAATTTATCCGTGCTACCCAAGCAGTACCCACAAATATCCTCGAACGGTTCATGATTCTCTAATTCGTCCTGGGAGATATCCAAGCCACTCAAGATGCCCCCATCTGGCTCCAGCGTTGGGACTACTTCGTCCGTACTGTACAGCCCGAGCCCCACCATTCCAATACTTTCCGTGCCCCACTCCCCCACCTCCTCCTCTTCATCCTCCTCTTCATCCTCCTCTTCATCTTCGCCTTCATCCTCATTCTCATAGACCAATTTCGGGGCTGCCCACTCCTCAAAAGACTTCCGACCTCCCTCCTCGACCTCCCCCTTCTGCTCTTCATCAATTTGCTCCACCTCATCCTCGACGCACAAGCGACGAAGGAACTCGATCACCTTCTTCTTTGTTTGTCGGTGGAGATACTTATCGCCGTCATTAGGGCCGAACGAAGGTAAAGGATTGGCTTTTAGGGGGCGAGGATGGTGATTTTCGGAAAAGACTCCGGAGAGGCATAGCTTGCCCATTTTAGTTGGCTTTAGGGAGTGAAAGGCAATTGAGGGTGTTTTGATGGGAAGCGGAAGAGAGGAAGTGAGTATAATGATTGGGGAGGTGTCCAATTTGGAATAAGGAGTTTAAATAGGCTCCAGAGGGCGCATTCTATAGATTTTGAATAGGTAAAATAAATCTATAAGGGAATTTGTAGTCGTTCATTTGCGCCCTTTTTTCTCAAAAAAAAAGAGTTTGGAGATAGATATATGCGAATAAAAAAGAAATGGTTCGGGATCGATTTAGAGGGGTGGATGCTGTATAAAAATATTTAGGTAAAAAGGAATTGATTCTGGAGAGAACCACGGTAAGAATAAGGAAGAGTCAGGAAGGAGAGATATTTTCCCCGGAAAGGAGCTTAGAGTGAGGGAGAGCGCGAAAGGACCATATTTTCAAGCAATTTTGCATAAAGGGAGATACTGCAGTAATTAAAAGTCGATATATGATGAAGAAAGAAAGATCCGTTCCGATTTGCGCGCGCCTAACAAGCCCCAACGGCAAAAATGTTTTGTGAGGGCCAGTTCCTGGAGGCGTTTGCGCACTGAGAAGGAGAATTTGGGGATAGAAATCGCGACTATGGGCAGACGTCATGGAGCGAGATTGGGATTATTACGGCCACTGAGAAGGACAATAACCTACCTGTGATGGGACCCCACGGCACGAAGCATTTGTAGGTGCCTGCTCGCTGGATATACTGGTCTAATCTCAACTCTTCGGACGGGGATGACGTCAGTTATGTCGCTGCCGATCTGCAGGGGTTAGAAGCTGATGGGGAGAAGGATGAGTAAAGGGTGGGCATATCTCGTGGTATGCTCCAGGTAACTTTGCTGGCAAATAGGACATTCCATCATCGGTAACCCTCTAAGATACTCCGGGCCCCAATCGACCACATCTTTCAAACATTAAAGCACCCAAACATTTCCCCCCTTACAGAAAGAGACGAAGACAAGTGCTCCGGAAGAATGGTGTTGAGTACGACCAGAAGGACCGGTTGGTTCAGGAACTCTCCTATGCTGGCGGGAGAACTGCCAGGGTTGGCTGCGGAAGGGCGCACTGAGCGTTGGGGTACTTGGTCGAGGGTGATAGCCTTCCTGTCACCGAAAAAATCGCCACATGAGGAGGCTATATCCCTAGCCGATGCAATTAGAGCCCCATAGACGTAAGGGCGCGATCCGCGAGACGCGCGAGGACACGAGTGCCCGCCGCCCGCGCCTGATGCGGCGAAGGCGCCGAGCATGGTGGAATGAAGGTTGGAGAAGGGCAGTCTAGGAGGGAAGGGGAGATGGGTTGATGGGGATTTGTGAGTAGGAAGGCATTTAAAAGAAGTGCTTGTGGTATTGTCCCGTTTCAAAAAGCAAGGTTAGTTGCTTCCGGTAGAATTGGGAATTGTGCAAAAGGGCTTACAAACTAGTCAATTAGGAAGACGCTGTAAATTTCCTGAAGGACTGATTGAAGCCAATACGACAAGTATGCTACATTTGGACATTTGTACCGCTTCCACATGTCTTTGTGAAAGGACCTACTTGAAATTTGCATGGAACTCATTTGCTCTAATGTCCACGTTGGATGAGTCATCAGTTAGCAGCGCCAGTTGACAGCCGCAGAAGAGATGAAAATTTTGGGTGACTTATTGCGAAGCGGCACTCAGGGGCCTGTGGAAGGCTGTACAAGCTGCTAACCAAGGTTAAGGCAGATAGTGAATGGACCGTACTGAGTCTGGAAAAGACTGGTTTGCCAGAGGCTTTAAAAGGCTGCCGTGAGGTCAGCATAAAATATGAAAACTATTTCATTCACGGTATGATCCCTTCTTAGATCTAAGCGGTCAACACGCGTTGACCCGCAAATACGAAGACGGTATGACTCGTCGACATCACGTCCGCCGCAACGTTCTTGCCCGCTACTGTAAGGAAGTTGGGATCGTCGCCCTCGTCGAGAATCCGCTCCTCTACCAGGTTCCCAACTCGTCTGGGCATTCGGAGTCCCCCGCGTTACGAATGGACATTTACATACCCGCTGCATACGGGCTTCAAAGTACCGATATCTCCGTCGACGTTACTGTCGCCCACCCCTCCGCACGCCGCCACATTTCGCCAAGTACGGTTACCGCAGGTGCTGCCGCAACACTCGCAGAGCGCGACAAACATCGTCTTTACGGCACTTGCTGCAACCAAAACGATATCCTCCTCTCCCCCGTCCGCATTGATATCCATGCCGCCTTGGGCGACGACGGCAAGGGTTTTTTCCGCCGCCTTGCTTCCTTCGCTGCTTCCCGTCGCGGTTCCTCCCCTCAACAGGAGCTCCGTGACTTCGTTACCCTTTTTGCGTTTAGTCACCAAGTAATGAAGCGCGACAGGTTTCTACCCGCCGCCCGCATCCGTAGTTAGTTTATGGATACCCTCCGCACGCTTCTGTGCAACATAGTACAACCCATAAATATTTACCACCACGGTAGGCAAACTTTGCACGCTTGTACATAATATTCGAAATCTCGGTGATGAATGTTTTGTATCTTCTGACCTCCCGAGCGTTGGCTTCATTCAAGGAATCAATCAATTGAAACGACGAACTCTTCAATTTGAGGGAGCGAGCTGATTACCTATTGTGACATCAAAGAAATCTGTTCCGCCGCTTCGCCACATAGTCCTAATGTCCGGTCTCGTGCGGTGTGTACCGTTTGAGCGGGGTTACATGGCTAGGTGCAGATTGGCCTTCGCCAAGTCTTATGTGAATAATGTAACCTGACAGTCGTGGCTGTCAATTCTCTCTTGTCCATGCACCCAGTGAACGAAGTGGTCCCCGAAGATATCGAGCGACTCGGAAAGGTAAAGTATGTGTCAGGGTGTGTCGGAATCGAGAGGGATACTTGTCAATAGTATTGAAGCCATACTGAGACCGCTTTTGGACTAATGTTTGTCTCTAGGCGCAGACAAGAAGCCCAATGAATCAATTGTTTGGAAATGGCCGAGGCCCATTGATAAGCGGAACGCTTGTGGCCTACGGTCTCCGAGAGGAATGCGTTCCTGCACTGCCGCGTGAACTGCGTCAGTAAGACTCTGTGGCATAGGTGGGTTACCGGAGCAAAATTAGATGAACGGAATTCCATATGACTGCTGGCAAGAGGCAACCCAAGCCCTGTAGGCGTCAGCGGCGTCATCGTTTGTATTAGAAAAAATAGAAAGTATTTCTTTTGATATAGTAAGGGGCGATTGGTCCAATCGAAAAGGGTGTTTATGTCGTTTCGGTGTAATGATTGAAAAATTGTGGGTGAATTTACCACCAGTGCTCTCTCCATTATCAATATGTACAGTCCACAAGGCAGCTTGGCCATACTACTCCAGAGACCGATGGGCAGAACCTACGGGAGAAGTGTTTCTTGCGTGTAGAAATTTTTCTGTAGCTCAGCGATAGTCTTCCATCCCAGCCCTTTTTGAGAACAATACCTCTACCGTCAAAGAAGAGCCTACTGATTCAGTACAATACTTTGACTGCTTATGGGGAAAAGTTTGGATGTTTTACCTATGGAAGATATATCCGATCTATCTCATAGTTTTCCAGACAACCACAAGTGACCCAAAAAAATATGCAGACACAGTAATGGGGAAGGAACTACTGTACGCTTAAGAATCAAGAATCGTGCAGCAGAGCGGGCCTTATAACAATTTGTACCGACGGTAGTTCCTGAACAGTAAAATCCAGAGAGGGCAGAAAAGAAAACCTCATTTTGACTTCCACATAAGGCATAGTTGTTTTGAACGCTTCAGTTGGTTCCAAATACTTTACGGAAAAAGCACTTCACAGCTCCTATCGAGTCTTTGAAGCCGTTCACCAACACCATCATCAACCTCGACGATACGCAGATCTCTTTCCAGCTTCTGCGCAGCTGTTTCGGTGTTTGCAAGATCAGCTGCGTTTTACGCGTGTTGCCACCGTCATGCACTGCAAATGGTGCTGCGAGATTTAAAGAGAGGATGGAGTGCTGCGTGCAGACATTAGCGGGAGGAGTACTGGACTGTGCTAAATTTCAATAACTGCAGCTCCCAGCCAAGCTGACCACGGAAACTCGTCGCTGGGATGTTAGGATGACATCTGAGAAGTCCATGGCGGCCGCTGCCATCTTCTCTTCCAGCTCGGCATTAAAAAAATTGTGCGCAGGCATTCTACCCCATTCGATTGGAGATATGGCTAAGCACCAACACAACTTGGGCGTCAACAGAGCTTGGTCCTTTTCATGTACACAATACAGGATTCGCTCGTTCAGTGCTTTCTGCTCCAGGAAAACCCCATCGCAGAAGGCCTTAACGAATGCAATCCAGGAAAGGTTGCATGAAGAGTACCCCTGGGCAACAACAGGGAGCCGGCTTTTCTGGCCTCATTGGCTCTCCCTGGTTCGAAAGCATGGCTGCACTGTGCATCATCTCCTGGATTTCAGACAAAGATTGAACCGACAGGATTCTCGTTGTGGTCCCAGTATTGTTGTAAAGTACCACTTTCTGCTCCTCAGACCCCATGAACAAAGAGGAAATTACCCCAGATGCTCAGCTGTTCCGTAGATCCACTCCTTCATTGCTTGCAATGAAGCGAAAAAACGCGGCATCACGACCTTCAGGTCGGTCTACTGGCCACTGGTCTGAAGAAAGCAGCTCGATATTCTACCGTGAAACCCCAAGAAGGGCTTTACCGCACCAGACCCGATATTTGCGCAATGCGTCATATCGGAAGCATGGACTTTTTCGACATCACCTTCGCCAAACCCCTTGGTACCCTGTCGCAGAAGAGGTTGCAGCCTCATCCTGCTGAACTCACTCAATGCAGCAAGAAAACTAGAAAGTGAAGACATACAAGTTATTCATCGCGAATTATGCCAAAGTTAGACTTGTTCCCGTCCCCATCTCTACGCTGGGAGGTTAGAGCCCAGATGCCTACGCGCAGCGGAGCGATATAGCACGGAATGTGGCTGCCCGTTTTGTAAGGGGGAAAAATTGGAGTGTTTTAATCATTGAAAAATAGGTTAGCCATGTTCGAAAACGCATCAAATAATTGGTACAAGTGGTCGACATGGGGGAACCAAGAAAAGGAGTTAATCCGGGTCAAAGTAGCTAGAAGGCCGCCCCGAGACCAGTTTTCCAAAGGGAAAGGTTTGGGTGTTTTACTCTTGGAAGACATATCCGGTCTATCCCATGGTTTTAAAGACAACCGCAATCAACTCAAAAAGGGTATATCGACACAGTAATGGGGAAGGAACTACGCTCCCTAAAATGCTACCTTCAGGCCAGCCATCAAGCAGGCCGCATTGGACATGACGGCTGCTGCGGCGTGCCTTTGCATTAAAACCCCCCGAACCTTTCCGTACGTCTCCAGTGCCCTCACGGCCACGTTCCTTGCCACGTCATTTAGCACTGCACATGCATCCGGGTGCCACCCTCCAAGACTGGAGATTGGCACAGGCACGAGCCTACCTCTGGTGGAGGTCGCGATAAAGGATTGATATCTTCTCTGCTTTGCATTTCGCGCCGCATTCAGAAAGGACATCGGGTTGAAGGCCCTCACTCTCCTGTTAGAGGGAGCGAGGGGATTCACGAAGGTAACATCAAAAAAGTCGGTCCCACCGCTGCTTCCCATTGCCTGGATATCTGGTCTGGTGCGGTGGAGACCATGGCGTTACTCCACGACAGGATGACGAGCAGCTCTTACCAGGTCTTTCGCAAGAAGGTTTACCTAGCGATCATGTCGGTTGATCCTTTGTGGGCTCCATGCAAGCAGTGCATGAGATGATCGCCATGTACATCGAGTGTGTCCGGCCAATTCCTTCTCGGGCACGGCGTGCCAGGGTGAAAAAGTGGGACCTGACAGTAGTATTGAAGCCACACCGAGAATTCTCGAGGATCGATGCTTGTCTGTAGTTTTTCAAGTTGACTTGGGCACGCGGCAAACCTCTTATTACTGTAAGTAAGCTTACCTCCACTCGCCTCAATCCCTAATGGATCATATAGCATCACTTCAGGGAACGACGTCATTTCTAAATCTACCCAAATTTTCCTCTCCTGGTGCCAAGGTCGCATTGCTGATCATTTCGATTGGAAGCTTACACCTATTACAGTTAACTGTAATATCCTTACGGTAGGTCAAATTGTACAGTATCTGTGCGATAAACTGGCAGCTGCTGCAAAATAATTGGGATACGTAGATCCAAATAATAATAAATAGTTCCAACTTGAATAAATAAATAAATACCACAATCGGACTTAGAATGAATAATGAATAGAAAACCAAATTTAATAATATCTGATCGAGGGGAATATTTCGATAGCCCGAGGCTGTAAAAATATTTCTAACAACCCAGACTACTTATACTCTACACCAGGGTGAACCCGCTACAAAAATCAGGTGAGCCGATCAATAATTTTGGCAGACATAATTCAGGCTCAGCAATAATTATTGCAGTATTTTCCAGGCAAGCAATCATCCAGATAATAATTTGATGGTAGCATAAATGCAATAATTATAGCCTGTATAATATAAAAATCCAACTGTAGGACATAAAAATTATTTCACACTGAATTCAGCATAAAATAGTGCCAGTGTAAAATAGATAAAATTATTCCTTGATGATTCATAATAAATATAAATTGTGGGCCTCAATAAAAATATTGCTCCACAATTCAGCATCACTGTAGGACACCGGGATAGAGATTCAAATATTTGGTCAATTTTCACACCCCCCGCCTTTGTCTTTACGGAGGCCGAGGGTCGTCGTCAGCTCTCATTCCTACCACACCATAGCTCTACGGGCCCCGACGGCCTCCCCCCATCCGTCTTCAAATCCCTCTCCCATGCACCAGGCGGCGATACCGCAGATCGCTCCGCCCTGTCTCAGCTCACAATCTTTGTGAACTCTGCCGTTGACGGCCGACTCCCAACTGAGCTCCGTCATCTCTTCGCCGGGGCTACCCTACTCCCATGGGTACGGTTCTTCGACGCTTCATCTGCCGCCTCGTCGTTCGGCGCTTGTCTATACAACCCACCGTCGTCTCTTATTTCCTTCCTCACCAGCTCGCCATCGGAGTCCGCCACGGAACAGAAGCCATCATTCATGCGACACGGGTTCTCTCCACCCGCCCAGACAGCGCCAGCTTCGCTCTCCTTCAAATTGACCCGTCAAACGCGTTCAACAAAATCGAGCGCCACAACATTCTGCTCGAGACGGCCAACCGTATCCCCCGACCTCGCCCGGTTTGTGCACTACTTGTATGGAGGTGATTCCACGCTCATGTTCGGTTCACACATCCTGCACAGTCGCACAGGCACCCACCAGGGAGATCCGCTCGGAAGCATCCTGTTCGCCCTTGGCATCCATCCATTGGTCACCCAGCTCTCATCACGCTTTCCCGCCATACGCCTAAACGCTTGGTTCGCCAACGACGGTACCGTCATCGTCCCTGTCAAACTCGCTTCTGAGGTTCTTCGCTTCATCTCAGACCGTGGAAAGCCACTCGGGTTCTCTATCAACATGGCCAAAACAACGCTATGGCATCCTGGCCCGGATCCCCTCCCCGAGTCCCTTCGGTGTGCCATACCCTGCACGATACATTCCCACAATTCCGTGACAGTCCTCGGATCCCAAATCGGCACCCCCCGCAAAGCTGCCAGTCTTTTCTTGCCTCCCGGGTACATGCCATTTCCGAGGTTTGGTCGCGCATCTCCGGATTGAATGACCCCCCAACTGGGCTACCAACTACTGCGACACTGTGCCAGTTCCTGCCGCCTGATCTATGTTCTTCGCTGCACCCCGCCGCATCTCACTCTTTCCGGAGCTCAAACCTTTGACTCTGGAATGCGAAGGGTGTTCGAAGACATGCACCGTCGTCTCCCAGACAGTGCCTGGCTCACCGCCCAGCTTCCACTACGTATGGGAGGGCTCGGACTTCACCTAACCGCAACCATCGCAGAGGCATGCTAGGCTGGCTCTGTTCTCTCCTCCAACACACTTCTTCGCCTCCTCCTCGGTGATTGCTTCGACGTCTCTCCCTTGATCTCAACGCCTCTTGCCTCTATCCGGGCCAAATACAGCCTCCCCGACAGTTTCTCCCCCAGAGCCGTCCTTACTGGCCTCCGCGCCTCATCTTCCCCCGGTCTGTCTGACTTCCAGACAACCGCTACTGCTGAGATCACAAAGGCGCTTCGCGCCAGACTTCTCTCTTCCGTCGACCTCTCCTCCTCCGAAGGTTCCCGGCTACGCCGCCTAGCTTCCGTCGCTTCTTCCCACGCCTCCCGTCCCTTTCACAACCTCCCGCAGAGCCATCTCGGTACCCGGGCCGCTCCTGAAGCCTGGCGAACCATGGTTTGCCTCCGTCTTGGTGTCCCCATCTTCTCTGGCACACAATCCTGCACCTATTGCGCCGCCGCCCACTTCCGCACTTTCCCTACCCTGGATTCCTACGGACACCATGCCTCTGTCTGTCCCTGCGCCGACGGCTCCATTCGGCGCCACAATTGTGTTCGCGACCGCCTCATTTCCGAGGTATCACGCTTATCAATTGGGATTCGCCCTGTCCGGGAATAGACCTTCCCGCAAGACTTGCCCCGACCCTCCAACTCCTGCCGCCGCCTCGACATCGACATCGATGATTTCCAGTTCTCTCCCGTCCCCCAGGGCTACGACGTCACTGTCATCAGCCCCCACTCCGCTCCATACGCCCAACAGCGGATTCACACGCCCCTCGCTGCCCTTACTGCATCTGAGCGCGCGAAATCTCTCCTCTATGGCCACCTCTGCGCCGGACTACGTATCGACTTCCACCCGATGGCTTTCGATATACACGGGTCTGCCGGTCCCGGTGCCGAACGAGGTCTGTCCAGAATTGCTGAGTACATCGCTCTACGGAAAGGCAGTAGCCCTGCCTTCGAGCGCGATCGCTTGTTCACGATTATCAGTTCGCTCATACAACAACGAACTTCTGTCGCGATCAACCGACGACAACTCAACCGCTCCTGGCTCGGATAGATTTTTCACCTTTTGAGGGCCGCTAGCGCCCCCTTTTTCTGCTTGGTAAAGTCTTCTTCTTCTTCTTCTTCTTGTTTTAAACTGTATTGCCCTACTGTGAAAATTGACCAAATATTTTAATCTCTATCTCGGTGTCCTACAGGGGGGTAAATGTGGGGTGATTTAATATTTGAAAAATATGGTCGGTTGTGGCCCGGAATATCCTACAGGGTGCCGAGTGATACCTCTTAAATTACTCTAAAAAGCTGGCTCAAGGCCCCCCAGCAGACAGGCTGCGTTGGACATTACGGCCGCGGCAGCGTGTCTCTGAGTGAGTACCGCACGGACCTTACCATATGCCTCCATCGCCCTAACGGCCACCTTCCGCGCGACGTCGGTTAACACCCTATATGAGTCCGGGTGCCACCCTCCGAGAGTAGATATAGGAATAGGCACGAGCCTACTTCTCACGGAGGTTGCAATAAAAGAATCATATCTCCTATGCTTCGCGGAGGCGGCCGCATTGAGAGAGGTGAGCGGATTAAACGTTTTCGCCCTCCTGTGGGAAGGCGCCAGCGGGTTGACAAACGTCACGTCAAAGAAGTCCGTACCTCCACTGCTTCCCATCGCCCGGATGTCTGGCCTCGTGCGATGAACGCCGTCCCGCGGTTCGACGGCGGGGTGACGTGCCGCTTTCTGCAAGTCTTGCGCAAAGAGGGTCACTTGATTGTCATGCCGTCGAGTCCTGTGCGCACCATGTCTGTAGTGAAGGAGTTGATCCCCGAAGGAGTCGAGGGTTTCGGGGCAGTTACGTCTTGGGCACGGCACGTCCGAAGGGAACAGCGGGACTTGGCAGAAGTATTGGAACCACACCGCGAATTCGCGGGGGTCAATACTCGTCTTGAGGCCGGGGCACGGAGCGCAATACACCCATTCCTTGGCGCCCGGGAGGGCCATGGAGGCGCGGAATGCCTGCCTTCTTTTATCACCGGGGGGAGATGCTTTCCTGCACAGCTGCATGGATTGCGTCTGTTAGTTTCTTTTGCGATGGTGTATTGCTTGAGCAAAAGGCACTAAAAGTTAGAATCCTTGACTGCAGACAGGAAAGAGACCAATTCCGGTGGGCGTCCAAAGCGTCGTTGTAGGTGGCGAGGCTCCTGATAGGAGCGGGCAGAACAACTTTGCACAACCTGTTGGCGGCCGCGCTGGAGGCGAGGAAGGCGGCCGCGGCGATTTTTTTGGCTACAGTGATGCTGAATTATGGAGCAATATTTTTATTGAGGCCCACAATTTATATTTATTATGAATCATCAAGAAAATAATTTTATCTATTTTACACTGGCACTATTTTATGCTGAATTCAGTGTGAAATAATTTTTATATCCTACAGTTGGGTTTTTATATTATACAGGCTATAATTATTACATTTATGCTACCAACAAATTATTACCTGGATGATTGCTTACCTGGAAAATACTGCAATAATTATTGCTGAGCCTAAATTATGCCTACCAAAATTATTGAACGGCTCACCTGATTTTTGTGGCAGGTTCACCCTGGCGTAGAGTATAAGTAGTCTAGGTTGTTAGAAATATTTTTACAGCCTCGGGCTATCGAAATATTCCCCTCGATCAGATATTATTAAATTTGGTTTTCTATTCATTATTCATTCTAAGTCCGATTGTGGCATTTATTTATTTGTTCAAGTTGGAACTATTTATTGTTATTTGGATCTACCTATCCCAAATATTTTTCAGTTATGGGCCCAGATCGCCCCGAAATTCCTTCAAGGCCGAAATTTTCATCGGATCTTCGCACGGCTCCTTGGACGGATGGTAAAGGACCTCAAGAAAAATATCTTGATTCTGTTCACAAATGGAAATCTGTTCATGATTTATTACCAGCATCAAATTCTAATAAGGTTCCTAAGGCAGTACAAGGTCTTGTCTTACAATCGCAATTATTTGGACGAGCTCTTGATATTTGCAAGAAAATTCCAGACACAGAAATTCAGTCTGAAAATGGTGCATTAGCGATTGCTAACGCTATTCATAAGGATCCTCTATCATCTATATCAGATACATTTCAAAAATTCTTAGATCTATTACACACTACTCGTGGTGATAGTGAGTCTTTCAAAAATTTTGAATCACGGTTTGATGCTCAAATTGCCCGATTTCATTCATCTACTGGTACTTCGAAATTACCTGAAGCACTGGTATCATTTTTGCTCCTGGCTAATTCCAAAATTGATTCAAACCAGCGAGTATCTATTTTGGCTGCTGCTTCTCCGAAGCATGAAGAAGCCGATTTGGAAAAAGGAAAAATCCTAGAATTAATCAAATATTCAGAAATATCATCTATTATTCGTGCATGTGATAAACCAAAAAATACAAATCAAATATATGGAAATGCTCAAAAATATATCTCTTCAAATCAATCAAATATTTCATACGGAGAAAAGAAAAATTTCAAGAAAAATAATAAGCAAAGATTATCTCCTGAAGACTTTGCTGCGCTCAAGGCAAAATCAACTTGTGACCGATGTGGAGAAATTGGCCATTGGGCCTATGAAAAAGATAAATGCAAGAGTGCTAAAAATTATCATAAAGGTTCATCATCTAGAATGGGAAATGCAGAAAATATCAAAGACAAAAATGATTCTGGTTCTGTAACATTTCATATGGTAAAAACGGTGCTTGATTCTCCGTCAAATACGTTATACCCAGGTCCGTTACTTGATGATGGAGCACCGTATAGTGGAATGGGTATTGTTGAATTACGAGCACTTTCGAAATTTATTTTACCGAATGGAATGGAATTCTTGATGAACTTCCTGAATGTATCAAGGACACGCCCTTCTGGCAATACGGAAATGGCGACCACTCAAGCGAAAAAGAAAAATGATCGGTTCAATATTTTTATCAGCTATTTCAGACAATGGAAATCAGGTTAAAATAAGGCATCTAATAATCAGTGGATCATCTCAATGGGTTATTGGAAGAAATATCACAAGAAAATCAAATATTATTCATATGACGGACAATCGCATCGAGTTCGAGTCCGCAAATAATTCAATCGATTCTATAACATTGGTGGATCATGGTCATCATTGTTATGTACCCGGAAATATATTTATACAATCATCCGAACCTATTGAAAACTCATTTCTATCAGCAATTTGTTCCAACAATATCAATACATCAAAAAATATATCTTGGGCTGAAAAGAAGAAAATAATTAATAAGGTTCACAAACATGTATGTGGTCACTCAAATTATGATGATATAAAACTATTGTTACAAAGAAATTTTATATGGGACGATGAATGCAAAAATATCTATCAAGCATAATTGACTCCTGCAAATTTTGTGATGTCACAAAAAAACCATCTCATCCTCGTGCAGTATATTTAAGCTCTATATCTCGCGGATTTAATGAACTGTTTTGTGTGGATCATTTTTTGTGCAAAACTTGGATATTTTTCACATTATGGACTCGTTTACCAGGTATTCAACTGGTTCAATAGTGCCCTCTTTAAGGATGGAAAATTGCATTGATTGTATTGAGACTCTATGGTTAACACCATTTTGGGACCCTAACAATTTAATGGGAGATCAGGCGTTTGACAATGATAATTTCAGAAGCTATCTTGAGGAAAGAGGAATTTCGTTTTGTCCTATTGGTTCCCGCCGCCATACCAAAAATTATATTGAGTCAAAACATAAAATATTGAGAGACATTTATATCCTTTTAAAAAATCGATTCTTCTGCAAGTAATACGGTTCTATTGCTCGAATGTTTCAAATATCGAATGATTTATATGGAAATGATGTTGTTTCTTCATACGAGCTTGCCACTGGTCACACTCGACCCATCGATAATTCTGGTCCTCGAAGTCTACCAAATGATTTAAGAGAAGCTCATAATGAGCTAATAGCCAAGAGGAAATTAAATCTTATTCTAAAATCAAAGTCTGTGACCGATATTCCAATTAATGTTGGCGATATTGAGGAAATTTTTATTCATCTACCAAATCAGAAAAAAGGATCTTGGTCATCGCCCAAACCAGTATTGAAATTCGACAAAAAATCTCTTATCGTCACAGTACCTGGATCCAATGGAAAATTTATACATGCGGCAATTGAAGATGTCCGACATTCCGTTTCATCTAATGAACTAGCTTACCAAATTCAAAAGGCAAATGATTTATTGAATCAATCTATTGAATACTCTGTGGAAGATATTTCTGATGAAACTAAGATTAACGAAGCGAGAATGTGGGCGAAAACAATTTTGACGAACACTCTGATGATGGCAATTTTAACCCAAATATGAATGCTGAAGTCGAAAAATATAATGAATCAGAAAGCGATGGAAATTTATCAGAATCTAAAAACGTATTATCTCTTGAACATGTTCCGATTGAATCCGAACTTAATTAACTACACCCTGAAAATTTAATTCATATCCCTGTTGATGAAAATGGTGGAATTGATGCGCATGAAATTGAGTTGTTACCTGGAACGGAATTGAAATCATCTGAACAAAAAGATCTGAGTTTTTATCATAAATGGTTTGGATCTAAAGAATTTTTACTTCATCAAGCATCTGGACTACCATCTCATATTATTTCAAATGCGTACAATACGGAAGAAAATAATTTTCTCACTACCTGTTCAAAAATTCATGTTTCAAAAATTCATCCCGACCCGAATGTAATATCCAGTCACGTTTTATACAAAATAAAAATTTTGGATGATGGAAAATATTATTGCAAGGCTCGAATTGCTCCGCATGGAAATGAGGATAAGGAGAAAAATAATTTGAGAACTGATTCGGAATCTTGTTCTCCGATGGCAATTAGAATTCTCTTATCAATTGCTACAATTTTTAAATGGAATTTATCAAAGGTTGATGTGAAGTCTGCATTTTTACAATCTGGATCAGCATTACGAGATGTTTATGTGAGACCTCCTCGGGAATGCTCCGAAAAATCCTTCTATTGGTTATTACTGTCTGCTTCATATGGGTTAGTCAACGCGAATGCAAAATGGCAAATACACTCTGATAATACTTTCTTTGACCTCGGATTGAAATCAGTCGTTTATATACCCCAATTATTTTTCATGAGTTTAAAGGATCATTAATTCTGCTTGTTGTTAAATTGGTCGATGATATACTTATTACTGGACAAAAAAAATTAAGAGCAATTTATCCAAGATCTTCGAAAGTATATAAGCTTGGTACAATCGTACATAGTCCTGGATCTTTTAATTTCAATGGAGTTAAAATCATGCAGTTTGATGACTATAAAATTAATGTCTCAGCTGATGAAAGCTAAATGGACTGGAACCCTATTCAATATCAAGAAATCGTCGAAAACAACCTGATGAAGAAATTAACTCATTTGAAAACTTCGCTTTTAATTCGTTAAATGGTTCAATTGTCTATTTGGGTATGGTTGCATCTCCAGTGTCTGCTTTTACAGCAAGTTATTTACACATAAAAGGTCAAATCCATTGGTTCGTGATTTATCTATCCAATCTTCTATGCTTCGGAATTTAAAATCTTTGGTTCTTCAAGCACGTATCGGCGCCCGGAAGTTTCTGGAAATTTCAATTTATCAGTTGTTGTTTTTTCTGATGCAGGAAAACCAGCCGGATCGACAAATGCGCAACTTGGATGTATTGGTGGGTTGCTAATTGGCTCCTTAAATTGTAACTCAATATTTCATACAATTTATTGGCATTCACATCTATCTCGGCGTCCTGTTAAATCAATTGCATCTGGTGAAATATTGGCTGCTGGTGAAGCTATCGAGGAAGGAAAAATTATTGCAGCAGCATACAGTACACTTCTAAATATCAATATTCTTCTTCATGTTGCTGTTGATTCAAAATATCTATTCAGCTCTCTATCTACTTATCGTGTGCCTGAAGGCAAATCTATTAGAGCGGATGTTCAATTAATTCGATATAATTCCGAAACGATCAAAATCAAGAAAATGCTATGGATACCTGGTTCAATTAATACCTCCGACCCGCTCCCAAAAAAGGACAGTCCTGTATCTGAAATTTTCAAGCTCCTTTTATTTGATGGATCTATACCTATGGATATGAGTAATATTTTATCTCGGGATTCATCTCAGTCAACAGGATAAATTTAGTTAAATATTTCAAAGGGTAAGTGGTGAGAAAATTGACCAAATATTTTAATCTCTATCCCGGTGTCCTACAGTAATGCTGAATTGTGGAGCAATATTTTTATTGAGGCCCACAATTTATATTTATTATGAATCATCAAGAAATAATTTTATCTATTTTACACTGGCACTATTTTATGCTGAATTCAGTGTGAAATAATTTTTATGTCCTACAGTTGGGTTTTTATATTATACAGGCTATAATTATTGCATTTATGCTACCAACAAATTATTATCTGGATGATTGCTTACCTGGAAAATACTGCAATAATTATTGCTGAGCCTAAATTATGCCTACCAAAATTATTGAACGGCTCACCTGATTTTTGTGCAGGTTCACCCTGATGTAGAGTATAAGTAGTCTAGGTTGTTAGAAATATTTTTACATCCTCGGGCCATCGAAATATTCCCCTCGATCAGATATTATTAAATTTGGTTTTCTATTCATTATTCATTCTAAGTCCAATTGTGGCATTTATTTATTTATTCAAGTTGGAACTATTTATTACTATTTGGATCTACCTATCCCAGCTTTTTTTCACCTACCACCCCCCAGGGCTACGGCGTCACTGTCATCAGCCCCCACCCCGCTCCATACGCCCAACAGCGGATTCACACGCCCCTCGCTGCCCTTACTGCATCTGAGCGCGCGAAATCTCTCCGCTATGGCCACCTCTGCGCCGAACTACGTATCGACTTCCACCCAATGGCTTTCGGTATACACGGGTATGCCGGTCCCGGTGCCGAACGAGGTCTGTCCAGAATTGCTGAGTACATTGCTCTACGGAAAGGCAGTAGCCCTGCCTTCGAGCGCGATCGCTTGTTCACGATTATCAGTTCGCTCATACAACAACGAACTTCTGTCGCGATCAACCGACGACAACTCAACCGCTCCTGGCTCGGATAGATTTTTAACCTTTTGAGGGCCGCTAGCCCCCCTTTTTCTGCTTGGTACAGTCTTCTTCTTCTTCTTCTTCTTCTTCATGTACGTATCTCCATGTAATGGAAAGTCTGGAAATGAGGCTGAGTCATGAGGTACTACCTCACAGGGCTGATGTGAGTCCAGCTGTAAGGCATGCTGCGTTGGACGAAACCGTCGCCGCAGCGTGTCTTTGCGTAAGGACAGTGTTAGGCGCAGATTTTTTTTATCGCCGTCATCTACAGACCTTCAGTTTACTGTACTACCTATCCTTGTCCAAATTTGCTTATAGTTCCGGTCCTCCCTCGTCCTCCCTGAACCTCGCTTATCATTACCGCGGTCCTCTCCAAATTTACTTCCATTTTATCTAGATATTTTTACACTGTATCCACCCCTCTGAATCGATCCCGAATTAAGTTCTTTTTCCCTTTTTGCTTACCTCCTCCTCCAAAATCTTTTTTTTTGAGACAAAGGGCGCAAATGCACTACTACAAAAATCCCTTGCAGATTTATTTTACCTATTTCTAATCTATAGAACCTGCCCCGGGAGCCTATTTAAACACCTTTATTCCAAGTCTTAAACGCTCCCGATCATTTTGCTCAGCACTCCTGTCCCCCTACACACCCCGCTCACCCCTTTTACAGAAACATGACGTCAAATCGCCCCTCTGTCCCTATCTCCAAAAACCGCCCTTCCCGTCCCATCAATGGCCTTCGTCTCGCCGCCTACGGGCCAACCGATGCCGACGACTACATCCGGCGTCAAACAAAGAAGAAAATCATCGAGTTCGTTCGCCGCCTCTTCATAGAAGAAGAGGCGAGGAGGTAAGTGAGGATGAGACTGAGAAAGTCGAGGAGGAGAGCGGGGAGTCCTTCGAGGAATGGTTAGCCCCTGAGCTAGTGTACGAGACTCAGGGGAAAGAGGATGAGGTTAAAGAGGAGGATGAGGTTGAAGAGGAGGATGAGGATGAGGATGAGGATGAGGATGAGGATGAAGAGGAGGAAGAAAAGGATGACGAGGACGAGGACGAGTTGGAGGAGGGAAATGGGGGCATGGAAAGTGTTTTACTGGTGGGGCCTGGACTGGAGAGTATGGATCAAGTGGTGCCGACGCTGGAACCGGATGGAGATATCTTTAGTAGTTTAGATATCTCCCAGGAGGGAATAGAGAGCTGTGAGCCATTCGCAGATATTTGTGGGGACTGCTTGGACAGCATGGATATTTTAGAGGAGTTGTTTGGATCTGATTTAGAGAATGGGAAATAAGAGGACCTCATTGATTGTTAGTTTCTTAAGTATCTTTTGTTTAGAGTATATCATCCACACAAATTGTTTGTATGCATTTCCTGGTACCTTCTGTAGTTTTGTTCGGACTTTAGGGGTAGCCAAAAGTCTATATAAGCTGAGTAAACCGCTTCCTCATGGAGAGGTCAAGCAAGTTGGCAGACAGCTTCAAGCTCAGTCCCAAATAGTTAGGAAGTTGAGAGTCAATTCAGACCCAAGAAGCATTTATTTTACCCTAGTCACTAAGCATAGGTGGTAGACCCTGCCCCTTCCATACTTGCTTGTAGCCCATTCAACTGTCTTCCCTATACACTCCTTTTCGTTCGTTCAACTATACCACGGTAGCACTTTTGTCGCTTGCAACACCTCCTTCTTGGGGTGGTTGATTCTGAATATCTCTTCTCCCGACGATTTACCCCTATCATTTGGTACTCTTGTGGAGGGGGTTGCACCCGAGGTATTCGAGTTGAGCAGTCTTAGGGAACCATTCGAGGGATTTCTTTTCTGTAATCATGGATCTCAACGCTGCTCGTATAACGTTCACAGGGGGCAAGAATGAAGACGTTGAGGAGTTTCTCTATACATATGTCAAGTTGTGATGCGTGAGAAGAGCGATGAAGAGAAGGCCGAAAGTATCTTCGCCTATCTTCATGGTGACGCAAAGCACAAATATAAGGCCAAGTTTATCAACGGGTGGTCTCTTAACGGGAATGGGCGTAACTTCGGTGAGGTATGTGAGTGGCTTGTGAAAGAATATGCTAAGCAGGTAGAACCAGATGAGATGATTCGTACCGCCATAGAGGCCCGGCTCAACTTCGACGATTTGTTAAGCTCATTGGTATACTTGTGTGATCTCTATGAAAAGGCTGGGTTCAACGCCCAAGCCAAGTACGGAATGCTGCGTAAGGCGGCGATGGGGGATAAGCGGCTCTCCGATTTCCTCCTCATCAAGGGCCCTCACACTTTTAATGAACTGAAGGGTACCATAGTAGAATTTGTCAAAAATTCGGAGACGTTTCAGTCACTAAGTGAAATACCGAGGGAAACCCGTACATCTATGCCGATCGTGCATCCTGAAAAGAATTATCAAAGGCCAGCTACTAGCGCAGCAGCATTGGAATCAGTCAGGAGCGATGTCAAAAACTTGGAAGAAAGGTTGGAAACCCGATTCGATAATCGACTTGACATGATAACCTCGCAGTTGGAAAGCCTTACTCTTACCATTAAGAAGAACCAGTCTGGGGCCCCCAAGGCCGCAGAAGTCTGTTCCTACTGTCACAAGCCTGGACACTTTGCAAATAGGTGTCCTGATAATCCACATAGAAACACTCGTTGTGGAAAGTGCGGTCGTTACGGGCATCATGAAAAGTAACTGCTGGTTAAAGACAACAGAAAGCAAAATTTATCGGACGCGAGGAGTGAGTCAGGACCAGAGATGAAAATCTTACAAAACAGGAAGGATCAAAGGTTGGCGGATGCCGGTAATGTATCCATCGCTGAAGAAAATCAGTCAAGTTAATGTGACAAAAAGGGATGGGGAAGGGAACGTTTTTGTCGAAAAAAACCTAGGCTAGATTATGGAATGCTGGAGCATATCCCAGCACCTGTACCTCCTCGAACCAAGAGGCTTGATCAAGTTGTTCCAGGGGTGGGAAAAACACTTCGGCCAAGAAGACGAGAAAGAGTAAGAAATTTAAAGTATCCCGAAGGACGTACTAGAATATGTGAAGAAGTACAATTTGGTGGCTGAGCTTGCATCGGCCCCAACGGAATTCTGGTCAACTTTTGAGGGGCGACGCAGAGGATGCGAGAAAAGAACTCAAAAAAAATTATTCAGGTCTAATAAGTCGCTAAGGGTAAGAAACTGTTTCTTCAATCGGCCTCGACAGCACCAAGACGTCTTAAACTAGTACCAGTCAAAGTATTGGGAATGAAAACCCAAGCTCTTTTCGATTCGGGCGCTGTTCCAAACCTTATCTCAGAAACTTTGGTGACAGATTTAGGTCTCGAAATTATTCCAACTACTCGAAGAATAACTGTGGCGGATGGAACCGCTCAAATGCATGGGCACTGTTAACAAGGTTTCCGTGTTCTTTGGGGACTCTAAAGTTGATGTAGACTTTCTCGTCATGCGGAGCTCCCTTTCGATGCATCATTGGCTGTCCTACCATGGAAAGACTAGGACCTGCATTGATTGGGCAACCAAATCGTTTCAGTTAATGTTGACGGCAGAAACGTAAGATGCCCCTGGATTTCGACAAAAGCACACATCCGGAAGATCTAAGAGAACGGACAGTGAAGATTTCACTTCTAGCTATGACAGCGAAGATTCCGAACCAACTAACACTTTCGGAAGTGAGAAAGGGTACGCTCGGGGGACAATGAACATGACATGGGACGATTATGATTCTGGGTTTGAAACAGATGAAGAATGGAATTCTAGGGTAGGTTTGACACCTGAATGTGTTTCTTTTTGCGATAATATCGAATCAAAGGACGGAATTCGGGGCATGAAAGAAGATTACAATTGCACGGAAAACAAGAATATATCGAATTCCATATCTGAAGATGTGAGCACGCCGGAAGAGGTCCTTCAAAATTTGGAGGGTGAGGATCAAGAAAAGGACCAGCGCCAAATTGGAGAAATTCAAGAAAAAGTACAGCACCTTCCACCCCCCGCCTCAATGATAATATCCGACATGTTAACATCTTCCGAAGTAATTGCATGGAGCGTTTCCGATCTAAGACAAGCAAGTGTACCGGTCACTCACTCATTTGAACTTACCGATACTAAACCAATTTACCACAGGCCTAGACGTCAACCGCCAAAATATGACCAATTTATCTCCGAAAATGTTACAAGTATGCTGGAAAATGATATTATTCGGCCAGTTTCATCCCCATGGTCATTTCCAGTTGTGGTAGCACCAAAGAAGGATGGAAAACTTCGCTTTTGCGTCGATTACCGACAACTGAACCAGAGAATGATACCCGATCGATTTCCGATCCCAAATATGGAGGAAATCCTCGAGGACTTGAAGGACGGGAGATACTTCACCTCAATTGATCTTTACACTGGTTATTGGCAGATTCCATTGATGAAAAATGCAAGGAAAAAACAACTTTTACCAGCAAAGCCGGTACATTCAGGTTCGAAGTGATGCCTTTTGGTCTCATGAATGCCCCAGCTACATTCCAAAGAATGATGAACGAGGTTTGAAAGGACTTGCATTTGCAAGAGTTTATATCGATGATGTGGTAATATTCTCAAAACCTTGGATCAGCACATCTCGCATGTCAAGACGGTGGTGGAGAGAATAGCTGCGTACAGCCTGAAAATTAAGTTAAGCAAATGCTTCTTTGCGAAAACGTCTATCCAATTACTCGTCATATCGTCGATCAAGAGGGAATTAAAGTGGATCCAGAGAAAACGAAAAAAATCAAGTTGGCACCAAGGCCCGCTTCAAAGACGGAGGTTCGAAGCTTCTTAGGACTGGCCTCATATTACAGGAGATTTATCAAGATTTCGCCAAGACTGCAGCACCGTTACATGCCAGCACAACAAAGAACGGAAAATTTTTATGGAACAAGGAAATGCAAACCGCATTTGAAGAGCTTAAAGATAAGCTATGTGTCCCCCCAGTGCTCATGTATCCAGATTTCAAGAGACCATTTGTTGTGGAGACAGATGCCTCAGAACGGTCTTTGGGTGCCGTTTTGTCCCAAAAAGATGAAAACGGAAGACTACACCCGGTTCAATTCGCAAGTCGCACTCTGAATGATGCGGAAAGGAGATACTCAGTCTGCGAAAAAGAAGCGCTCGCTGTTGTCTTCGCACTGAAAAAGTTTCGCGTATACCTTTTATCACTCGAGAAATTTGTCTTGATAACTGATCACCAGGCACTTAAGACAGCATTCCAAAAGAAAGATGTACATCACCGCTTGGCCCGATGGCTCGACATTTTCGCAGAATATCGGTTTGAAATTGTGTATAGGCCCGACGCAATAATCAGCCTGCCGACTACCTATCCCGCTTGAGGGATCCACTGATTCCAAATGAAAAAGCTTCCGAGAACATCGTCGGAGTTGCCGAGGTGCAAGTGCCGAACAATAACGAGTACGAAGCTAATATTGACGGACTAATTAAATTCCTGGATGGACTAGAAATGAGAAAGGTTGATATTGAACACAGAAATTGGGTACGCAGGAATCAAAAGGCTTTTACACTATGGAATGGGAAACTCTTCCGACACACGAAAGCCGTCCTCGACTAGTGGCCCCTTTGAAAGAAAGAATGAAGATCTTGAGGACTTTTCATGATGAGTTAGGGCATTGGGATCTCGAACAACCAAGAAATTCGTTACTGAGAGATTCTGGTGGCCCAGTATCCATAAGGACGTCTATAACTTCGTGAAAAGCTGCGACAAACTTCAAAAATTCACGCCAATACGAAAGTATAAAAACTCTAGCTTCCAGTTTCCGGTCTCTTTGAAACCTTTTCATTGACTTTGCCGGCCCATTCAAGAAACCTCTTCCGGAAACAAATATCTCCTTATAGGGGTGGAACATCTTACTGGATGGCCAATAGCAGTTGCAGTTGAGGAGGCCAATGCTGAAGTGGTCCTGAGATTCATCGAAAAAGAAATAATTGAACCGTTTGGTCTTCCAAAAAGGATCATCTCGGATAACGCACTTTGTTTTACTGCAACTTCACTGCTTCGTTTCTTGGAAGAAAAAGGTATTCAGCTAAAGACAGTTCTCGCATATGCTCCTATGTCAAACGGGAAAGCGAGAGGATGGTTGGAACCATCAAACGATCAATATCGAAAACTATGTCGAGAATGAAATCCAGTGGGAAGATGCCTTACAAAAGTGTTATACGGCTATCGTCGAAGAAGAGGAAGAAGTGGACGGTCACCGTTTGAGCTAATGTACGGAAGAGCTCCTAGAATGTTACAGAGAGATATGGAAACAAATGTTATCGATGAAGAGAGTAGAGAGGTCGAACTACTGGCCACCGAAAGCTGGAGATCACACCGCGCGCTAACACAGACAAGAAATAAGATGAAGAGCCTCCAGTCCAAACTTTCTCAGTCCTCTAAAGTACTTGTAGCACACGGAAAAGCAATGCAACAGGCTGTGAAGTGGCCGGCTTTCCAAACAAAGTACTCGAACCCTTGCATCGTCACGGAGGAAAGACACCCGCATTATAAGCTCTGTTCAAGCTCAGGGAAGAGATCAAGGAGGGCAATCCATGCACGTCGTCTGGTCCTTACCATCAGAGGCCTGAAGAATTCCTTCTCACACAGGACTATGCGCAACCACGGGAATACTCATCTTTAACTATAGAATGATTCCTATGGAGGAAAAAGGGCCTGGGAATGGATCATCTCGATTACGCGTGACTACTACGAACTCCACGTAATCATCCATTTCTACATTAATATATGCCTATGTTTTCGTACGTTGAACGGACCATTGCTACCTCAAGAAGATTTCCGACTATTGATCAGAGTTCTATTCTCATTCCAAAACGGAAGGTTCACGGAAGCAGGTCCAGAGTTTGTGGAAGTCATATATCATTACTCTATAGGAGGTATGGAATGGTAGCTATCGGAGACTTGTCGCAAACATATCTGAACATTATCCGTCAGTTTACGTATTTCTCAAGAACAACCAAGATGTGCGACTGAGAGGTTACAGCTTGCCCCCTGATATGGAATATCGACTGGTCCCGTATCCTCTATGGGAACCTTATGGCTCGCTCAGAAACACAACCTCAGCTGGAGACCAAGATCCTCCGAGACCGTGATGATGATACGGGCAGACCATCAAGTGATCGAGGAGGATCATCGAAGAGGCAAGGCGTCGGAGCCGAGGAAGATCGCCAAGAAGATCGCCCCAAACACCGCCTAGTCTCCCAGGGAAACTATGCATCCTTAATTATTGACGACTACCAATTAGACGTTGGCTTCGCGAAATGACAGAGGACCCTCGAGAAGCAGAAGTAATTCCTTTTTGCCATTAGTATTTGCATGTGCTTCCAGACCATTCACGGGCGCACCTTACTCGTGAGGACTCAGTCCTTATGTTGCGAGTTTTTTTCTCCTTCAGATACCCGTTTCTGGACCCGTTGCCAGAAAAGTTTGCATACTACGTTTACTACCTCACATTTGGAAGGTTTGGAGAAGTGAAACGGAGGAGCTCATAAGAGAACACTATGAAACCATACGCCGAATCTACGAAACTCTTGACCAAGGAGATGAGCCGGTTATCGCACGGTACACACTCTCTCATCATATTGGAAATGAGCTACTACATATCCTTACAGTGAACCCTATACTCTCCCTGATGAATGGATAGAACTCCCACAAG